>SZWC01000483.1:304225-355777 GCA_023375785.1 Penium margaritaceum
TGGGTGTGTGTGTGTGTGTGTGTGTGTGTGTGTGTCTATAGAATCAAGAGGCCACTTGCGTATGTCACATCCATAGCCAAAACTTCCCCATGATTCACAGACACATGAGAGCACGCACAACTCACAAAACAACACGAATCACAAGACCCACGTCAATCAAGGGTATCACAAGATCATAGCAGACCAACAGTATGCACAACTGCTTGAACATGCCACTATTGAGAGCTTTTGGGAAGGAAGTCTGCACGTTGCACACGAGAGTTGACCTAGACAACCTGAACTTCTCCAACAACAATGCGCTCGCGCACAAAGTGATGCTCAATGTTGATGTGCTTGGTATGGGAGTGATGCATACCATCGTGCTCAGTGATTGCCTTTGCACTTTGGTTGTTGCAGTATAGGGTGATGCAGCGGATGGGAACACGCAACTGTTGTAGTAAGCGAGATAGCCAAACACTCTCACACGTACCTGAACCAAGCGCCACATACCCTACTAATCTTTAATTTCGAATATAAATATTTATGTGCAAAATTCTTTGTTCATTTGTCGAATTTTTAGGTTTCACCATAATAATTATCATTTAGTCGGAAAACAAAAATATTTTATGTTTAATCCCGGGTGTGCGTACTTGTCCTGTAATTCCTAGTTTTTAAACTAGAGCACTCCGTAGTCTCTGTGCATGTCCGGCTCATGGACTGGATATGCAGAGTGGACTGGCGGCGTCAGTGCCGTCGGACCAGCCTGACACGCCAGCTCGAGCTGGATCTGCTCGAGCGGACGCATCAGACTCGTCGATTGCGAGTTTTTCGCGAGTCTGACGACGCGGATGGCCGTGGCTGGCAGATTTGCACCTGTTCGACGTCGAATTTATGGAGCAGGTATTTTTGTTGAACGAATGTTTAAGTACCACCCAAATAACTTTCTCAGCGAAGATCTTGAACGAAATTAAAGATCACTTAATTCACGTTTTCATAATGATCGAAATCAAAAATCAGTAGGGTACTCTCCCTCACTGTAACTTGGGGCATCGCACCCTTGTTTTCCACTCTTCCAAGAGATCACAGTTCCACTGACAAGAAAGATGTAACCGGTGTGGCTGAGAGCATCAGTATCCTATGCCCAATCACTCTCTGTGTTACCATAAACAACCATGGAGGGCTGGACACAATAGCACACATTGTGGACAGTGCATAGCGAAGAACACGCTGTGCTGCCTCAAGGTGTTTCTGGCAAGGCTACTGGGAGAACTGGGCCAAGAAGTTGACCGAGAAGGCCACGTCTGCCCGGGTAGTGGTCAGGAGGTACATGAGAGAGCCGATCAAACTGAGGTAGTCAGTGACATCGAAAGTCTCCCCCTTGCTGTGTCTGATCAAGAGACTTCAGCAAGTGCTATCATGCTGGAGTCATCGCTGTGGACGTAGAGGGGATGTCAGCCAACAAAGAGGCAAAGCGCTCTCCTAGGGTGTGGATGTATGCATCTCGGTGCACATGTAAGGTGCGACGCTGCTGGTCACGCTCAGGTTCCATGCCAAGGAACACTTGTGCTGGACCCAGGTCCTTCATCTTGTATGTGGAATGCATCAGGTTCTTCACTAACCGGAAAGCTACTAGACGGGGAGAGGCAAAAGAGCAGGTCGTCGACATAGACCAGAATGGCCACGAGTGGCTCTGGGGACAGACTCAAGAATAGTGTGGGATCAATGATGTTGCGTTTGTAGCCACCTCTCTCAAGATTTGAGGAGATATCCATGTTCCAACATTGCGGTGACTACTTGAGACCATACATGGCCTTACGCAGCCGCCAGAACTTGTTTGTGCCATCCATAAACCTCGATGGCTGGACCATTTAGATCTCCTCATCCAGTCGACTATGCAGAAAGGAAATATTGACATCCATCTGTTCTGGTTTTAAGTTGTGCTAGGCGACAAGACTCGGAAGCACTTGGGCAGTGGTGTACCGCCCGACTCGGACAAAGATCTTGCCAAAGTCAACCCCAGGGATCTTAGAGAATCCTTTGCTAGTGAGCCAAGCCTTGTACCAGTCGGCTCTGCCATCAGGCTTCAGTTTTTGTCTTAGAACCTAACAAGCAGAGACCCCCTTACGACATGCAGGGAGATCTACAAGCACAAGGACACCATGCTCCTTGAGGATAGTCAACTCCTCCTACATGGCCTTTTTCCCTGAGATCAGCATCAGCCGCCTCATGAGCCTGCCGAACAGTGGTAGGCTCGGGAGGAAGGGTAGGAAGGCCAGAGGCTACAAAGCATGTGGCAAAATAAGCAACAACACAGGACTCAAAGGCGTTGTGGAACTCATGAGCCACGAGAGCATAGCCCACTGTCAAGTTAGGGTGGAAAACACTGACAGCAAGGGCAAGTGCATCACAACTAGCGGGCCTGACTGAGGGTCCAGTAGTAGAGGACGACGTGCATGACCTGCTGTGAGGGCTGAGAGGCATGGGAGGGGCCGAGTGGATCAAGGCCAGTGGGTGTGACAGAGGGTCCAATGGCAGAGGACGATGCACTAGAGAGTGAGTAGCGTTGAGAGGGCTATGAGGCCTCAGAGGAGGAGTGCTGAGGGAGAGCACGAAGTCTCTCCCCAAGTTCGTATGGCTCGGGACTGAGAGGAGTGACCTGAGGCAGTGGTTCAGAAGTTTCAACCACAGAAGGCATCTGTAGCACAGGGGATGAGCTGGAAGCAGAGTGCGCAGGGGATTGTGTTAAGGCGCCAGAGGGTGGTGACTCAGAGGGTATAGGAGACCTAGAGGATTTTGTCTCAGAGGACACAGGGGACACAAGGACTGGTGATTACTCTAAGGAGGAGGCCATCGGTAAGCTAGAGAGAAAGAACAGGGGGTCACTGGTAGTGGAAGTGAAAGACCGTGACGGAACAGCAAGAGGAGCCATGCCAATCCAGGAGGAAAGAGGCTCCCCGAGACCGGAAGCTGGGACAGGCACATCCACCCCAAGCCGACGGAGCAAGGAGAGAGAGGAGGATGACTGGACGCTGGACAGGTCAAGAGGAAAAACATCATCGAAGAAGAGGGTGTCATGAGAATCAATGACACGGGACAGGACAGCATCCCAGAAATACCAAGCCTTCGACATGGCCACGACACCAAGAAAGGTCAACAGGCGGACGCGAGGGCTGATTTTACCGTTCTGAAAGTCTTCTAGGAGGCACGCGGTAGCGACACAACCCTATGCGCATGCAAGACACAGGTCCGTGCGACGACCATACCACCACTCAAAAGGAGTGGTGTGATGAGGGAGGGAGCCGTGTAGAACACGGTTCCAATCCCAGGTCATGTAGGACATGGCTTTAAAGGAGAAGATAGGCGGAAGAGAAGATGAACTGAATAGGGTACAAGCATCGTCAACAAGAGTACGGTTCCAACGTTCGGAGATGCCATTATGTTGGGGAAGCCAGGACTTAAGAGTAGAGCAGACGTCACTCGTTTGGCAGAGGGCAAAGACCCAGCACATATGAGAGAAGTCATTTGTGGGACAGAGAACATAGCGGCCAACCCCCTCCAATGCATCGTGGACTAGGGATCCCATGACATCAACATGCAAGAGGTCAAGGGGGCAGGACGTGCATGACTCATAGGTTGAGAAAGGGGGTAGCATTTTTGCCCTGGGTGCAGGCAAGATACTTAGCGGAGTAAGGAGCAGGAAAGGTGGAAGCGTGAAGACCGGGCCGGCTGGTCAGAGAGCGAGCTGTCAGCGACAGCAGTGTGAATGTGGCAGAGGTGACGCTAAAACAAATGTGCGTGCTCTGGGGAGAGGGAGCTTGCAACATGAACAAGGGTTGTGGTAGCGGGATGAGGTGCAAACGAAGGCAAGCAAAACAAATGGTCATAGTGCTGGCCACGAAGCACAACACGGCTGGTGGTGCAGTGTAGCACAGATGCAACGTCACGGCTAGAGGATAATTCCATACCTTGGTCATTGAGAGTCGTAACAGAGAGAAGGCTGAGCTCCATAGCACGTAGGAACAGTACATCTGGCAAGAAGAGCTCCCCCCGAGGGCCAAAAAAGAGGACAATCCCAATGCCTTGGACTTGCAGAAGCTGGCCAGAACTAGTACGTATAAAGTGAACAGACCCAACCGGATTCAACGAGACGAACAATGACCGACAAGAGGTCATGTGGTGGGTGGTTCTTGAATGGAGGATCCACAAGCCACCTGACATTCGAAAAGAGGGTAGATCACAGTTGATGGTAGCCATGGTAAAGCGTGGGAAAGGCTACTAACCACAGGCACCAAGGCAATGGGGCAAACTGTAAGGCTTCCAATGCTCAATCCATGGAAAAAAAACTAGGGAACATCCCCGAACAAGACTTAACCATGGACCACAAAGACCCTCAGCACACGCAAGTGTTCCCACAACTGAACGCACTCGTTCACCTCCCTGACCATGGAGGTGTCGTTGCTAGACGACATCAGAGAGTGTAACATCCAGTTGGTGAGCATCGTCAGGCGGGTTATGAGTGATGACGATGCATGAGGAGGGGCATCAAGAGCGGTAGGTGGAGGATGCATAGGATGGAGGACAGTAGGATCTTGAAAGGGGCCCGTAGTAGATGGGGCTGCCGAATCCTGGAGGCCATCCACAGGGATAAGGTGGCAGCGGTGATGCCATGGTGGTGAAGTAGGCTCGAGCAGGTGCACAGGAAAATACAGTGCGGCTGGAGGATCCAATGGAAGTGGAGGCGGGAGAAGTACCACCACCACCTAAGGAGCGGGCCTAGTGTACACACATGGCAGACGCAAGATGTGTATCACCAGGTGGGGCAGGATACTTGGGAGCATCATGGCCAGTGGCACCAGAGTTCCAATACGAAACAGTACTCGAGGAGGATGAAGAATGGATTGAGCTATCAGATTCACAGCTTATACCGTGCCCTCCATGTCCACTGCCACCTGCGGCACCGCCTCTCCCTTTGCCCTTACCACGACCCCCATCCCTACAAACCTCCCTGAGATGTGAGGGAAGTAGCTGTCATGGTGGAAATATTGGAGGATGAGGTAGTAGCTCAAGATGATGAGGAGGGAAGTGCAGTGTCAGCTGTTGCAATTGCTACATGATGGGTCAGCTTCTTTTAGATCGGGCTCTGCAAATCAATGAGGCGCTGGGAGGTGAATTTCCACAGAGCGCCAATGCCTGGCGATGCATCCTCAAGAACATGAACAGCGGCCAGACGTTAGAGCTCGAAGGCCTTCACATCCCGGAAAATGTCGGAAGACTTAGGGATGAGATCATTGACAATGGAGAGAATAGAAGAAAAATATCCAGCTACTGCCTTGCCCATGTCATGTAGCAAGCATAGAATATGAGCTAAATATGTGTCGGCAGTCTTATGAGCACTCATGGAGGGCTTGTTACTTGGACAGTGAGGACACTCAGGGCTGCATGCCCGATCACAGTCGTACAATGCTTTATAAGCACGTAGGCGCCAACAGGATGAGCAGGCGTGCGACGAGCTGTGTCGGCATTATAAGACCCGATCTTATCAGTGAGATCATCTGATCCAGTACAAATGAGAGCACGCATAGCATGAGCAGACTCAGAGTTCAAGGACACCAAGGGAGGATTGGCGGAAGGATTGGGCTTGTGGTAGTATTCCCAAATTTGCTTGTCCTATATCCAAGCACAAGAGCAAACATCCCAGGAGAAGAAAGAGAGGTTAGAAATGAAGTGGGGTGGAGTGGAGTCAAAGTCAGGTTTACGCTGCGCTGGCGATACGAGGGCTTTGGCAGCGGCTTTACCCGTAGCGCCTATGGCTGCGATGGGATCAGACGAGGTAGAGCCAGCAGAGACGGATGTGGAAGCAGGTGAGATGGAGAAAGCAACATCAATGTCACCAGCAACGGATGCATCAGGGGTACTACGCGGTGCAGGCTGGAGGTTTAGGACCAAGTCAGCAATGTGATCTGTAGAGGTTTCTTGGTCAGCTTGCTCACCTCACATTTTTTCCTTTGCAGTGTGTTGTACAGTGAGCACAGCTTGCAGGATATTCGGCTCGCACTGCAGCTCAGCAAATTGGTTGTCATCAATCGGCATGATGCCCGCGACGCGGCTCTCTCAAGTAAATTCATTTAGAACCAATCACCCCAAAATCATGCACTCCACAAATAGTGTACAATGAAATTGACCATACACAAGAGACTTCCAAGAATTTTCCTACGTGATATTACGTAATGATGGAAGAAGATGAGAACCTTCCAATACATCCAAGTTCAGGCGTTCAGAGACACACTTTTATAGAAAGAGTTGATGTAATTTCCATGTAGCTTCTTTCCTTCCTTTTGTAGGTGGGAGAGGAAGCCTCTTCAATGAAAATTTCTTTCTAAAATTTTTTTTGGTTAGAGAACAAGCGACGACTTATTAATATTCATAGGAGAGGTGAATTTGTTTACATAAAAAGGTTAATACAAGTTTTGAAAGAATAGACTTGTGACATACCTATGTATCCTACACAGGTTTTGAATCCTAAACTATAATCGTTTTGAACTTCAATCTGTGGTGGTCGCTAAATGACGTACATCGGGTTGAAATCTGGCAGGTTGGGTACAAGAAAATTATCATGGATAATATAGTTGGGACCCCAATGATGAATCGCGAATATTCAGCATCTAGCGAGCGTTTCAGGTGTATCACACATGTTTTTTCCTAGCTTGATCATGCGAAGTGCCCCCCTCCACCCCGCCCCTCCCCTCCCCCTGCCCCCCATACCGAGAGAGTGCATGTGGAGACGGTACGAGGAGGTGCACAAGATTTTGCACGGATGTACAGCACCACTACACACTTGTGCATTCTTAGTTATCCAATTTCCCAGAAGGTTCATCTGTGCACCTTCTACACTTGTGTATCAGTCGTTTCGTACCACACTTCGAAAGTTCTACACTTCCACATGCAAACACCCCATACACTTTCTGTTGTCGGGAGGGGGGGATCGGTGTCAATTGCGATTCCTCCCCCCCCCCTCCAGCTGGAAAGTGCATGTGGTAAGTTCACAAGAAAGTGTACGTCGATTTGCCACTGGAGAGACCAAAAAATGAGCACTTGTGCACAAGGTCGACATATCATGGTAAGACGTCGATCTTTTCTGAAACCGCAATCGAGCAATCATTTGTTCGCTCATCGAACCCACAAGTGACAGCGATGTAATTCGAGCGCCGGTGACTTGTTACATCTGGTCCCGTCCGGCGACGAGGCCAAAGGGGGATCGACTATGGGATCGGCTAGGTACCGTTTGGTTTAATCTTTGCCAAACTTTTCGCACATGGTTCATTGCAACTAGAATGTGTCTGTCGGTCACAAACTGGATCTATATCTCTGCCGACCAAAAACTTCAGAAAACGAATTAAAAAAATATGTGCCTCCCCTTTTAATTCTTGTTTTAACATTTCAACTTTCTGGCTTTGCGATCTGTCTATCATTTCTAGGTTGACGCATGCTTTCATCTTTGGTGAAATCAAGTTCAGTAACGCAACCCATCTGATTGATTGATCGAACAGTGTATGTGGCATCTGAAGTGCCGAGTGGAAGTTGTACTTGATCGAGTCATCAGAAATGGCCCTGATACCTCGAACCATAAAAATCTCATACCGTGATTGGGGAACAAACGGTTTCCAGAGAAGACAGTCCCCATCAACATTATAGACGGGTTGTACGTGTGCGATGACCTCATCTAATGATTCACGTGCACCCAACCGGCCGCTTGACCGGCAGTCCTGGGAGCGATACAAAATGCTATATAAAAACGCCCATTGGTTGAATTGAAGACTTACACCTACTCGGAGACATATATAGGTAACCAGTCATTTCTTTTTTAATAACAACTATCGTGTTTCGGATTAATCTATGCAATTATTTGGTCGGATCTATCTTTGACCAGTAGGCTGTATAGTTGGTCCACTTTAAACGAATTATCACATTTGAAAACCTAATGTGAACTACTAAGTATATTTTTAGAGATCGTAAAACCAAATGTATCACAAATTCATGAAAAAACCATAAACATTCCTCCATATGTGCATGGTTCATTACCATTGTTTCATCTTTTTATGTACGTGTAATAATTCTCATGTATTGTTTTCCAATTATAAACTTGTACACTAGTGAACAACTTCATCCACACCACACTAAGTGTTTAGCACACTTCCCCATACACTCCCCACATACACTTTCACCCCCACATCCCCCCAACCATCCACACTCCCCCCTTTAAACCACATAAAGTGGTACACTAGTGTACCAAATCGTAAGGAACTGAGTCATCTTAACGTACACCTCCATATTCCCTCCTCACTTACATTTCGAGCCCCCATCCCCCTTCCCACCATGCTTAACAATAGCATTTCCCATAATGTATTTCACACTAGTGTAAAGTACTATCCACACCACACTCACAAATGAATACACCACTTACACTCCGCGTATACACTTTCACCCAACAACATACCCCTCCCCTCCCAACCTCCTCCAGCTCAACACATAATTCAATACACAGGTGTAAAATTAATGTGCCTGAATGCTCTGACAATCATACACCTCCACGTGCACTCCCCACATACACTTTCACCCAATCCCCACCCTCCCCCTGCCATCACATTACAGCCACACAAATCTAGTAAAACCCACACAATACTATTAACTAGGAACCAACTTCTTGGAACTTTCTTATTACACTTCTTCCCTTCATATACACTTCTTCTAGTGCATAACAATGCCTCATACCAACACACAAGTACATGATGCTAGAGTCACCTCCACTCACTCAACTATACACCTGCATGTACACTCCCCACATACTCTTTCTCTCTCCCCCCCCTCCCTCCAAAAACCGCCCACCACCAACCAAACACAAAGCACCACCAAGAACAACACACTAGTATACTATACTACACACACCTCCACTCATTCAATCATATACCCCCTCATACAATCCCCACATGCACTTTCTCTCTCCCCCATCCCCCAACCACCCTTCTCTCCAACATCCACTCACCACCAACCAAAAAAGAACAAAAATTCTCATATACCCACATACCTATTAAGCATATTCATGCACCCATAATGAAGTGTATGATACATGTTATGACATTCACGTACGATATCAATTCAAGGAAGCTTCCTATCATGACAAACAACATCATACAAACTTCACCTAATGTATAAAAGTCCTTCAATTAACTCTACCTCAGAAGTTCTTGACATGTCCCTTGCCCTAGTGGGCATGGAATAAGTATGATGGACGTGTCAAGGCTCTGCTGCAAGACAATGGATGTGGACGCACAAACATGCCAACGCATATACAATACAGAGGAAGCATGGGAAAGAGAGGGTGCCAGGCTCACCAAGAGCTGCCTGTGTCAAGAGATGTAGCCATCTCCATCCTCATGGTAGTTGTTGAGCAAAGAGGTGAGAGACAGTAGTTATACTGCTCCGACGGCTCCTACTGCTGCTACTACTGCTCCTCTTGCTACTTCTACTATTGGTATGGCTCCTATTCTTGCTGCTTCTCCTATAGCAGCTGCCAAAATTGTTGCAACAGTGTAATGGCAGACCCTGCTACAATGGCGGTAACCATGGCCAATGCTTGTACTAGCAACAGTGGTAAGCACTGCCAAAGTGGCCGCAACCACGGCTGATGCAGCTGTTGGTAGATGCGCCTGCTGGTAGCTGTTCTAGATGTTGCTATGCTGGAGGCGGCTGAAGAAGGCACGAGCAGCAGTGGAGACGCTGCTGTAGGGACGGTGGCCATGGTTGAGGCATGCACGGACAGCTGTGATGGATCCTACTCCAGTGGCCATAACCATGACCGACGTCTGTGTGAGCAGTTGTGGTAGAAGCTATTGCTAGTCCGGGCACGAGCAGCAGCGGAAGATGTTGTTGTGCAAGGCGTGACCACAGGTGACAGGTGTGTAGGCAGCGGTGGTGGACGTTGTTACGTGGTCGTAACCACGACTAGTACAAATGCGGGTTGTAATGGTAGACACTGTTGGAGTGGCCGTAAAACAACCGGTATCGGCACGTGTAGCAGCAGTGGACGCTACTACGAAGGTTGCATCCACGGTTGATGAGTGCATGGATGGTAGTGGCTAACGCTGCTGCATTTTTCATAACAACGGCTGGCGTGTGCGAATGGAACAGCGGTAGATGCTGCTGTGATGGCCGCAACAACGGTGTGCAAGTAGATGCGGTAGACGCTTCTATTGTGGCTCCAACCATGATCAAAGTGTGTGAGAAATGCTTACATGGGATTGTTGTGGTTTGTGACGTTCCCGTCGACCTGTACAGTTTACTGTGACCACTCGGCCGTGTCCATACTCGTGTAGATACCTGATGCGGACCCTGGAGGCACCGGTGCATCATCTGGTAGGGGACTACCATCCTAGAGCTGACTGACGACCGTTCCAGAGCTCTGGACGCTACCCGGGACCTCCTGCAGTTTTTTCGCAGCACGCACGAGTTTATTGGTGGACTGGCTGTGGACCCCATTTGCATTTTTTACATTGTGCGTCCACTGTTTGATGCCGGATGCATGTATGTGACCAGTCATAAAGTCTGGCTTTTAATCCTGCACGTCTAGGTTCAGACGGCGTAGCGTTTTGATATGTCTGCGCAGAGTTACGGCCAAAACAGTGGTTTTGGGCCGGTTTTAGGACAGATCTTGCACTACCGCATGCGACACCCGCCGTGTGCCACGGCAGGTACTTATGCCATGGACCTGTCATTTGTCATTTCTCTCTGCAAATGCTATTGAAGCATTCTTACACTTTGCCTTGTGTCTCCTAGCCAGACCCTTGCCGTTATGTGCACGACTTGTGACTGTCGTCACCGTTTGACCAGGCACTGACGCCTAGTCAGCGGCTGTGTCGCTAGGAAGCTTCCATGCATCCTCTTATGGTATCAGAGCAGTGGGACAGTTCTCACCAAGCTACACAGCAGAGACGCAGCAGAGCAGTAGCAGTGAGAGTCACCGCTGCAGCAGATCCACATGGACCTATCGATGACGACAGCGGATCGCCATCGATGTCGCTCACCATCACTACGTGAGATTGCATCAGCAGCAGCTGCTAGCGACAGGAGGAGATAGCTGCAGTAGACTGCAGTCACCAGCAGTTGCAGACATTGACACATGCAGCTGCAGCAGCAGCAGCAGCACTGAGCAGCAGCAGCAGCAGCAGGGCGGCAGCAGTAGCGTGCGGCGGCAGCAGCACAACAGCAGCACGCAGTGGCAGCAGCACAGCAGTAGCGCAGCAGTAGCGGCAACAGCAGCGGCGGCAGCAGTACAGCAGCAGCGCAGCAGCAGTGGCAGCAGCAGCGGCGGCAGCAGCAGCGTAGCAGCAGCAGCGGCAGCAGCGCGCGGCAGCGGTCGTAGCGGCAGCGTGCAGCAGCCGCAGCGCGCAGCAGCAGCAGCAGCAGCGCGCACCTGCTACCACGGCCACGCACGCAGCCGCCAGGTGGCTGCCCCACACGCAGCAGCGCGGCTGCTGCTGCAGCTGACGCTGCAGCAGCAGCAGCAGCTGAGCGGAAGCTGTGCGGCGGCTTCCCCTCACCTTTCGCGCGGCAGCTACGGAGCGGCCGCCCGCTCGCGTAGCAACCGCGAAGGTCGAAAAAAAAATGGGGGGGAAGGCAAGCTGACGTCAGCATTTTTACTTGCTGACGTCATGAGGTCTTGCTCACATCAGCAACATCCTGCTAACATCAGCACTTGCCTTAGTGAAATTTTTGGTCGGAGGGTCAAAAGTTGCCAGCGTTTCAACTCTTTGAGAAACCCTCACGTTTCTACAATGTGACCACGTTGACGTCTCGGCCCATAATGAGCGGCACCATGGCTCCGACCGACGAGAAGGGAAAAAGGGTACTAGATCCCTCTTCTTCCTCCTCAGGGGTCATGAGCCCACGTTCGCAGGCCATTGAGGACCTGCGGAGCTAGCAGGACGAGATGCGTCGCTTGCAGCGGGAGCAGACTGACGCAATCCGTACACTCACCGAGCTTCTTCGAGGACATTCCACGACTCCACGACAGAAATTCTGAGGGAGCGGCCGGGGTCGCACCCTCTACACAGCAGTCAGCTCCAGCACCGGAGACAGGAGCTGGAGCCGACCCGCCACCTCTTGATCCTTGGGACGAGGATCCAGACATGCCAGGCATGGAGGGCGACTCCCCCGAGGGCGAGATTCGTGTGCTGTAGGAGCGTTTCCGCCAGATTCAGACGAGCTCTCCGCCCCAACACACATCCCGCTTCCCGGAGCTTCGATCGTCGCCTGACCTCCACCCCAGCGACTTCCCTCTTCCTGGCGTCTTTCCCATCCCTCGTCCTTCCCAGCCTATGGTTTCTCTCCCTACGGAGCGGCAACCCAAGGATTTCGAGATGCTGCCTCCACGGTATGTCAGCGAGGATGGCTTTGACTGCTTGGAGATCCTCTTTCAGGTCTGGGCCACTTCAGAGGGCATGTGGCCCTACTACCACAGTCCGTATCAGACTACGGACTGAGCTCAGGTGCTGACAGCGGCGAGGGAGATGCGGGGACTTCTCTACGCCATGCCGCACAAGACCGTCGTCGACTTCCGCTCATTCCTTGGCGAGGCGAGCACAGGCACCGGCGCTGATCCACGCGGGGGCTGGGACCTAGCATTATCCCTGCTTACAGCAAAGATGCACGCCACCCGCGCCGCGCACATCCGTGCCTTTCACTCCCTTCGCAAGGGGCCTGCCGAGCCTGCAGCTGACTACAGGCGACGCGCCATGCACATTTACACGTGCCTCGGGACCTCAGGAGGTACACAGCTGTGGGCGCTCCGCATGATCATGCTCGGGGTTTGCCTTGAGCACACAGACATCTTCACGTGGTACAGCGACGCCGTGCTCGAGCCTTTTTCGACCTCACTACAACTGCTTCCCTGGGCGCACCAGCTCTTCCTCCAGGTGACTTCCGCCCGTGAGGCGGCTGTGGTTCATCAGGAGACCTCCATTGCTGCAGCAGTCATTGCATCACCACCCACGCCCATCCTACAGAATCCTTCTCCATCCTCTGTCTCATCCTCCTCCTCCCCTTCCACCCCGATTACACCGACTCAAACACAAGGTGTCGCGGCGGTAGCACAAGGGAAGAAGGGGCAACGGAGGCACGGCTCGGGCCAGCAGCAGCCGCAGCAGCAGCCGTCATCGAGTAGTAGCAGTGGACGCTCCGTTCACTGCTACAACTGTGGAGGCACCCATTGCTACACCGAGTGCCAGCAGCCGCTCGACTGGGCACGGATTACTCGTGGGCTCCAGACTGTGCACGCCCTACGGTCTACGTCGAGGAGCACCTCCTCCGGACGCGCGGCGACCACGACCGCAGCAGTTCCTGCCTCACCATCGGCGACCAGCGGCGACCCAGATCCACGTGACCGCACCATCGCCGAGCTCCGACACCTTCTGGCGCTTTGCTTCCAAGGAGGTACAAGTGTGTTGTCACAGCCGGGTGGTTCACAGACTGTCAGTTCGTCTGTCCTTGTGGCTCGCGATGACTCGTGTGGGAGGGGCACAGTCGGCATGTGATGACCATGGGCCTGACTGTACGGAATGGATTCATGAGTCTCACCTTTGTGCCCTTCGTCGTTCCTCCCCTCCTGTTGCCCAGTGTCCATCCGAGGCCGAGTGTTCCGTTGCCCGTTGTACAGTGAAGTCCTCTAGTCGTGATCCCAGTGGCACTTGGATCATCGACTCCGGTGCCACTCATCACATGACCTGTCGTCGCAGTGATTGCGTTGTTCTCGACCCTATTGCGCTGTTTGTTCTGTCCGCACAGGCTGTGGTCAGTCCTTGCCAGTCCAGGGTGTTGGGGACGTCTGTTTCGATGGTTCGTCTGGCCCCCTGTATCTTTCCGAGGTGTTGTTTGTGCCTGACCTTGATAGGACTCTCTGTGGAGCACACTGCAGAGTCCGCCACTGTGACTGCTATTGACACTCGTAGCATTGTCCTTCGTGCCTCCGTTGTGGATGACCTGTATCGTGTCTCTCGGACATGTGCTCCTTGCTCCCCTTCTCCTTTCGCTCATGTTTTTGTCACTGGTGTTCTGTCTCCTGTGCACCAGCGATTGCTTCATCGCCGCTTGTGTCATGTAGGCTCTGACACTGTGTGGAAGCTCATTCGGACACAGCCCGCTCTCGGTCTTGACGCCTCTTCTTTCAAGAAGACGTCCAAGACCGACTACCTCTTCAAAGCTCAGGGTAAGATGCATCATTGCACCTACCCTGACTCCCGTTCACGCGCACTTCGCCCTCTCGAGTTAGTTCATTCGGACCTTGTCGGTCCCCTACCTGTCGAGTCTCTGTCCGATCGGGGCCGATATGTCCTAACCCTGACTGATGACTTCACCCGGATGCAGTAGGTCTACAGCCTGCGCCAGAAGAGTGACGCCTCTCTCGCGGTTCTCCTCTGGCTAGTGATGGCTGAGCGTCAGTCTCGCCACACGGTGCACACCTTCCGCTCGGATCGCGGCGGCGAGTTCCTTGGCGAGTTGGACAGCTTCTTCGCCGAGCATGGGATTTTTCACCAGGTCTCCGCTCCTGCTACTCCTCAGCAAAAAGGTGTTTCTGAGCGCTAGAACCGCACCATGGAGGATGCCGTTCGCGCTATGCGGTCTGAGTGCGGTCTTCCGGAGTCCTTCGCTTTTGAAGGCTTCGCCTACATGACCTGGGTCTGGAACCGCCTCTCGCACGGTCCTCTTCCGGACCACGTCACACCGTATGAGCTCTGGTTCGGCCACCGTGCTGACTTGCGCCTCGCTCACGTCTGGGGATCCTTGGCTTCTGTGTGGTACACTGAGGACCAGCAGGGGTCCAAGGTCTCACCACGGGGTCGCTTGTGTGCCTTCGTCGGTATTTCCCCGCGGTCGAAGGCATGGCATTTTTGGGACCCTACTCGTCGTCGCATTGTTGAGTCCCACGACGCGCTCTTCTTTGAGTCCCTCACCTATCGTGATCTGACTTCGATCATGTCGATGTCCGTCACACAGGTTCCCACGTGTGAGGTTTCTTGACGGATGGGGGAGTCTGCGCCTGCGAGCACTGATCGCCAGGTTGATGTGTCCGTTCGAGCTCCCTCCACTTCTCCAGGCGCTTGATGACTCAGCGATCATCGCTGTCGGTCCAGAGATCTCTCCTCCACCGCCGACTTCTACCCCTATCCCTTCACGCACCACAGGTACCCATGATCCTACACCTGTGCATACTCCTGTGACAGTACCTGTGTGCGCCGGCACTCCTGCCTCTCTGCGTGGACCTGCCTCACTTGCTCCTACTGTCACACCGAGTTCGTGTGTCCCACACCCGCATCTCCTCGCACGGCATCACCAGCTTCCTTGCCTCAGCCCTCCCCCGCTGCGATTGTGTCCGTTCCTGAGCCTGAGGTGCGCCCCTCGAGCCCGGGTTACTCCCGTGAGCCTGGCGGTCGACTTCGACCATTGGACTCCGGAGCTCAGCGAGTGTCTAGTTCCGCACCAAGGCGCTCTACTCGTAGCATCGCGAGTGGTGATCCCGGCACAAAGGCCCTAGGCCTGAGTGTGCGCACGGAGCACGCAGAGGTACATCCAGCGTGTCCCGTAGGGCACGACCTCGTCACTCGCGAGATTCATATCGCTTGTAATGCAGCAGCCGATCTTGTGGTCGTTAGAGCTAGCACTGAGGCGTGTGCTCTTGCCACGCAGAGCTCTTCCTCTATGGCACCTGACCCGGGCACACTAAGGGAAGCTCTCTCGTCACATGATGTTGACGCTTGGCGTGCTGCTTGTGAGAATGAGCTTCGCGCCATCCGAGAGCACGGAGTTTACGAGCTAGTCGACCTTCCACATGGGAGAAAGGCTATTCAGGTCAAGTGGGTCGTTCGCAAGAAGGTGAAGCCGGATGGCTCACTAGAATGCCACAAGGCTCGCTTGGTCGTCAAGGGGTACTCTCAGATTGAGTGCATCGATTACACTGACACCTTTGTCCCTGTCAGCCGCATGACCTCAACTCGAGCTCTGTTCGGTGTAGTGGCTGAGCATGACTGGGAACTGCACCGAATGGATGTGAACAATACGTTCCTCCATGGCCCGCTGGATGAGGAGATTTACGTGGCTCAGCAACCCGGCTTTGAGGACGATGACAAGGTCTGGCGCTTGCGCAAGTCCTTGTACAGCCTCAAGCAGTCTCCTCAATGTTGGAACCAGGAGATCACTGGCACCCTGACTCGTGCAGGATATGTACAGAGCGAGGCAGATCCCTCCCTCTTCATCTGACGGACGTCTGAGCGATTCACCGCCATCCTGGTCTATGTTGACGACCTTCTGATCGCATCTCCTTCATTGGAGGCCGTGAAGGAGGCTACGACTATCCTCCAGACTGCCTAGAAGATGAAGGACCTTGGTCCTGCAAGGTGTTTCTTGGCATGGAGATCGTGCGAGACTGCAGACGTCGTACTCTACTACAGCATCAGGCCCGATACGCACGTGTTGTGGGGGAGCACTTCAGCGACCTTCTCGACGCAGTGCCCACGTCTTCCACACCTCTCACACCTGACGGGCAGGATGCCCTGAAGGTTGAAGATCCCACACAGCTAGGGGAGACAGTGGATGTGACCCTGTACCTCCGTCTCATCGGATCTTTGATGTACCTGGCCACTACCACACGTCCTGACATCGCATTTTCCGTCAACCTCCTTGCTCAGTTTTTGCAGGTTCCACGCGCTAGAGCCCTTCACGCGGCTGTGCAAGTGGTGCAGTACGTGGTCTCCACACCGTACCTCAGACTCTGCTTTCACCGGCAGTGTTCGGTGGTCCTTGACGGATTCACCGACAACGACTGGGCCTAGAGCCCACATGGATGCAGTCACACCGGTTACGTGTTCTTTCTCGGTGGGACCGCTATGTCCTGGCGCAGGGGGAAGCAGGACTACATTGCACGTAGCTCATCGGAGGCAGAGTACGTCGCTCTGGGTGTAGAGGCTGCTGAGGTGGTATGGCTGTAGCGTCTGTTCCTTGAGCTTGGCCAGTCGGTACCCGCCATTGTGCTTCGTTGCGACAACCAGAGTGCTCTTGCCATCACGGAGAGCTCTGGTGTCTTTCATGCTCGCACGAAGCACATTGCGGTTGAGCACCACTTTGTGCGTGATCTCGTGGAGCGACATGTGATCTCCGTCATTTGGGTTGGCACTGACATGCAGCGTGCTGACTTCTTGACGAAGACACTAGCACGCGGAACGTTCCTGGTGGCCATTCGTTCTGTTGGACTTCGCCCCTTGCCTGAGAGTGGTTGAGTGTGGGGTGTGTTTGTGTCCGTGCCACATTTTTCCTTGCACTCGTGTTTGTACTCGTCTCAGTGCTGCACGTGTATAGACATCCGTACTATCGGGTCATGGGAGAGTGTTGTGATTTGTGACGTTCCTGTCGACTTGTACAGTTTACTGTGACCACTCGGCCGTGTCCATACTCGTGCAGATCCCTGATGTGGACCCTTGAGGCAGCGGTGCGTCATCTAGTGGCGGACTACCATCATGGAGCTGACTGACGACCGTTCCAGAGCTCTGGACGCTACCCGGGACCTCCTATAGGTTTTCGACAGCACGCAGGAGTTTATCGGTGGACTGGCCGTGGGCCCGATTTGCATGTTTTTGCATTGTGTGTCCACCGTTTGATGCCGGATGCATCCATGTGACCAGTCGTAGCGTCTGGCTTTTGATTCTACACGTCTAGGTTTAGACGGCGTAGCACTCTGATATGTCTGCGCAGAGTTACGGCGAAAACAGTGGTTTTGGGCCGGTTTTGAGGACAGATTTTGCACTACCGCGTGCAACACGTGCCGTGCGCCGCGGCAGGTACTTATGCCATGGACTTGTCATTTTGTCATTTGTCTGTGCAAATGCTATTGAAGCATTATGACACTTTGCCTTGTGTCTCCTAGCCAAACCCTTGCTGTTGTATGCACGACTTGTGACCGTCGTCACCGTCTGACCAGGCACTGACGCCTAGTCAGCGGTTGTGTAGCTAGGAAGCTTCCACGCATCTTCTCGGGGGGGGGGGGGGGGGGGGGGGGGGCTTACATCGTTGACGTATACGAGTCTGTAAAGTCCATGAGTGGGCATTTCTTTCCTTACATTCACGGCCAATCGCGCATATTACTCATGTGCCCCGACCTCTTCTTCACAAGGTTTTGCGAACTTTGATCACCTTCCACAATGGTCGACAGAAGTCTGGTGAACTGAATCGATGTTTTAATCATGTTTTTCCTACATTTAGACGGTCGTAGAATTTTAAAAAACCGCACCTCGATGTTCTCGACTCTCCTCCCCACAACTTCTCAAGTGGCTTTCTCAAAATTTCCACCCACGACACAACGTTGCTCGCATCGCTCGACTTGACTGCCAGAGACATAAAATATGAATAATTTTTATTCTCATCATTGTATATTTTCGTCCAACTTGTTCAACACTCGTCATCAAAGTACACTTATTCTTGCTTGATACTAATTATCCATTTGTCCCAGTCGCTCAAAACGTCGTCTTATCCATACATCTTTCTTGTGAACCACCCAAGTTCCCCTCTGTGGAACAGTTTAGCCTGGATCGAGGATCACTTGGGATGTTAGTGCACAAGAAATGATTGACCGGGGTTGGTTGCGACTAGGGGCCAAAAACAACAAACAGACTAGTCAGGATGCAGCACACCTTCTCCTTGTGACTTTTCTAATAGAAAATCCTTATCCCTGCGCACGACATCTGCCTGGTCACATGGGAGGCGTGAAACGTTTCGACACGTGAGGGGTGCCTCCTCCAGTGGAGGCCAAAGATCCGTCCCGTCATCAACAAAGCGAGTCTCCGACAAAACACGTTCGGAACGCGTGCAGCATTGCCAGGGTTCGTGCCGATGGTCAGGAAGGCACAGTCCGCAGGGTAGGGGTTCATTGAATTCGAGTTGCCAGCTCAGCAGCTTGGGTTTGAGATTCCGCGGAGCGCCGCGCAATTTGTGGGTTTCTGAAGAAACCACGAGGGGACCGGTTGTGGTAGAGGTGGTGGTGGTATTAGAGAATATTCCGAAATGCTCTATTGAGATCAAAATCGGGGCAATGAAAATTGTCGCGTTTAGTTATCCAGCGTGTATGGGCTTTACCTCCCCAGCAGCTCTCCGAACAACTGACACAGGATTAGTCCATCTGAACCGTTTGTTAAAGCGAAGAGATAATTGAGCGTTCTCAGAAGGAGTTCTTGATGAAATGATAAGCGATATCTCACATAACACGACTTGCGTAAGGTTGCCTGGATTCCATGCAAAACAAGCATATAGCTTGTCTTCTGTGATGAATAGGTCACAACTTTTCAGAGATTACCAGTTTTGAATCCAAGGCGCAGAAGTCCGAGTGACCTCGGATCTCAACTGGTGTGGACTATCAGTCCACCAGTTGGCAGACGGGTGACTCGAAATTTGTGGGCCGTCTTGCCGAAAGTCCCTCTCAAAGTACAGCACTGACGGCCACGGCTATGAAATATGGCCGGCGTCGGCTCCATGGGCAACGACAGCCATCGTGTCAGATTCCCCGTTCAACACTACGGAACTGAGTTGAAAAAATACAATGATACCAGTATCTGTAAGGAAACAAATGCAAACTAATTGTCTTAAATAAAGCAACAAACAACCCATCAACTTAAAATTTCATTCACTCACATTTCTTAAAATCAAAACCAATTAGGATATCTGGCTATATACATACGCCAATCAATATATTTTGAAAATCCCATGTGCCTAATCTTTATGGGGTGCATGAAATTCTTACAATAAACCCAAAACATAAAAGGGGTACTAAGGAGGGTTTATTATACTTATTACGTTGTGGAAAAATCAGTGTTAAAGCAATGAAAATTTCAAAGAACAACAACGAAACCCAATGCTTATTCAAAATAGAGACAATTGATTCAATGGAGTTCACAACCTCCAATTTTGGATACCATCCCATCAACAACTCAACGATATCTCTTTCTTCTTTCACTTCAAACAAGGCATATAATGACCACCATTCCCTCCTAGGCGGAAATTTCACAAAGCTTTTACTTAGAAAGATTAAATATCAAATTGACATGTCAAAATTTAGATTGTTCAACTAATGTTCAGGCCTTTTCGGTTAATAACATAATACATCGTTATTTCTAGAACAAATTGACGGTTGGAATAGCCTACTTCTTTAACAAAGTCAATACAAAAAGAAACCTACAACATAGTGGTCCTTCTACAATTGGAATTTACATCGAAACAAGTACCCATACAAAGAAAGATGCAGGAATTGCATGGGGATCCTCACCACCGAAGCCTTCACAATATAATAAGCCATCACAAAGGGAATCTTCGTATTTCTCATAAACTTTCAAAACATTGAGCATTAATATAATAGTTTTTTGAGAAATCTAGTCCATTTTAAGATCTTGAGCTAAGAATGGTTTTTTAGACTTAATCAAGTAGAACATAAATGTGATGTGCATTTTGTGCTAATGTTCAGGTTGTTTTTACATTTCTTGAGTATGTGGGAGGGTGATTTTGGCCATCCCCTTTGATACAAAAACGTTTGGCTAATTTCTTTTCACTTCTTAGCTGCCTTCAAGTTTGAAAACTAGCCGACTAGGAGGCTAGTGCCTAATATGGGATTAGCCGCAATCGGGCTGACTAGTGGTGAATTGAAAAGTGCTCAATAAGTAGCAAAGATGTTGATGGCATTGAGTTTTGATTGTACCTTTGAACAATTTTGCTACCTCCAGCCTTCTTTGTATCAAAAGCTATCGAGGGATTGGGAAGGTACAAAGAGAAGTAAAGAGAATATGTTATATATAATTGAGACAAAGATATAAAGAGAGAGAGAGAGAGAGAGAGAGAGAGAGGAGAGAGAGACAAAGAGATAGAGAGATAGATAGAGAGATAGAGAGAGAGAGAGAGAGAGATAGAGAGAGAGAGATAGAGAGAGAGAGAGAGAGAGATGGTTTTGAGTGGTCGTCCACCCCTCAGCTCTTGATGAAAAAGGTGGCGGTTATTCATTGTCAATTATGTCCCCGCCCCAACACCATTCGATAATCTCCCAATTTATGGGGTTAAAACATGAATACATTGAATTTAAGAAACAATTGTTCTTACCAAGATTTTTTCATGTTCTTATATTCATGGCTATCACATATAACCTCCTGCATCCTTTTCTTCAAATTATATCAAAATATTCAAAACTAGATATCCATTTTGTGCTAACTTTTGTGTTTGTGATACGTTGTGAACTATGAAAGGTTAATGTTCATCACATATAACATAAAAAAACGTTTCTTGCCTCCTTTCATTTTGAATGCATGATGTAACATGGGGACCAAATGAAGAATATTATAAAATATGTAGCTAGAAGAAATATTTCATGTTGAAGTGAAACAAATCCAATTTTAGCTCCACCAAATTCACTCCTTCAGTTCGTAAAATGGAATGTAAATACTTCATTCAACTATCCCTAGTTTGTTGATGTATTTAATATGATACATGATATACTGATATGGGAATGTAAAAACATTTCAAATGGATAAAATTTGGATTCTTCGTTAGATATTTGATGTTTGTAACTTCTAATCGTTCTAGAAGGCATAAGAGTTTAGAAGGAAGGAAAATTTTGTAATACACGTAGAAGGCGTTTGAGCGAAAATAATGTCCATTTTTCGTGCTCATGAGTGGATGCCCCGTTAAGGATAATAAAAAGAATTGGAACCCCCAATTTGATTATCAAACTTGTTTTAATGGTGAAGAGAGTGTTTATATAATTCAGTCATTATCCCTTGCACACAAGTTACCTTTAAATATTTATATATTGATATAAACAATTGACTAAAGGTATGTGGTTAAGATGAACATGTACTGAGGAAGCGAGCTGAGAATGTTAAGAGAGGTGATCTTGTCAATTGACAAAGTGAGCGTGTGTAGCAAGTTGTGGTTATATCAAATGCTTTACATGTGCCTAAATTTGACCTTAGACGAAGGGGAAGAAACTAAGTACTTGCTGCATTTATGATGTTAGAAAATATGATTGAGTCTACATTATTATACTGTAGAATCAATATAGTGATTTTATTACTAATAGTGAAGAGATAAAGGAGATAAGAAACTCTTACTTTACATATTTACTTTAAAGGTAAAATAGGATAAATCAATGCATAGAAAAATTCTCTTCTCGTACAGAAGTTTCATCATGTAGAAGAGAAAAGATTAGTCATGGTGATTTAGGATATAACCCTCTTGCATGTGTGAAATCAATAAAAGACTAAAATCTATCAGTGTTACTCTCCTTTGTCCTGGATTTGTAACCATCAAAGTTTATTTTGAGCAAAAATCTGAGATCATGTCTTTACATGTGCGTTTCTGGCATGAATCATGGATGAGGCCAATTTAACTAATAAATGTCCTTTTTAGGTTGAGACGATTTAATTGAGTTTGGTATCACTTGTCCTTGCGTGGACTTCTCTTGAAATCCAAATAGGTCAAACATTTGCTCATAGTGTCCCTCGTTATATGAAGTATTTCAAATAGATGGTCTAATAACATTGGATTGTAAAGAATTTCAAATGGATAATATTTTCATTCTTCGTTTAATTAAACTTGAAATAATTAACTTCTAATGTTTTGGAAGGTGCAATAATAGAGAAGGAAGGAGAATGTTTCATGCACATAGATGGATTTTGGGCAATAATTATGTCCTTCTCCTTGCTCATGACTGGATACCCCCACAAAGGATAGTAAACATAATTGAAACCCCCAATATAATAAATCAATATTTTTATTTATGGAGAAAATGTCCATTACTCAATCATTATCCCCATTTTTAAAAATTATCTTTAAATTATAGTATGTTGATATAACAAATGGACAAACGTTATGTAGATAAGATGAAAATTTACTTATGAAGCGAGTTTAGAATGTTAAGAGAGGTATACCCCTAAATTAACAGAGTGTGTGTGTGAAGTGAGTTTTGGTTCGATCAGATGTTTTACATGTATGTGACTTTGACGTTAGATGAAGTGGAAAAGATTAAGTACTAGTTGCATTTATGATTAAGAAATTTATGATTCAGTCTATGTTTTTTTATTGCAAAAAAAATGTAGTGATTGTAGTACTTATGATAAAGAGATAGAGGTGAGAGTAACATCTTACCTTTGCTCTTCCCAACATTGGTTAAGGAGCTAATATGTCACCTTAAAGTTGATTTACCATGAGATATGGAATTAGTGTAGAATGGTTACGAAGATGTTTGTTTTAGCATGAGTAATGAAGGATTCTTAGAATCCAAACACTTAAACAGTAAATTTAAGGAATAAAACCGTTTGATGAAGGGGCTTTCATGATTTTTGTATTCATATATTAATGTGACTAGTGGCTTACTATTTTGTATTCATTATAGGATTTACAATGTATGAATATTTCCTACTTAGCATGCTTACTTGATATGTTTACAAAATGTATATCCAAAATGGAGGTTTATTAGTAGGAGTAGAAAGAGCATATCTACATCTGCTTTTGCACCTTCAGAAGACATTCTATTTATTATTTTTCAAAGATAAAAGCATTGATTAAATTCTTCTATTGTATTGTGGATGTTGAAGTGAGCGATAACTATGCCAATCTACTACCTTAGCATTGTTGAAATTCTTCATGCCCACAACAAAGGCTGAGTAGGCCTTACTGATGAGAGAGGACCCTCATGTGCTTAGCTAGACATGTACATGCTGTAAAAAACAAAGTTCGGCAGCTTGTTTCTGTGAGATTTTCATTATGTTATGAAAATACAAAAGCACATGTAGAGCAGCACTATGTACTAGTCTCACAACAGCATATGTAGAGCACAAAGCCGTGACTGTGTTCCTGGCCCAAACTGGGCGGAACGTCTTGCTAGGCGTCCAACGCTGGACAAGTGTCTTGGCATGTCTCGTAGGTAGATATGCCTTCAAGAAGTCAGGGCCCCTCCTAACCAAGGTGGCAGTGTTTCTAGGCTCACTAGGTCGATAGAGGAGAACTCTAGTAAGATCTAGAACTGCGAGCAAAGTCAAAAGGCTAACGTTTATGGTGGTAGCTGACACTCAGATGCACCCAAATGCTAAGATAAGTTGTGAAGGCTACCAATCCCTCCATTTATACTAATCCTCTAAGTTGATACTAGTTCCCTCTGATTCATCGTAGGTAGCAGTCTTAACCTTACCATCTGCTGATGTGGTGAAGCATTGGAAGTCACATTGATGATTTAGTAATTCATCGATGAGATCGTGTGCTGGCTTTGACGACCTCGGTGCTGGCTGTAAAGTTCCATGTGTACACCTCGCAAGGTTGCATCCTCGAACTTGCCTTATCTAAGGCAATTGTTGAGTCGTCCAATGTAGGTGAGAAAACCAATGCGGTTAGTCTTCTCTTGGACTTCCCAACGTAGCTATTTACACTCGCAAGCATGACCACAACACTTTGGATGCTAATCCACTAATCAACTAGCCTGTACATTAGAAAAATCTCAGTAGGAATTTTTTGGCAAGTCACAAACAAATTTGTGACTTCTTTGTGATGGCTTAAAACTATAAAGCCACATGGTGAATTGTGATGCAAGAACCTCGGTTATAATAAAACTTCACCGTGCTCCAAACAAAGCATCTCTGACCACCACCAAGGCTGTGAACTTGCTGGGGCCACGAGTATCAAAGGCGGTGCCGGATTTACTCAACTATTTCCAGTAGCTGATCTTGAGTGGCTACAACATATCTCAAGTCCACGTGCAGGGCTTTAAGCCTTACACTAGAGCACCTTTAACCAAGGTGCTGTGATCCCTCCAAGACCCTTGCAAGCCAAGCTGTGCTTGCGAGCCTAGATGGAGGTCACTATTGGAGATCCATCCAAGACCCAAGTGCGCTTGGCTCTACCTATCAACTTGGGTTTAGAACACTACTGGAGATCCCTCTAAGGCCTCAGTAAGCATGGATTTGTTTGCCAGCCTAGGATGAGGAAGACGTGTTTGCTGGTGGCAAGTCTATCACAACTTGTTGGCTCTATAAGGACCAACTTGAATGTACAAATGTTTCCTATGACGACCGTATAAGCCTGGTACCTGTTGCTAGTCTGTCGAAAAATTGGCATGAACGTTATGAAGACATTCCATCATTAGAGATGATGGTTGCATCGAGTGTCTTGCGATGATGGCCTTGACGGCCTAATTAGAAGTTTGCCCATGTTTTGGGCCTCATTTAAATCAAAACATGAAGTTAAGCTCTATTTTCCTGTTGTTCATTAAACACAGGTTGTACTTGTACTTTGTACTTTTGGCAAGATTCCATTCCGTTTTTTTACTTCCACCAAGTTTGCTAAACTAACAAAATGATCCTGGTGTAGCAAGGACCTCATTGCTATAATGAAGGCTCTGCGGTGAGATTGTTGGTCGTTCTTGCGTGTGCCCTCCTGGCTTTTGGAGGGAAAATATTGTTGAGAAAATGTATTGATGGAAAAAATTCTTGAGACAACCAAGAGTAGAAGTGTTTAGATCAAGAGGTTGAACCAACTTGGAGCAGATGGTCATACATATGCATTGGCTATGGCAACAGATTTGGGCACGTCTTTCGAGTCAAATTGGTGAGTATATGCATTGACCTAACAACTTGTAGCCGTTGAATACTTCCGATTCTATGTTGGTGTAAATCCAATTTAGGGAAATCTCATGACACGGCCTATCCCATTATTTGCAAACACGACATTTTCCATCAGTAACTTGCTTAACATGACAGTGTAAGTATGGATGCCAAGTGACCACATGCATCACAGCTCAACACCACTCATGAATACTCTAACAAAGTATAGGCTAACTAGTTCAACATGACGGTGTAAGCTATGCTTCTCATGCCAGGTAGATACACAAGCCAAAGAATGGGATCTGAGTGGATGGGCCACTAGTTATGGTTAGGGCAACTGGCATTGTTGTGGCCGCTGATGATGATGACGCGGGGAGAAATGTGACGAGAAGAAATTTCTATCCCATGCTTCTCATGAGTAAGGACGGTTGGGGCTTGTGAAGAGAAGTGATGTTAGTGCCGGAATGCACAGCAAGGGAAAATGCATAACACCAACAACGCGACATAATGGACTGATGGGACAGAAAGCCGAGAATTTCTGTCCGAATCTTGACAAACCCCTGCAAGCTGTAAACAAGGATGTATAAAGGTGAATGTAATCCAGGCACGTGCCATGTGGTTGTGGACATGGCACTTGTCAAACGAGGGAAAGATTAGTGTAGTGGTCGAGGACTAGGAGATGTTGTGGGGTAAAAGAGAAAGGGAGACAAAGTATGAGGAGGAGAACGGAAGGAGGAAGATTAGGAGTAGGAAGAGATGGAGACTTTTTTTAAGGAGAGGGAGTAGTGGTAGGGGAAATATTGGGAGGAGGATGAGGAGGAGAAGGAGGAGGAGGAAGGGTAGGAGGAGGATGCTTTGGAGGAGGACGAGGATCATTTGGAGGAGTAGGAGGAGGAGGAAAAAGAGGCGGTACAAGAGGAGGAGGAGGAGGAGGAGGAGGGGGAAGAGCTGGAGTAGGATGATTTGGAGGAGGGGGAGGAGTGTGAGGAGGAGGAGGACGAGGTGGAGGAGGAGGAGGAAGAGGAGATGGACAAGGCTATAGGGAAGGCTGGAATGAAGAATGTGAGGAAAGACAAAGAGAAAGAGAATGAGAAAGGAATGGATGGGCTATGTGGAGGAAATGAAACAACTTTGAAATGAATATAGAAAGGTCAGGACATAATGCAGTGCTAGTGGAGTATGCATCCAATAAATCAAAATATAAATTGTAAAGTTGGATGGTAGGTTGAGAACGGATGTAAGAGGGGTTGTGAGGAGTGGAAAGGGGAGTGGATGTATTTACTTATGGTGGAAGAAGAAAAGGAGAGGGATGAGAGAAGGGAATGGTGTGGATAGAAGGATGGAGGACATGGAAAGTACATGAAGGTAAGGTTACAATAGATCGGGAACGACGATGGCCCATGAGGCCAAACAGTGGGTAGGGAAAAGAGGATGGGAGGTGAGGAGCGAGGGTTTTGAGTGAGGTGGGCAAGGAGAGCTGACAAGGAGGTTGACGGTGACAACATTGGAGATGTCGGCTAATTACGAAAACAACCATGGAGGTGATTGCACTAAAACTCTGATGGCTATGGCACATGGTTGGCGATGGCGACGATGGTGGTAATGATAATCAGAAATATTATGAATGTGATATTGAATTTGAATTTTCATGCAACTTTGACTACCGCCGAGGTGCAAGTGGCGAAGGCAGCGACGACAACAGTGACAGGGACTAGGAAGGCAATTGCATTATGACTAGGATGGTGACGGTGATAGCAACAATATTGGTGATAGAAAATGTGTAGACAACCATGACTATAACGATGAAAGCCACAAAGATGGTAGAAATAATGGTGATGACGATGATGATGACAATGACATAGACGCCAACAATGTTGATGACAACTATGTCGATGATGACGACGATGACAGCTATGAAGTAAGTGAATTTGACTAAGAATGTGATGGCGAGTGGGAATGTAAATGCAGCTACGATGGTGTTGGCATCAACAGCAAAGACCACAATGATGAAGACATGGGAGTGAGTTAGATAGGAGGGAGAGAGGGAGGGTAGGAAGGAGAGAGGGGATGGGAGTTGAGGGAAGTGGGTGTGAAGTGGGGAAGGAGGTGTTATAGAGGGAGAGAGAGACAAAGAACAAGGGGAGAGAGGTAGAGAGAGAGAAAAGAGGGAGGGAAGGAGTGAGAGACAAAGATTGAGAGAGAGAGAGAGAAAGAGAAAGAGACAGAGAGCTACTGAGAGAGATAGAGAGAGAGGGATGGAGGGGTGGTATGTTGGATCAAGAGAAAAGGGAAAAGGGCTGAGGGGAGATGATGGGGGAGTTTGAGAGAGAGAAGGAGAGAGAAAGTGGGGGAGAGGGAGAGATAGAGATAGAGAGAGGTGGGATTGAGAGAGTGAGGGAGGGTAGGGGCAAGGGAGGAGGAGGGGAGGGAGTGAGGGAGGGACGAGGGAGAGACGGAGGGAGGGGGGAGAGAGAGAGATATGGAGTGAGAGGGAGAGAGGGATAGACATGAGATGGACAGATAGATTGAATCACACATGGAGAGAGGGACGTACGAATGGACGGATAGAACCATGGAAGGAAAGATGGACATGTAGAGGGAGACATGGAGGTCTGGATAAACAAAATGACACGGGAATAGAGGAGGAAGACAAAAGGTGTTAAGGATGTATGGATAGATGAAGGGAGGAAGGGAGGGATTGATAGACGGGTGGAGGAAAGGGGGGAAAGGAGGGATGGATGGGCGAATAGAGGAGGAGGGAGGGAAGGCGAAAGAAATGCAGGGAGGGATGGAGGGAATGAGGGAGAGAGGGAGGGTGGGAGGGAGGAAGGGAGGGATGGAGAGATGGAGGGGGAATGGAAGGTAAGGAAAGAGGAAGGGATAGAGGCAAAGGGGAGAAGAAGGTATGGTTGGGAAAAAGGGGAGGTGAGGGGAGAGGAGTGGGTCAAATGAGGGGAGGAGGGGTTGGTTGTGTGTGAGAGAGATTGAGAGAGAGAGAGAGAGGGGAGAGAGAGAGATGGATAGAGAGAGAGAGAGAAGATAGAGAAGGAGAGAGAGATAGAAATTGGGTGAGAGAGATAATGGGGAAGGAGGGAGGGATAGTGAGATCGAAAAAGAGGAGAGGAAGGAGAGGAGAGGGGAGCAGCTTGGAGGGGGTGGAGGGTGCTGAAGGGGCTTGCACCGCACGCTAAAAAACATTGCGTGCCAATTGGGGACGTGCCCTTACAGAGGTGCTACACGCTCATAGGTGTGCCACACGTCCACAAACGCCAGGCGCCAAAGGCGGTAATTCCCACAGGTGTCACACGCCAAAGTAGGTGATGTTTGCCAACGTGTGCCACGCTCTTAGGGGTGCCGCATGCTAAGGGGCGCTACGTGCTAACGACGGTGTCACTCACGAAAGTAGAGTCGTGCGTAGAGCCATAGAAAAACTGATGCATGAGTGGAAAAATGCCAATGCGCCCCGTGAGATAGTTAACAGGGAATCAGTGATGATTATGGAGCTTGAGGGGAAAGCAGCGTACCTGCATGTAAGAGGCAGAAGCGAGCGTGAGAGGCTAACGGACCGGCCAGGAGACCAGATGCGATGCCATGTTGAGAAGCACAAGTGTAGAGGTTCTTAGATCAAGAAATTAAACCTAGTAGGAGCAGAAGGGCATACATCTGCATATTTTTGGGAAACCGATTCGGGCGTGCCATCATATTGGCGTGCATATACTCTCATGTAGCAACTTCTAGCCATTAACTACTACCATTTCCAAGTTGGGGAAAATCCTGTCCGGGGCAATCTCATGACATGGCCTGTCCCACTATTTCCGGAGGCGACACTGTCCATCCACAAGTGTGGTTCGGAGAGTTATAACAAACCACAAGTTCATAGTGATAGGCATGTGGCAAAATAAACCGCTTGAATGAATAAGTAGTAAAGAAAAGTTGTACAAGATGTGAATCCATGATGTTTTTGCATTGGGTTTTAGAGACACCAAAAGTTCTCGTATTTTTCATGTATTCACATGGAATAAATATTTTTATAAATTATAATGAAATGGTTGTAAATCATTTGAAGTGTTTTAATTCGTTATTTATGTATACATATTGAATGTCTTTCATGACATTTAAGATTTACTCTACAGCAATGCTTTTTGTTTTTTATGGATGTGGATTTATTGCACAAAATATCTAAGAATCGTGTAAGATAATGATTAGCTTTTTTTATTCGAATGTTTTAATGTGAGGCTGTGTATTGGATTTTGTGTTGTAATGTATTTGAAGCCCTAGTCAGCCTTTTTTACATCATCCATATATACAAATACATACAAGTTGGTATTGAAATTTCTCCAAAGGATGATCGATAAAGGATAGATGTTTTGGTTTTGAATGGATAGATTGTATTGCTACTACCCATTATTTTGGATGATTATCCCAAACTGAGATGACGCATAGATTCCACAATAAATTTGATTTTTTTGGAGTTTTACTGATTCGATAGAAAAGTTCGGTATTTGAAAATAATACTGATAGGATGAATCATTATTGTAATTTTTTTTGACAAAAAACAGTCTTTATAAGTCGTATCTCATCTATAAAGATGTTCTACAAAAGGTAATGGGAACATTAAATATGAGAAGCCTTTCTATTCTTCTTGAGAAATTGTGTATGCATGCTGGTTCTTTTAAAAATGTTTTCATTCATTGGGTCTTGAATTAACGCACTAATTTTGGATATTTTTGTTGTTTGTTGAGTACGAAGGCTTCTTCTTAGAAAATGTAGATCAGGAGTAGACATGTGCGAGGGCTACATGTTGCACGATGACATTTGAACTGTTGTTGAGGATCATGTTTCTGTTGAGCTGAGCTTGTGCATGAAGAGGAAATTCTTGTCTGAAAGAAAGACTAACAAAAGTGGAGAAATGTGTTCAACTTTGTTTTGACATGGATTTCTCAGGTTTTTCACCAAAGGTCGTTCAATTTGTGAAGGTATTGTTTTTTTATGTTCGATGTTCAGAGGATGTATTCTGAGGATATCTTCACCTATCCTTTGGTGTTGCTAAGTTCCTCGGGTAATATTACCCAATAAGTTGCGGCTAGACAGTGCCTTCGTGAAATGAATGCGGTCTTTAGAGCCAGGGCAGGATACTTCTGGAAGTTTTGTATCCAGCGCGACGCGAAGTTCATCTCTGTAGCATTACGGCCTTTGGTATTCCCGAGGGACGCGCGGTTCGCTGCCCCTTGACTGAAAATCATTTCGTCACACATCACTCTCCAGCATCATGGGGCGACCCACATGGGAGTTCTGACCAGTCCTTTGAAGAGGGAGTCAAATGGAGTGGTTGGTGGTTCTTTCCAGAAAGCAAACCATCGCAACTGGTTCCCTGTACAGCGAACCTGTCTGGATTGGAGCTTATTGAAAAAGTAAGATGTCGACAGCAGCCTGGTTTGGTAACATACTACTAGACGCGTTTAAGGTGTGAACTGGATGAGAAAGTATAGTTCATAGAAAGCCCGACCGTGGTTTTCATCAATTTTCGGACTTGACGCGAAGATGCCTCCGATAGGGGAATTTTTGTTGCCTCTTCCTCACCATGGCGGGACCACATGCCGGACCATGGCGTCCCACATCGGTCACGAAGCAGACGGAGCGAGCAAACTGGCCGCAAAGACCGATAATGTACTCTCTTGTAAGTGTTCCACAGCTTTGATTCCTTCATTCACACATACCTCCATTGACTTTCTTAGAAGAACAGGAGGCTCAACAGACACAAACTGTCTATTGCTATAGTTCAGCAGCGTGCAAATGTATCAGTCCGCCAACAATCACGTTCTTTGTTGCAAAGCCAATTCCTTAAGAGGATATATATATACAAGCTCCCCTGAAGAAAGTGTGTATTGTGTTGATAGGACCAGTTAGTGTAGACAACCACAATAATGGCTAGGGCATCATCATCCAACCATCAATCTCAAACTAGCCACCAAGTCTAAATCCAATTAAAACTTTAACTCAATGCCCGGTTTCTTTTTTGGAGTTTGGACAGAATTAAAGACTGAAAACAAAGATAAATGAAACTTAGAAATGAACTTTTAAAAGGTATTTTTAGTTGAATGTAGGACATTAAAAATAAAACTGGTCGGGTAATTAATATCTCCTTTTTGGAAAATTTTCTATGATATTAACACGATAAATCAATATACATTATCTCTTTTTATTTAATCAAAATAAAGAAAAATAGAAAAACGAACAATCACAATTCTAAAAACTAAAATTAGGTATGCATTCATGTTTAGACCTTTTTCCTTATAGATCAAATAATGGTTACTAAATGGGTATATACCAACTCAAAACACATCACCATAAACCTCTAAATTCAAAATATTTTCCTTCCTATCAAGTGAATTAAATCTCTTTTGAAAGGGATAAAGACAACAAAGACAACAACATCAAGATCTACCAACAACATTCCACAAGGTATAGGAATCCTCGTTTCATGGATTCACAATTATGGCACTGGCATATAATTTAAATACAAACATAAGAGGACAAATAATTACCATAATGTTTCAGTGGAAACTAAAGTTGGACCACTACAAAAAAACATTCTCTGTTATTGCAATCATGGGATCGTGTACCCATGCCTAGAAACAAGATGCAAATTGTAGAGGAATGGAATTATTTTCATTTTTAGTGGGTCTGCCCCACTTGACTTCGACTCTTGTGAGGTTACAAGTACATCTGAAGAGGTATATCACACTTTCCTTCTATCAAAATCTCACTTAAGAGTGGAAAGTTATGCTCATCACTTTTTCTCCTCCATGATTCACTCATACAAAACATGCATAAGGTCTAAATTTGAGATACTTGGGAATTTATCTCAAACCATTGGTGAGTTATTATGATTAAACCCTCTCCTAATGATGGTTGAAAAAACCCGTGTTCATATTCAACCACCATATTGAATGAGCTTGGTTGTAAATAGCCATGAGCTCGCCCTCTTTGTCACAAAGTATCCTATTTCCTATGGAATACTCGAGGCCTCATCTAGCTTAAGAAGAAATCGGAGCAAAATGAGGCCTTAAGTAAACCCAAAACATGACACCTCTTAACACTCTTGGTGTACTGTCCATCAAAGCATCTCTTCACAATTGAAATCATGATCTTGTTAAGACAAAATGAAATATGAATGTTGATTCTGTTTGAATTCGGTTGGGGCAGAGAGTAAAACCTTAACCAAATTAAAACTAAGGTGTCTACTACTTCACTAGAGTTTGGAGTAAATAGAGGATATTTCAACTCCTTTTCTATCCACTACATCTCAAAATATTTCAATGAATATGAATTGATTGGCTTTTATGCACAGTTTAAAGGTACATTGATAGAAGTTCTAGTACTATACTAACAATCACTAAGTGGTACCCTTCACCAGATTCTGTACTTCACCATAAGGAACACTCTGACCTTAGCTCTGGCCGTCCATCTTCAGCTTCAGTATATTGGCATCGACAAGCCCTAAATAAATTAAGTAAAGGCGTTCTAAAGGATTGCTCCTAAGATAGAATATGATCTTTGAATGCGGTACAATTCCAAGCATTAGAGCCTTGCTTAGCATACATCAAGCAGTTGTAAATGATTTAAGAGAAGCCAACATCTTAATTAGTATGTGGTCTAAACGCTCGTGAGGTAAGGGAATGAGTGAGTGTCCTTTCACTGATGAAGAGATGTACCTATTTGTGAAGAGGTACATGAAGAAATATTTTTGCTCAAGCTCTTAGCAAATATAGTGAAGAGGGCCTTGAGGGGATAGAATCACCACTAGAAGGTTGTTTGGTGATGGGTGTAAAGTACCCACTTAAAAGGTTATTTCTTTAACTAAAGGCTTAGACATGGATTTTCAAAGAGGAAAATTGTTGGTTGATTAGATTCTTCAGACTTGGCCGAATTTTTGTAGGAATTGACATGTGAAACATAAATTGGGTGAAGAATTTCAAGAAATTGATCATATCATCATGTGTACATTTGCGCACTCAATTCAAATTTGTTGTGGACTTTTTTCTCCTAAAACATGTGTTAGTGAAAATGTTTAAACCTCAACTCACCATTAAATAACCGTAACTTCATTAAAGGTAGACAATTCCTTCATATAGTACATAACACAATTCACCTAAGAGATACAATAATAAATTTCAACACAAGGTACCTAAAAGAAGATGGAATGGACCTTCTGAACATCAAGTATGGGTCTCATTATCCTATATGTGTATGAAAATAAATCCTTCATGGTAACTAAGTAACCTTCTAAAGTACGTGAACCCTCTTGAGCGTAATCGTTTCTTGTGCTTGAAAGAATCATGGAAGCTACTCATTATCATGGTCATTTTTTCCTTGTTGTTAGATGTTTGAGAAATATTCTCTTGTGGTGTGTATGACTACTATACTATCTGGCATATTTGTTCAGATTAAGTATTTAAGTTTGCCCACGTGTGCCTAAGAAAGTTATGTGTGATTCGGTAAACTTATGCCATTCTAGTTCAATTTTTGTTCAAACATGTTTGCGAAATAATTCTATTATCAATAGAGCATGCACGTAAACTCAGTCTCCACTAGGTCCATATGAGTCAATGCTATTGGAGTGAGTGATAAGTGCGCTTAGTGATAGCTTCAATATGGCGCAGTCGGATCGACATTCAGAGGACTGTACGCAAACTTACGGATTTTATCCGTACATATCCGAGTGTGCCTTGGCCAAGATTTTCCCAATTTACGGGCCAGATTTTTTTCTCGCATGTAGCTTCAAAGGGAGAAAGGAGCGTGGATTTGTGTGCTGCATGCATCATAGGGTTGTGCATACCTGTTGGCCCAACTTGGTTCATTTATGACTAGTCACCCCGAAAAAAATACAAAGTACTTACTATGTACATCACAAGTGCATAAGTTGAGGAATGTGGTAAGAAACTTTGCTAGTTTGTGGATGGAACATATTTTTGGCCCAAAAAAATATCATACATGAAATCATTTGTTCTTTAGGTAAGACTTTTTTCAGCGAACTTGGATAGAGAAAAAAAGGCTATATGAAGGTCTACATACGATACACTTGAAAATATGGAAAGATCATCATATGGTACTACTATATGATGACAGTAGTTACATTTTTCTGGAATCTACAAAACATATAAATATACTAAAAGATACAATTTCCGTATTGACAATTTGACATCTGCTATCGGGCCATTCGACGCCAGTAGAAAAATGCGCTCGCAAAATAGTCAAGATGCATCTTTTATCGGCGACTGTAGAGTTGTACCTTTACAATGGTGACAAATGTTCAAAAAAGACATATTCCGCAACCGTATTCTATTCGCACCTACATCTGTGGGTAGTATCGATTTGTCGATGCACACGCCTCCATGGACGAAAAAGTTAAGTTGAACAAGATAATATATTTTCATAGTGTAAAATCTACCTTCGACGGAATTCAGAACAAAAAGGATACTGGTAAGATTTTTTCCTGGTGATATAAGGAGTCCTAATATCTTACCTTTATTTCAAACGTCAAATATGAAAAAGTCATTCGATAGTCATTCTAAAATTGTACAAAAAATGTAAGCTCTAATTTCAAAAAGAGCAAAGTGGATGTGGACGAGATAAAAAATTAGTTTTGTGTAATAATATCTCTCAATAGCAATTCCACGTTTGCATGTGCTTAACAATTACTCGTCTTCACCAACAAAAAACAAAAATGATGAATATAGAACCTTTATCTTTTCTTTTGTTGTTTGAATTATGTGTTCCCGGTGTTGTTAACAAGTGAACAAGCTTGTAGCATATCCGATACTTCGCGATGTTCATTCATCGATACATTCATCCAATACATTTAGGGATGTTGAAGGGGATTCAAAATATGGCTCGATGCATGCAATTCTCACTTCCCCCTGCAAATAAAAAATTGTATTTGACGAATTTATCAAAGAGTGAATTTGGAGGCTGGTTGCGGAAGTTCACAAATGTATTTCTTTGAGAGACCAAACTTTTTACATACATTTATGTACTTGTTTCACGGTCCATTAGATACACACATCAATACATGAACCATATAAAATGAAAGCACGTTGGATTGGGGGGGCGGTCGATGTCCGCACATCTCAAGAAATGTATTGCGTGCAACCAGGCAGGCTTCGTGTGAAGCATAAATGTCCATTTATGATGGTATCGTCCATGGATGAGGTCAAATTTATGTACGACACGTCTTCACAGGTGCCTTTGAGTTTGTTGACCTGTGTACATAGGCCTCTCGATTCTCATACTCTGTGCCAATCACCGTCCAATACATTAGCCAAATACACTTTTTGTGTTTGGGGCGGGTTAGCCACAGATGATGCCCAACTGTTTGTGATTTGACCCCCCCTCTCAAAACGCAAAAAATGTATTCAAAGAATGAATGTGGGGGTGCATCGAAGGGGGGTTCACTCCATATACACAAATGTAGTTGCTAAAGAGAAATGACAAGGAACTTGTACATCACAAAATTTCGTCGTACATTTGTGCATACTTGGGCACCCCTACCAGATGCACTTCCCAATTCACGTTCGCAATGCATCTTGCTGGTGCGGGGGAGGGGGGCTCATCTTGCCAGAGGTGAGTGTGGGCAAAGAAAACCAAAGTGTATGATTTTTTTAATGCGTTAACTAAGCCATGCCTAACTTTAATGTGGATGTGACGGTTTTGAAATGGCTGACTTAAAAAAGGCAAAAAATATTCTAGTCTTAGAAGTATTGAGAGACATAATGCTACTCATTTGTGCTAATGTAGCTTTCAAACAAAGATTCTTAAAAACAAAACTTTCTCATGTGTTCAACATGATTTAAGGTATTTTTATATTGACCTACGAGTGCACACATGTAGGCACAGAAAACCAAGTTTCCAAGAAACTTCATATTCAACTCTTTCTTAATACACTCATCAAACTATGTATAAAATGTGCATGATTCACCATATCTCGCTTGGCAAGCAGCTACGCAATATAAGCAAGCACTAGTGGACACTTGAGCTAGACCAATCAGAGTACGGCTACACCTGACTAGACTACTGGGACCGCTTGCATTAGAAAATTCAAGCATAGCTCTAGGGTAGGGACCACTTTGCATTAGGTGGTGTATACACGACTCAGCATTGCATCAACTACCACATGCATGACTTACCAGCTGCATCGAGTACTACGTGCATGAGTCGGCAGCTGTATGTAGAGCAAAGAGTGAGGACTGCCTTATGTCAGCAAGAACATGCACGACTCACTAGTTGGGAACACTACCAAGTTGCATGCCTTCACGAAGCTTTCTTGAGAAAGAAGGTGCGTGCCTTAGAGGGAGATGATTCATTGAAGAGGAATGTACAACCTTACCATAAGAAGTTTCCTCTAGGCACGAAGCAGCTGGTCAACTTTCTGAGATCCCACGTTCAAAGCAAACTGGACTCAGTCAGTCCAATAACTCAACAAGCACCTATAACAGTAACTCTAATAACCAAGACCAGCAGTCTATCTCTACTAGACAACGCCTAAGACGAAGACTCTATAGTCGCTCTCATTCAAGTCCCCAGTAAGCCTGGCAACAATGTGTTAGCCTGCACAAGAGGACCCCCCTGACTACCTGAAAGCCTGACTACCTCGCTACGATGGCCCGACTACTTGCAAGACTCAAGCTACCTAGCTTGATCTATCTTGCTAGACGTTTCCCATACATGGTCGAAGATTTTTTTCAAGGCGTGAGAGCCCAGAGTTAGTGTCTAACCTCAGCTTTGATTTATTGAGCTGATTCTATCTAGACATTCAGACTGTGTTGGAGTCTCCCTCTTTCGACCCAGTGTGTTTTGTACTACTATGTGAGCCTGGTTTTGTGGGTTTACAAGTTTCGTGTCTTGTTGGAGTTCCCCTCTGTCAACCTAGTAAGCTTGGTAGCACTCTACCAACTTGGCTAGGAGGGTTTGAAGACCTCGAACAACCTAGTAATTTTGGTAGTGGCTGCTAGCGTGAAGAGGAGGCTGCCCTGAAAACCTGGAGGCCTTTTACCTAGAAACATGGAGACCGTGTTGAGACGGTCTACCAAGGTGTTGTGCCCTTAGATAGGGTAGGCTATGTCAGAGGATTGAGTTAAGCTGCGTTTTGTTTCTGTTGTCCTGTACCATATTTGTACTTGAATTTTTTCTTTCGGTTACAAGTTCAATCCAATTCTTTCACTTTCGCACATTTACATATGAGGTTTGCTTGTTGGGCATAGAGATCTTGGAAAGTAGCAAGACCCCCTTGCGGCATCGAAGCATGTAGTGACTTTGTCACTTTATGCTCCAAAAACCCCGACATGGTATTAGAGCACAAGGATGTTTGGGCATGCTCAACATGCGATTAGAGCAGTAGATTTGTTCTGCTAGTTAGAAGTAGTATTTCCAACTCAAGCTTCAAAGGATGATGACAGTCATCAATCATCAGTGGTAGTGCACGAGCGTGAAATGGCAGTTCTGTGCACATCGAGGCATAAAGGATGCTATGATCAACCTCGACATGGAGAGTCAAAGCATAGACTCTCGAGGAATGAGTGGCCCCTCAGTGCCAAGCTTGTGCATGGACCAAGGATGTGGTCCAAGGAGAGATTAATGAGAAGCCAAAGAGGAGAAGCGCTCAACAAAGGAGGCGCTTTGCACAAAACCACGCCAAGATAATGTGCGTGGAAATGAAGCCTTGTGACAAAATTGTCTTGCGCTCTTAAGTTCCAAATTGAATTAAAATTGTCTTGCGCTCTTAACTTCCAAACAAAAGGAAACGAGATTTGAAACTCACCATCCATAGGTTCAGCAGCTGTTGTCCAAGATTCAACAATAGGTGTATCTTCAACATTAGCTTTAATAGACACATCTACCATCATCATGAACTGTAGCAGTCCCGTGAGCAGATGTGGCACAATTCATGCCATAAGCTTTCATGGAAGTGAATATGCCAGTGATACGATTTGAAATGCCAGCCATGATACAACGTTTTGTGGTTCAGTTATAGCACGCGACAATAGAGGTACCATCCATCGCACTTGCACCACCACTTCTTGATATAGGTCAGCATAAAATAGCATGGAAGCAAGATTTCAAACATGAAAGCATAGAGCATTGACATCAAATTAGGAAGCAGTAGCTCCTTTCCTTACGGGAGCAGCATATTTGTGAGATTCTAGGTTCCCTCACAGCTCAATTTGTAGGTCAACTGACACAGATGCATTAATAGAATGGGGCCTTGTAGCTAAATAAGGCTTTATCAGCGTCACATCAGCGATCAACACATCAACCAGAGCTTAGTTCTTCTTTAGATATGCCAAAGCATGTCTATCCTCAGCAGAAAAAGTTAGCTTCATCTACTAATAGAGGAAGTTTCCAGAATCTTGTGGTGTCCCTTGAAGCATCCACAATAACATCATTAAAACATTCAAAGTATACCGTAGTGCCACTAGGATTTCAAGCACCACAAGTAGCAGCTGACGACAAGTAGTGATACTTTTCAAAGACCCATGTGATGATGTCATGAGGGTCGACATCACTCCATGCACTAATTTGCAAGTCCCAAGAAGGGAAGCCATCGTAAACAACCCAGGTTGCCAAAGATCCAAGGCAAGTAGCCATCTTGTAGGAGCTCATGGAGGGTGGACTGGTGACCAAGGAACCAGGCAACCATCATTAGCCTGGCAACGGCAAGCATCAGTTGCAACGAGATGACCTACTTGAGAGAAAAGTGTCGACACTAGTGGTCACAGGGTTGGACGCCTTGCCAAACGTCCACAAACTGACCAATAAAGTGGCACTGGCTCCGCTTACTAGACGGAGTTTTCATGCTCCATCCAACAGAAGACAACCTGGTAGCTAAATGTTGATGGTATAGTATATAAATGAAGGTGGACGTGTCTTCAGCAACAGACACAGGTTCACATCATCCTCAAAGCGCATAAAATGTTGACTCCTAATCAGCTTGTATGGAGCCTGTGCAACAACGTTATGCAATGCACATGCAGTAGGCCACCAAGCAGAAGCCAACCTACGACCTGCAAGAGAAGTAATGATGCACACGATACTCATGTATGGAGCCAGAAGTACGTGGGAGCTCAAAGAATGAGCTCATAAGTTGTAATTGTATCGACATAGTATTGGTATAAGAGGAAGCAACATGGTGGCAGCTCCGAGGTAGTACACCACCATAGACGCATCACTGACGAGCACACCAAGGCAATAAAGCTCGTTAATAACACCTTTTTTTTCTCAAAACCACAAATCCTCCTCCATGATGCAAAGTGGGTAGTGGCAGAAGAAGAAGAAGAAAAAAATATAGAGGTACTCTTTAAAAAAGTGAAGGTCTGAAACCGACAAAGTAGTTAGTTATAACGTTGACATCGACTCTAGAAGGAGCAGCTATGAAATCACTTATAGCACATTTTGCCAACAACAGCTCACTTTGCTCAAGGAACAGTAAAGGAGATCTTCGAGTGAGGGGAATGTGGAGTGAAGGAATTTTCCTAGCCCTTAAAGAAGCCTGCAATGTAGAGATTTAAGGTGTAGAAGACAAAATACTACAAGAGCCACAGGTGGATGCAATAAGCCCACAAAGTGACTAGTGGCATGCACAAATGGAGCGGTTACGCTCCATGTTGAAATATTGCTTGAGCGGCAGGTGGATGTAGTAAGCCCACCTAGTTTCAGGTTTCGTGCACAAACAAATCAATTGTGCTCCAGGGAAAAATCATCTCGGAGCGGTAGGTGGAGGTAGTAAGCCCACCAGGTTATCTGGTATGTATAAATGGAGTAGGTGTACTCCGTCACAAAATCCTACCAAGGTAGTAGGTGGAGGAAAAGCATAAAAAAATTGGACACGTCTAACCTCCAAAGCTGACGAGGACCTCATCCTCAGATTTCCACCTCAAGGCATTTTTTGGAGGGGCAAGCTCACTCCTCACGGTCTCAAATGTCTCTCCAACAATAATATGCTCAGCATTAACAGGTATCACAACAAGAGCTGAAGTAGTAGTGAAGCAGTCAGAGCTGCTAATGGAGTGAATGCAAGGAGTCCAACGTTTAGGAACGACCTTGGAGTAGTTCTTCGTGACCACGAGTTATGTGGCTAAACTCGTCCATCATGCGAATCGGAGCTATAAAGCCAACAAGTGCGCGGTGCCTCCTGGATGGTGGAAGAAATGACCACCAGTACTAGCAGCAATAGTAACAAATGTAAAATGGAAGGCATCCTAGGTGCGCGGCCGGTTGCCTGGTGGATGAAAAAAAGACTTTCTGAACACAAAATCTGGTTTGGCCGCGATAACAACCCAGTTTTGGGTTTCTTCCCCCGAAAAATGGTGCGGAGGGCGAGATCACTCCTCACCCTTATTGACCTTCCTCTACCTATGAATGCAACAGTAGTAGGTGTCATAGTAGCAGTAGCAGTAGTAACAACAGTTTGCTTGCTACAACACTTGTCGTACCTTTTACAAAGTGGGGCTCGCCACTTCTTCCCGCCGAATAAAAAATCTCTGACTTTGTTGACATCGATGAGCTGCGTCATCGGCACTTGAAGTGAAAACGTGAAGATAAAAAAAACAAGTTCGCAGTCGGAGGATGCGGCCGTTGAGCTACAGTTGAGGAATGCAGCCGTTACAGGACATACTGTGGTACACAAGTTGCACGACCAGATTAGCCAGCCAAAAGAAAAACAAATATCGATGGAGCAAGTTAAATAGGGGTCGGCATAGGGGATCTTGGATCAAGGGGGAGGGGAGCAACGTCCACGATGGACGTCGCACCAGCTCGTCGCGATGGCAAGCTTGGGCGGAGGCCTACCGCAACGGCATGTATGGTCGCGGCAATGCCCTACCGCAACAGCAAGCCAGCGCAAAGACCCCTGCCGAGATGGCAAGGTGGCTGGTTGGCGATCGACAAGCAAGGCCTTGCGCGAGGCCTCTGCTCGCGAGGATCAGCAAAAGGAGGCTAAACCAAATTCTTCCCATCAAGCGACGGATGGTGGCGGAGGGCCACACGCAAACAGCCAAGGCCAAGGCCAAGTGGCAGGTGAAGCCAGGGCAAGAAGGCAAAGAGATTTTCTTGACGCAACCGACGGGCTCAGGAAGTAAAACGTGGGCCACGGGTAACGGTTGTGAGCGACAGGGGGCCCCAAATGGGCAGTGCAAGTGCCGAGACCTTAAGATTTGTTGGGCATCACGGACTACCCACTGGCTTGACAGTAGCTACAAATCTAGCCACGACAACGATAAGCACCAAGAAATGGTGTTCTAGCTTTGGTGGACACCATTGGAGTTCATTCTAGGTCTAAAAATTGACCAAGAAAGGACATGGGGCACGATGGTTGTCCCACCTATGGCAAAATTAGGCCAAAGCAACTAAGCGTGGTTGAAGTGAGTGGTACAAGTAGCGAAGGGGATTCGTGGAAGCAGGTGGTTGAAGCGACATGGGGAGGACATGGCTTCAACATCAGGAAAGACTAATTGGCAGTGAGCTTTTATACTTGTTTGTCAGAGGTGGCTACAACATGACAACTTTCCAAGCAGGTGGTCCTATGTGGCGGCCCCGCCTCGCAAGTGCCACATCAGTGGAAGCTTCTAGAGCCTTCCACTACACAACCAAGCACGTGCATGGCAAGCATGATGGCTTGCATAGTGGGAGGATGCTTGTGCATGAAGCAACCTTAGTGGTGAGTGTTGGAGTGAGCGATAACTACGCTGAGAAACAACTTTAATATGGCGTAGTCGGATAAAACATCAGAGGTCTGTATGCAGAGTTACGAATTTGTATCCGTAAATACCTAGATGCGGCTTGGCGAGTAATTTTCTATTGTACAGGCCAGATTTAATTTTGACATCCAGCTTCAAAGGGGGCAAAGGAGCATAGATTTGTGTTCTCCATGCACAACATGGCTATGCATGCCTGTTGGCTCAGCTTGGTCAGCAGCTACACAGTGCAAGAAAGCACTACTGGGCACTTGACCCAAATCAGTCAGGGTGGGGCTACACTTCAGTGGAGTGCTACGACCACTTGCATCAGCACATGCAAGTGGAGCTTTGGTGAAGGGACCAATTTGCATCTGGTGGTGTATGCAAGACTCAGCATTACTTCAACTACCACATGCACAACTCAATAGATGCATGAACTACTACATGTACGACTCAGCACCTACATGCAAAGCAAAGAGTTGAGACCGCCCTACGTCAACGGGAACATGCCGGACCCAGTAGCTCGGACCACTACTATGTTGCCCGCCTTCACAAAGATTCCTTTAGGAGGAAGCTGCGTGCCTTAGACCGAGAAGATTACTTGAGGAGGAGGCTATGAACTTGCAGTAGGAAGTTTCCTTTACCCATAGAGCAGTTGGTCAACTTGCCAAGATCCCACTATACAAGCAGACTAGACTTTGTCAGTCCAATAACTCAGCAAGCAACTCCAACAAGAACTCTACTAACCAAGACTAGTAGTCCATCTTTGTCAGAAAACACCTTAGACCAAGACTTTGTAGTCACTCTCATCTCAAGACCTGAGCATGCCTGGCAGCAGTCTGCCAGCCTGTGGAGGAGGATGCCCCTGAATACCTGAAGGCATGACTACCTCACTATGATGGCCTGACTACTTGCAAGACTCAAGCTACCTAGCTTGAGGTGTCTTGATTGACGTTGCCCATCTTTGAGCTATGAGTTGTGTCTAGGCGTGAGAGCCCAGAGTTAGTGTGGAACCTCAGCTCTGTTTTATGGAACTTATTTTTTCTAGACAGTCGGACCGTGTTGGAGTCTCCCTTCGTCGACCTAGTGTATTTGGTTTTTCTCTGTTAGCTTGGTTTGGAGGGTTTCGAAGTTGCGTTTCTTGGTGGAGTTCCCCTCTATCGACCTAATAAGCCTGGAAGCACTCTTCCAACTTGGTTAGGAGGGTCAAAAGACCTCTCATGACCTAGTTAGTCTAGCAGTGGCTGCTCACTTCGAGAGGAGACTGCCTTGACAACGTAGAGCCATTTCACCTGGAAGCATGGTGATTGTGCTGAGACCCTTACAATGACACCCTTGACAGCTTAGCGAGGTGTTGCACCATTGGATGGGGTAGGTTATGTCAGAGCATTAAGCTGAGCTGTATTTCACTGGTGTTTTCCTGTAGCATACTTGTACTTCATAGTCTTCTTCAATTACAAATTCAATCCACATCTTCTGCTTCTTCAAATTGGAATTCAAGGTTTGCTTGATGGGTACAAAGATCGTGGACAACAATAATACCCCCTTGTTGCATCAGAGCACGAAGTGACTTCATCACTGCAGGGTCCAAAAACCCTAACAAATGTCACATTGAAAAAAAATCAGCCAATATAAGTACGGTACAAGTCAAAAAAACAGTCATGGTAGCGATCTAAGTAACAACGGGAGAGATGTCGTCCTAAGGCTCGAGATCAACTTGACTGGAAATCACGCTGTCCTACGCAATGGCCTCTTTGGAGGTAGCTTCATAGAAGGTAGCATCCAAACAACTCCCAGAATTTCATGCCATCCATGCATGCTTAACGAGCTTGGTGTCGCATTACAATCGGTGCCAAGAAGAGAAGACCCATGAAAGCCCAATTCCACATGCGTGGCATGCCCTATTCCACCTTGCCATGGCGTCCGGTCTCAAGGCTCATGTGTACTTCGTTGGAATGCCATTTAGTGTACTATGCCTCAATCACAACAATGAGTGGATGCTGTAAACCGACATCGGCTGGCTGTTCCTTAAAGGTATAGCTAGATGGAATGAAAAGAAGACATATGTAGCGGTAGTGTGTCTTGACGAAGTCACAAAGTTTAGGATATGTTAGGGGCCACCACACGTGCACAAGCAGAATTAGTTGCTACTTCCCAACTGCCTTGTTGTTGGCATCACATTACTTCTTATACCAAAGGTTGATGACATGAGTGATCCACTCGTTTGTAGTTCGGGTGTTTTCCCAATGGTTCTTCATGTATGTGATGTGGAAGTCCAAGTATTTGGATGCAAGTCGGGAGTCTGTGTGGTCAAGATGACAGCGTACCATCTTGGCGATGTAGTTGGGCTGTAGTGGGAGGAGTTTGTCCACCATCAACGATACCACTAGGGCTTTGATGTGGCGCTTGAATGGCCACCTCCTTGGAGCTGGTAGGAGCGTACATGCGTTCACCTTCACATTGAGGAAGTGAATGAGTTGCGGTTGTATGGACATGCTAAAAGCCGAGGGGAATGTTAAAAGACATGGATTTTTCAGTGGGTACGAGTGAAATTCTGGTGTGGTACCCATTGGCCACGTACTCGGGCTGCACCTTGTTTATCTCCATAAGCGCTACAACACGTTTGTGCATCATTAGCATGAGATGTTCACAGTTTGGTGGTAGCTATTGTGCTACCAAAGTCCCGCATCGGTAGGACCACTTGCACGAGTCCACGAACAAGAGAAGGTCATTGCGCCATCGTTGGACAAAAGCTCCTTGAGTTAGTTCTCATTTTTGAGGGCATGTGGCACACAACAAATATTAGAAGAAGTCATGAATGTGCTTAAAACCTGCATTTTGGACATAGTAGAGATGATGTCCGCAAAGCCTGGATGGCGGTTGATGAAGCCCGGGCGTCTCGTGTGTCCATGTGTCCGACATGCCGTTGGCCCTTAAACCTTGATCTCTTCGGTGTGTTTCAAGAACTTGGTGAACATAACATTGAAGTTGGTGGAATGTGTCTCGTACCATCCATGGATGGTTGAAGGTGCGACCTCGTCATGCACAAAATAGCCACCAGGCTTGTAGTTTTGCTTGTGTAGCAGTTTTGAGGCTTGTTAGGAATTCTTACCAGCAATCATGGCACCGTGAATCTATGGGAGATGGCCATCGCCCAACCAATTCATGTACTTGCCGTGCTCATTCAAAGCAGGTGCGTCTGGTTCCCGGGGGTCCTCGTTCTTTGTGGGTGCGTTGGCTACAAGAGCTTGTGTCGGCGCCATTGGAAACCAGGTTTTAACGGTACCTGCAATAGTTCTTGGGTCTATGTTGGCATCCACGGGTTCGAGGAAAATCCTTTCACGGTTCTGAGAAGGGCGGTTGACTGGCCACTTCAGAATCTTTTGGGGCTTTGAATGGAGGACCTTGTGGAGGTTAAAATGGTGGACGCGCTCGGCAGAAGCCTCCTCACAATAATGGGGCTTCAAGGTGAATTCATGCAGCGACTTCATCGTGGCTGGTTGGGACTAGTTGGCTGGTTGTGTCAATGGAGGGATGTTTTCACTTTTACCCCCTTGACGGCTTTCCATTAAGGCAAGACGAGTGCGTCACATACACATCCGGGTCTCAAGGCACCATTAGGATCTGACAATCAACAGTGCTTGTCAGTTTCGATGTTCGAAGTGTGAAGTTTGGCAATGTAAAGCTGGACTTGTCGAGGCCTCTGCGCTTTTTACACCAGACTACGATTAATGGGCGAAAATGAGAACTCGGGTATTCTAAGAAAGTGTTGTTGGATGGCCCCAATGAGAATTAAAAATGCCCTATTCTGGGAGAAATGAACGACACAAAAAAGAGAACTAAAACTCGAACGAATATGCATAAAATACGGTATATGAAATTGAAACAAATTGGTGGTACATACCTTGGAAATCATAGTGCTCATAGAACAAAGGTGAATTGTTCTGTGTGTACACCTTAAGAGTGTCGTGAGCATTGCATGCTCATTCCAAAATGTGTATGTTTTGATTTATGGAAGCAGCTAGTTAAACTCGTACAAATACTTCCTATTAGATATCCCTTTTGATGAGATGATCGTGCAAATGACACCTCTCAAGTCCTTGATGCCCAAGTAGAATGCACTTGATTGAGTAACTTGATGAATCTATGTGACACACTGTTTACTTTTATGGTTTCCTCATTGCAATACTTGTTACATAGAAATAAGAAGTAGAAAAATATGTTCTACTTCAATGTTTCTAAATCCATAGTAAAGATGAAGCAAGCATTTGTGATAGGTTGGCATGTGAAACTATCTCTACTGTTTGCATAGTTAGGAGGCTCGATGGTGATTTAGATGTAGAACTTACTACTATGTAAGGAAACTTTTGGTTCAACATGGTTGGTTGATGAAATGAGGTTATGTGCTTATTTTGAAGACTTTGATCCATCCATGTGTCCTCCAAGATGCATCTCTTACTGAATTTTCAGAGAGGATGCTAGACTTAATGGATGGAACATTACACGTGGCACACACCTAGCGGATTGAACTTGTGCCTGGTGTTTTACTTGGTCACTCAATATTTAGGAGCGAATCTATATAAATGTGTTGTTGGTTGAACATATCTAGTTTCATTGAACCTTATTATTGACGAAAATAATGAATATTTAAAACACTAGTATGTGGTTGTACATGGAGACGTACACTAGAACTTGGATGTGCTTGGGCATCATGAATATCCATTTTGGGATATCCGAAACCTTTGCCTTTTATCCTCTAGAAATTTAATCACTTATGGATGTGGCTCCGGTTACAGCACACTGGGTAACATGATTCTTTTAAATTACTGGAGTGGGGCCTCGTACAAGCCTCTTGCTTTAAAAATTCACAAATATATGTTGAACATGAAATACAACATTTTGTTGTACAACACATGATCACAAAACATCTAAACGGTATTTGTCAACAATATGCACAAGCATGCTGAGAAGTATCCTAATGTGTATATAATCGTAACTATGTTTGATCTAGATGATAGTTTTACGTCAACTCTTAACTTAAAATCAAATTTGAAAATCATGAAACCATTTGTTTGTTTTTATTTAGAATTTTGTTCATTAAGATGTCAAGGGTCTTACAAAGCCATTAATTGCATTGATGGCTTCGTCCCAACATTTTAGATGGGATCATGTAGATTATATTCCATCATTATTTGAGCCTTATGTGAACCTTACAACTCCTCTTTGATTTATGTCATGTATGTATCTCATGATCATAGCATTGAAGTAGGATGGTTTGGTATTAAAGGTGGAGGAATTCAGGGCATGAGTTACTTTCATGACCAAATGAAATGTTAAAATCACTGAAGAGGAATACACACCCTTTAAAATAGTATGATATGGAATATCCAGAGGGAATGCAAGTACAATCAATATGGTTAAAACTTTATTCACATGAAATTTGATTGGATATTCAGATAAAAAATACTACGGTTCATAAAAAATATGAGAAATATATTTTGTATTAAACTTGGATATTTTATAGGATTTTCAAGTTAAAAGAATGATTGTAGTAATGGTTTTGAGGTTTCCATTACACCTCACCATATGATTTTTGGTTGCTCACTTGGTGTGCCTCTTCGGTGAAAGGGCTTGAAAATCATTATCACACTCATTTTGAATTTACTTGAAATATTATGAGGGGTTTAGAAGTATTCAAATGAAAAAATTTGGATTTATATTTTACTTATGATGATCTATAATATGTTTTTATCGATGTGTCTTTTTAGGCATTATTGAGATAGTGATTCTTCGCTTACTTTCCTAAAACATTTGGCTAAGTCTAGAGTGAAAATTTTGGTATCATATACCATCTTTGAAATCCATGCTCAAATATAGAGACAGTGGAATATCCTTCTAGGAGGCCCTTTTTGATCCCATCGCCCAAGCCACTACCGAGGGATATTTCTACCTTCCTAAGTTCCTATTGGCCACATTAGGAAGGAGGTTCAGCGGAAATTCAAATTCAAGTGGACCTCATAAATTGGTAAATATTGGTAAAAACCCATTTTCTTACATTAGTAGTCTCATGACCAAAAAACGTTTAAAGAAGCTTAGCTCTACTAGCTCATGAAAAAATTGATCCATGTCAAGTCACGTTCCTTCACTTGGAGGTGTTCCATGTTTAGTTGAGCGTCTACACTAGGACGTTTTCTTCACAAATTCTCCTCTTCACACAAAGTGGGTCTTTCTATACAACATTGTGAATTAGATAGTGGAAAGTCATATCTAAGATCCGAGCTTCCCCCGAGAAAAAAGTATAGAAGTTTGTAAAGGTATTCTTTTAGTGATGAATTTGTGTTCATATTTTAATGTGGATTGGTAGTTAAGTGCAATTTTACTCTAAGAATTAAATTCAATAAATTGAAATTAAATCAATTTATCTACTGTACTATAGGTAGACAAGGTGTTAGAAGCACAATTGTCTACATGAAATCTTACTAGAACAGCAGAAAACGGATATTTTAAAATCTAGTGTATGTTTCAACCCCTTCTCTAGCCAAATTTCAACATGTACATCCATTGGTCTCTATATGTATGACCATATCCATGGAAATATATTGTTCTAAATAGGTGTACATCCGTTTTAATATGTTTATTTATATATTTATTACCTTTTCATTATATTTATGTAGTTGAAAATTTATGATATCTTTAGTAATGAGAATGTAGTGTTCTATTTCAATAATTAGTACATCTTATGCTCTTTTTAACATTGATCATAGTAAATATGGACTCCATCTTCCCAGGTGTATGGATTATTCAAGAAAAAAATTAATAATAAGATTCTTAGATTTACTATTTTTGATATTTGTATGTGTTTAACATTCAGTTAATGTTTTACATGTGCTAATTGTGTATGAAGTGAATGGCTTGTTGGTGTTTTTATTTTGAAGTAATGCTAGTCAAAATCCATGAAATGAATAATGGAAAATAAAGTCAAAACCATAAGAATATGGCATAGTATTATTTTTATAGGACAGGAGATTATACTTACAATGTTTACTTGCTCGTGTCGGTTGTGTGAAGACAGACTTGGACGGACCTTCAGGTGGAACTGGAGGAGCTCTCTCAAGGCTGTTCGTTATCTGTCACAATCGTTCCTTTGTCTGTCGGAACGCGTCTGTGACGTTTTTGCCCAGTCTGTTCGTACCAATGTCTTCCGGTTGCTCGGCCTCGGGCGCCCCTCGCCGCCTTTTCTCTTCGGCAATCCCGACGGCAGGTCTGCTGCTGCTGCGGCGATGGTGCTCGAGGCAGCAGGCAAATCCGCAGGCAAGCATGTCCATGGCCTTTGGATTCACCCCAGCTGCTGGCCCAGCCCCCATCCAAATCTCGCCGGCGCTGACAGCCGTCCCCTCCCGCCCCTCCCCTCCCCGCGTTCTTGTCTCATCGGGCTTTATCCGCTTTCACCGTCCGCGTTTCCATCGGAGAAACGGCGAATCCATCCCTCCCATGTCGGCACATGGATTGACGACGCTGCTGCTGCTGTCCTGCATGCACGCTGCCGCTATCGTGCGTCCTGTGCCAGTGCCAGGAGCCAGCGATAGCAACGGCAGCCGGTGCACGAGGGGGCAAGATCTGCTTCAGGCAGCAACCTGCAGCCAAGCAATAGAGCGAGTCACGCGTCCACTGTTGTACGCCTGGAAGGTTCCCACATGTGACCGCCCACGCCATGTGACCAATGGCGACGCTACGCCATTGGGTAGCGCGGCACACACCACGGCGCAACCCCGTCTACGGCTTTTGCCTCCCCCCTCACGCCATCGCTTGGCTCTTGTGTGTGGGAACCCCTCGTCGGTCGGTCGGCCCTCCGGACAAGCGGGGAGCTCTCGATGGCAGACGATGCGGATGTCAGGCCAGACCTGTTCTTGAGTAGTCTGATGACGACCAGGCTTGCTGATGCCCCTCGTTGACGGGAAGCCGTCACCTCTCCTCCAAGCGCAATGGTCCCATGTACCACGCCTCAGTCTGAGCTTGGTCCCGCCCACTAGACTCGACCGGATTCGTTCAACGCTGCCCACTGTTAACCTTCGCCGTAGTCCTCATCCCCGTCGACCTGTCGTCGCCGTCGGGCCCAGCCCAATGGGAGCACGAGTTGGTCCCCGCCCTTGTCATTCGTCCGCTCAACAAGTCCAAACGAGGAAAGCGCATGTCATCGTGAATCAAGCCGTCTCCAATGCATAATCGTTTGAGCCCCCCTACGACTTGTCTCTCCGCACCAGACCCACCACCTCCTGGCCCACACCTCGGCCACACAATCCACACGCAGCAGCAGCAGGCGGGCCGCCGGCGAGCGTGCAAGCGAGCATCAAGTACAACCGTGTTCAGTGGTGGATTGAAGCAGCAAGCAGGGCGGGAATCTGACAGTCAACGCGAATTTTAGGCACGAAACGGATTCAAGTCAAATTCAATTCGCGGATGTGAACAGAATTGACACACGAAACAGAAGTGGAACTCCTAACAAGCTTCGAGCCACACCCGAGCAACCAAGCACGCAAGCAAGCACGTAAGCAAGCCACCATGCAGTCCTCAGGCCGCATGCGTCCGGTCGTGCCCAGGACCATCGCCGCAGCAGGAGCAGCAGGCTCCTCTCCAATGGACTTCGCCGGCGTGGCCGCCGCAGCAGCGGCAGCAGCAGCCTCACCAGCCGCCGCCACCACAGCCGCGCTCTTCAACCCCGCCGTGGCCGCTGGATTCACCTACGGCATGAGCCTCTCCCCCTTCTTCTCTGCGGCAGCAGCCGCCAACCCCACTCAGCTCCCCTCTCAGATCCCCATGCCCTTCCCTCACACTGTGTCTCCGGGAGCAGCCGTCCTACCGTCCTCGCCAACCGCGGGGGGTGTGTCTGCCGCGGCGGCCGCGGCAGCTGCTGCCGCTCCCTTCACGCAGGGCAGCTCCCCTTCCGCGGCGGCAGCGGCCGCGGCAGCCGCAGTAGCTGCGGCAGCGGCAGCGGCGGCCAACGGCCACGGCGCGGTGATGAATTCCCAGCAGCAGCAGATGCACGCGCGTGGAGGCGTTGGCGGGGGCTCCGGAAGGTCAGGCGTGTGTGCTTCGCGACACATGGCCGCCGAGCAGCGTCGGCGTGCGCGCATCAACGAGAGGTGAATTACCCCCCCCCCCCCCCCCCCCCCCCCCCCCCC
>SZWC01000483.1:360054-386561 GCA_023375785.1 Penium margaritaceum
CTCAAGTGTGGACTCTCTCTCTCTATCTCTCTCTCTCTCTCTCTCTCTCTCTCTCATGCTGCTACATCCAATTTGTTACATGGACTGTGTCTTCTTCGTCGCTGGGTCTGAAGGCGAAAGCTTTGAGGATCCTCTCATGGTCTGTAGAACCTCTTCCATGGATGCTGACCTTCTTTCATGGCTCTTTTTTCTGCTGCTGCTGCTGCTGCTGCTACTGTCGTATTACTTGCAGGTGGTGGTTCGGCCTCTTGCAATGAAGCCACTGGCATGAGGGCAGCAGAGCAAGATGGGACATTTTTCGCTCCCCTCGCAGCAGTTTTGACGGAGGACGGTGTGTCTTTTTTGCCTTTGTGGCGAGGTCTGATCACAAACGCAGCCAGCTGCGCCATCGCCAAAGGCGGCAGTTGACTGCACGAGTGAGACTGATGTTTTTTTGGTAGCTGAATTAGAGAGGGAGGTTGTGCTCGGTGGGTTCACAGGCCCATCCCAGCATCATCGAACCCTTTCGCCGTCTCCCAGTTTTGGCAACGTTCGGGCAGCCAAGTTTTGTAGGTGGTTTTGGAAGAGCCAGAAGGGCGAAAAGCCCCCCTGAATTTTGGCTAGGGCCCAGGGCAAACAGAAAACTAGTGGCATACGTTCGCAGCAAAGGATGGTGAATTAAGCTTGTCTGACAGAACAATGCATGACACAGTCTTCCAATCTGCTCACTTGTCATGCATGGAATTGGCCAGTTAAGGTTTTGTTCTGCCAAGCGCTCTTCCACATCCATCACCAACCCCCTGATGTATCTGCACATGATTTGACTTGCCACAATGTGGGGAGAGTACATGCCAGAAAACTCCGGTGTTTCTGTCCACAGGCTCAGAAGGTGATTGCCATTGTGCGGTACAATGCAGTAAGTATCTGAAGTTCCTTAGAGACGTGCCTTTTCCAGGTTTGTTTCATGTGCACTACGTGACTGGCATACTACGAAAGTTTCTGTTTTGTCATTTATGAAGTTAAGTCTTCAAGGACTCTGCTCGCAAAAGTTTGCAACCTTCTTTTGCACACAAACACACAACGCTTGCCAAAACTGTCCACGTTGGCAACTGCTTGTGCAATCCGATTATGCTATTCTGGAGCCGATGACAGTGAACAAACACAAAGAAGACCATCAGTGTCCTAAAATTGGACGAGAAAAGTGACAAAGGACACTATGTTGCTCGTGCACCCTCTCCATCCATTCATTGGATGACAATCGGAAAGGAAATGATGCTGCGCTTTTTGGACAAGACTATTTTCTTCCGCTCCACGCCCTTGGATTGAATTGCGTGGCCTGCCGTGTCCATACTTGGCGCCTGAGCAGCACTGGCTACTCATCTGTGAGAGGGAAAACTTGCACTCAAGTCTCAGCGCCAAAACTTCAGCAGAAAGTGGGTAATAACTGAGTTAACAGCAAGAATGAGGTGTGGTGTGAGACCCCACCCACAGTAACCTAGGCCCTCACCTCTGTGAGCCTTGTTTCCCAGCCTACCAGCCAATGAAGAAAATGCACAAATTCCGGCCTGTGGAGCCTTCTCGGTGAGCCCTGCCACAGGACTGACAGCCCCAAACTCGCGCGTCATCCGTTTTTCTTGAAAACTGGATCACACCAAAATATGCACGTTGCAAACACATTCGTGCCGTCAGAATCAGGTAGAAAAATGACACATGAAGGTTATGACTGCTTGTACCTAGGCAAACTCTAGGTGTTGTTGTTGTGTGTGTCGTACACACCTTACGGTGACCCCTCGGCTCATGTCCATTCACGTGCAGATCCCTGAGGCTGGCGACGGTGGCAGAAGACCGGCGGCCGGCGGCGACGGGCGCCCAAAAGACTCTCGTATTTTTAGACTCTCATAGGCGTGCAGCCTATCAGGACGTAGATCTCATCGATGCGGCCGTTCTGGTTCAAACGACTCATCGTTCTGATGTGTCTGCAGGGAGTTATGGCCAAAACTGTGTTTTTGCCACTATTTTGTCCTGCTAGAAAATAGCGCCCTCGTGCGCCGCATGTGAGTGCATCCACTAGGTCCGTGACACTATTTAGGTTGTCCAGGCCTCAGTTGTCATTTCTCTCTGCACAATTCATTATTTGCAGCTTCTGACACTTGTACTTGTGCCCCTAGCCAACCACCCCTTGCTGTTCTCACCTCCACCTGTATGTGCTAGTGAGTCAGCTGGCCGGCTTGTACTGCCACGCCAGCGACAGCAGTGCTAGGAAGCCGTCTTTCATGGTATCAGAGCCGCGAGCCAGTGCTCGCACAGCTGCGTAGCAGAGACGCAGCAACCGCAGTAGCCGTGAGCAACCGCAGCCGTTGCCTTGAGTAGCAGCAGCAGCAGTGCCCACTGCCTCAGCGGGAGGTCCTGGGAGGGCCCACCACCACTCCGACCGTTTTTTTAAGAACTCCGCAGCCGTTCCGTGGTCGTTCCGCGACAGCGGCAGCCGTTCCGCGCAAAATCCGCGGTGCTCCGCAGTGACGAGGCCTCCGCGGCAACTGCGCGGCCGCATCGGAACGCACGTACGGTGCCGCGGTGGCACTCGGCGTTCCGAAGTCCGTCACCTCGCGGTGACGGTGCCGCGGCAGAATCCGCGGTGCTCTGCGGATCCGTGAAGTTCCGCCGCAGCACCTCCGCGGCGGTTTCGGAACACGCCGGCGCTGCTCGCTGGTGCTCCGCAGTCGCGAGTCCGCGGCAGTTCCGCGGCAAATCCACGGTAGTTCCGCGGCAAATCCACGGTCGCCAGACGCGGCCGCTCTGCGGCGGTTGCAGAACGCGCTGACCGCGGTGCCCCGGCAGCTCGCGGCACCCCGTCGTGTTCTGCACCGGCGCGACCGCGGTGGCTGTTCGCGGCACCTCGCCGCATTCCGCGCCGCCGCGATCGCGTCCAGCCCGAGCAGGTCCGCGGCAGTCCCCGGTGAACTTCCGCGGTGAAGTGTACCATGGAGGAGGTCCGCGGAGGAGTTCCGCGGAGGCGTTTCGCGGAGGTGAGGTTCCGCGATGAGGCATTCCGCCACAACAAAAAAAAAGAAAGGGGGGGGACCGGCCGCCATGCCGAAGCTTACCCCCTCCAGCGCCGCTACTGACGCAGCTACCGAGGACAGCACCGTCAGCGGCCAACGTCGGCCACCGCCATCATCACCACAGTGGCAGCAGCAACAGCAGCAGCAGCAGCCACTGCAGCAGTAGCAATGACAGCAGCAGCCGTTGCAACACTAGCAGCAGCAGCGGCCGCCGAGCCCAACGACATTGGCGCGCCAGGTACGCGCACTGGCTGACCTACAGGCAGAGAGCCGCGACACCTTGACGAAGCAGGTCACTGAGCTGCAGGACCTGATCAGGGGCCTACTGCCTCAGCAGCAACAGGCCCAGCATCAGCAGCAGCACCCGTCCACAGACCCGAGCGAGGACCACCTCGCCCACGGCGACAATGCAGATGAAGTTGCGGAGACCCTCTACGACTCTGGCGAGGAGGGCGAGGAAGAGCTACTGCGAGCGCGCCTCATCCGCCTAGAGGCGCGCCGCCGAGCGCGTGAGGCCAATGCCGCCCTCCAGGGTACGAGCTCCAGCACCGATGCTGGCCCAAGCTCATCTCGCTGCCCTCTAAGCTTTGAGGAGCTGGCTCTGCGGGCCCGCGTGGGTAAGGGGGTTGCCTCCTCTATGCCCGGCCCCGCAGTGGCTTTAGCCGTCGCCCTGCCGACGGTCAAGCCACCCAAGTGCTTCGAGTCGGACCCACCCGTCTTCCGGACTGGGAACGACTTCAAGTCCTGGGAACCACGCTTCCGCATGTGGGCCATGAGCGAGGGAGTCTTCGCCTACTACCTCACTCCTTACCAGGCGTCTGACCCCGCCCAGACGCAGATGGCGATCCGCGCCGCTTCTGGCCTCATGAAGGCCGCCCCGGACTTCACCAAGGACTTCAGTCTGTTCCTTGGCGATTCGCTGACCGGCTCGTGAGCTAACCCCTGCGCAGCGTGGGCACTGGCTGTCACTCTGTTTGAGGGCGCCACCTTGGCTCTGACGTCCCAGCGCCTCGCCGACTTCAACTCCCTCTGCCAGACTGCTCAGGATTCTGCAACCGACTACTGGCGCCGGGCAATCCAGCTATACAAGGACCTGGGAGACGATGCCCCTGCACAATACTCCGCCCTCCAGATCATCCTCTACGGCATCCACCTTGACTACGCGCGCGTCTTCAGCAACTTCGACCAGACTCTGCTTTGCGACATGGCGAGCGACGGGACCCTGCTGCACTGGACCACCCTCCACTTCCTGGAGGTCGTCAGCATGGACACCGCGAACCGCGTTTGTCGCAGCACCGCTTCAGTTGCAGCTACAGTTGCCACCGCATCCCCTTCTTCTCCGTGTACAGCAACAGCGGCTCCAGCTCAGGGGAAGAAGGGCCGCAAATCATCAGGTGGTGGCTCCAGCGGCTGGACCAGCAGTGGCACCAGCACCAGTAGAGTCAGCCGCTCCAGCAGCAGCGGGAGCAGCAACAGCAGCGGCGGCAGCAGTAGCAGCAGTGGCAACAGCGGCTCCGGGAGCGCGACGGACCGCCGTTTCGTGTGCTTCAACTGCAGAGGAGACCATCGCTACCCCAACTGCATACGCCTGACGGGCCGCCCATTGGACTGGGCGGAGGTCATGCGCGGGCTGCAGCAGGCGCACGAGGCGCGCATGCGCCAGACATCCGGTGCGACCGTCCGCTCTACCGCCACCACCACTGCAGCCGTCCCAGAGCAGCCTGATGCCACAGCGGCCTCTCCTGCCGACGCTCGCGATCAGGCGCTCGCCGACCGGGACAGGACGATCGCCGAGCTGCGCCAGCTTCTCGCCCTATGCTCATCTCAGGGAGGTGCGAGTGGGTTGACTGAGCCGGGGGGTTCTACAGCTCGTGGCCTGCCTGTGTCGTTGCGTGATGATACCTGTGGTGGTCCCCATGCCCAGTCGTGTGCACGTGACGGACCTGATGACGTGTCCTGGTTGCATGCGACTCATGTACGCACCGCCGTTCGTCTTGTCACGTCGCCTGCCGAGCGTCCCACTGTCGTGCCATATTCAGTCACCGAGTGTCACGTTGCCCCTTGTAAATGTGTCACAGATGCCACCTGGGTCGTGGACTCTGGTGCCACCCATCACATGACGTGTCGTCGTGACGCCTTTGTCGTCTTGCATCCCATTGGCGCTGTTCGCTCTGTCCGCACTTCAGCTGGCCATGAGGTCCCTGTCCAGGGTGTTGGGGTTGTGCAGTTAACCGGGCGAGCTAGTCCCGTATACATCTCCGACGTCCTCTTTGTCCCTGATCTAGAACTCAGCCTGCTGTCTGTTCGTGCTTGCACCAAGATGGGCCTAGGTGTCACGCGCACAGCTGCCGATGCTCGCATTTATGTGTGCGACTCCGAGGAGACCGTCCTCAGTGGGACGGTCGTCGATGATCTGTATTACATCTCTAGGTCCTCCGCGAGTGCCCCCCCGTTGCCTCCTTCTTCCACTACTCGTGTCTTCGTCGCTGGTGCCCTATCCCTCGAGCACCACCGTCTCCTGCATCGACGTCTTTGTCATGTGCACCTGGGGGCTGTCGACAGGCTGATCCGCACTCAGCCTGCTCTCGGTCTTGATGCAGCGTCCTTTGAGGTGCCGCCCACGACCGACTGCATATCGTGTGCTGAAGGCAAAATGCACCGGTCCACCTACCCTGTGTCTTTCTCCAGGGCTCGTCGGCCCTTGGAGCTTGTCCACTCCGACCTCATGGGTCCGCTCCCTGTCGAGTTTCAGGAGGACCGCAGCCGCTACGTCCTGACGTTGACTGATGATTTCACGCGCATGCGCTGGGTCTACAGTCTACGTCAGAAGAGCGATGCCGCCATTGCCGTCCGCATTTGGCTGGTCATGGCCGAGCGCCAGTCCTCCCATCGCCTTCAGACGTTTCACTCTGACCGCGGCGTCGAGTACCTTGGTGACATGGCCCGCTCCTTCACCGAGCTTGGTGTCTTCCACAACCTCTCCACTCCAGCCACCCCCCAGCAGAACGGTGTCTCAGAGCGCTAGAACCGCACCATGGAAGATGCGGTCCGTGCCATGCACTCCGAAAGCGCCATGCCTTTGCCTTCGAGGGCATGGCGTACATGACGTGGGTATGGAACCGCATTCCCCACGGCCCCCTCCCAGGTCACCGCACGCCCTACGAGCTGTGGTACGGGCGTCGCACGGATCTGCGCCAAGACCCGTGTCTGGGGCTCCCTTGCCTGCGTCTGGTTCACACCGGAGCAGCAAGGGAGCACGCTTTCTTCGCGGGGCCGCATCTGCGCCTTCGTCTGCGTCGCCCCGCGGTCGAAGGCCTTGCGGTTCTGAGACCCTGAGCGCCGCTGCATCGTGGAGTCCCGTGATGCTCTCTTCTTGGAGCATCTCGCCTTCTGTAACCTTGCTCACATTCACGCTCTGTGTGCTGCTTATGCCCCTGGGTGTGCCAGACCCCGTAGTGTGGGGGAGACTCCTGTCACGGTTGGCACAGTGCCCCCGCTCGGTCTGGTCACTCCGTTGCTGACACCCCAGGGGCTGTCCCCAGCGGTTGTGCCCGCCGACACCTCCAGCCCCGTCCCATCCTCGACTCGCTCCTCCGCCCCCGGCTCTCCACCCTCGCCCGTGTCTACGTCTGAGTCTGCTTCCAGGTCTGAGGACCTGCCTGATCCTGCGTCTGCGTCTGCTTCCACGTCTGAGGACCTGCCTGATCCTGCGTCTGCGTCTGCTTCCGCATCTGAGGACTTGCCTGATCCTGCGTCTGCCTCCGCGTCTGCGGCCCTGCCTGATCCTGCGTCCGCGTCCGTGTTTAACTTTGAGCCGTCTCAGCTGCCGGCCGTGGACGGGCCATCGTCTGCAGTGGGGCCGTTCCCGGCTGCTGAGGCCACGCCAGCCTCTAGTGGTACGCCTGCCGTGCGGACCACACCGGCAGGTGAGTCGGCAACAGCCGTTGCTCCTGCCCCGTCGGACCCCTACACACGGGCACCCGGCGGACGCCTCCGCCCTCGCCCCCCACGCAGCATCGTCAGCGGTGACCCGGGCACGAAGGCCCTCGGCCCGAGTGCTCGAAGCCTCACTGAGGTTCACCCTGGCTTTGCCACCGGCATGGCACTACTTGCTCATGAGCGCGGTCTCGCTCGAGACGCCGCTGAGTCCATGGTGTCGGTCGACCCTCCCTCTGCGGCATACGCCCTGGCTACACGCAGTGCACCACTGCTGTCTCTCGATCCCACCAGCCTGCCTGAGGCCTTGTCAGCCCTTGACGCTGAGCAGTGGCGCGCTGCCTGCCAGGCTGAGCTCGATGCCATCCGAGAGCACGGCGTCTTTGAGCTGGTGGACTTGCCGAAGAACCGCAAGGCCATCATGGCCAAGTGGGTTCTCCGCAAGAAGCTAAAACCAGACGGCACTGTGGAGCGCTACAAAGCGCGCTTGATAGCAAAGGGCTTCTCTCAGGTCCCTGGCGTGGATTACGCCGAGACCCTTGCCCCTGTTGGCCGGATGATGACCACGATCACGTTGCTGAGCCAGGTGGCACAGCACGACTGGGAACTCCATCTGATGGATATCAACAACGCTTTCTTGAACGGGGACCTTGAGGAGGAGATCTACATGGTCTAGCCACCCGGCTTTGAGGATGGTACCGGTCGCGTGTACCGGCTGCGGAAGGCCTTGTATGGCCTGAATCAGTCATCTCGCTGCTGGAATCAGGAGATCACCAGCATGCTGAGACGCGCTGGGTACGTTCAGAGTGATGCTGACCCATCCCTTTTCCTCTCACAGTCCCTAGCACCGCTCGCTGCCATCCTCGTCTACGTGGACGATCTCTTGATCGCCTCGCCCGACCTGGGAGCAGTGAACGCGGCCAAGGCTGTTCTCTCCTCGGCCTACAAGATGAAAGATCTTGGTGAGGTCTCTGTCTTTTTGGGGATGGAGATCGTGCGTGACCGTGTCCGCCGCACACTCTGTGTCCATCAGGGACGCTATGTAGAGACTGTAGGGGAGCGCTTTGCCGACCTCCTCGCAGCCGTCCGCACGGCCTCCACGCCCATGATCCCTGAGGAGCAAGCCGCCCTGAAGGTGGATGACCCAGCTGACCTGGGGGAGCCAGTCGATGTGACCCTGTACCTTTGAGTCATCGGCTCGCTCATGTACTTGGTCACCACAATACGACCAGACATTGCCTTCACTTTCAACCTCCTCGCACAGTTCTTGCATGCCCCACGCCAGCGAACACTGGAGGCCGCAGTCCGGTGTGTGCGCTACGTCCTGTCCACTGCACGCTTCGGCCTGTGCTTTCGCGAGCAAGTGTCCGTTGTGCTTGATGGGTACACAGACAGTGACTGGGCGTGGAGTCCAGATGGCAAGAGCCGCACCGGCTACATCTTTCTCATTGGAGGCACGGCAGTGTCCTGGCAAAGTGGGAAGCAGGGTTTGCATCGCACGCAACACTGCTAAGGCAGAGTATGTTGCCCTAGGCGCCGGTGCAGCGGAATGTGTCTGGCCCGTCCTTCTGTTGCGTGAACTGCGTCAGTCCATTCCCCCCGTGGTCCTCCAGTGTGACAACATGATCGCGGAGGCCATCGCCAAGAACTCAGGTGTGTTCCATGCACACACAAAGCACATCAATGTCGAGAACCACTTTGTGCGTGATCTGGTTGATCGTGGTGAGATCCAAGTCATCCACGTGAGCATTGACAGGCAGTGCGCGGATTTTCTGACCAAGGCTCTGGGTTGTTCGAAGTTTCATGTGGCCACTCATTCCGTTGGACTCTGACCCACCCCTGTTGCAGGTTGATTCCTCATGTGCCACCTTGCATGTGCTGTGCCTGCTGCCTGCAAGCGACTGTGCATTTTCTGCTTTGTACAACATTAGTGTCTACATGTGCATGGACGTGTTTCGCCCTCCGGTCATGGGGGAGTGTTGTTATGTGTGTCGTACACAGCTTACGGTGACCCCTCGGCTCATGTCCATTCACGTGCAGATCCCTGAGGCTGGCGACGGTGGCAGAAGACCGGCGGCCGGCGGCAACGGGCGCCAAAAAGACTCGTATTTTTAGATTCATGCTGTGGGACAGCTCATAGGCGTGCAGCCTATCAGGACGTAGATCTCGTCGATGCAGCCGTTCTGGTTCAAACGGCTCATTGTTCTGACGTGTCTGCAGAAGTTATGGCCAAAACTGTGTTTTTGCCACTGTTTTGTCCTGCTAGAAAATAGCGCCTTCGTGCGCCGAGTGTGAGTGCATCCACTAGGTCCGTGACACTATTTAGGTTGTCCAGGCCTCAGTTGTCATTTCTCTCTGCACAATTCATTATTTGCAGCTTCTGACACTTGTACTTGTGTCCCTAGCCAACCGCTTGCTGTTCTCACCTCCACCTGTGTGTGCTAGTGAGTCAGCTGGCCGGCTTGTACTGCCACGCCAGCGACAGCAGTGCTAGGAAGCTGTCTTTCACCTAGGCCCTCACCTCTGTGAGCCTTGTTTCCCAGTCTACCAGCTAATGAAGAAAATACACAAATTCCGGCCTGTGGAGCCTTCTCGGTGAGCCCTGCCACAGGACTGATAGCCCCAAACTCGCGTGTCATCCGTTTTTCTTGAAAACTGGATCACACCGAAATATACACCTTGCAAACACATTCGTGCAGTCAGAATCAGCTAGAAACATGACACATGAAGGTTATGACTGCCTGTACCTAGGCAAACTCTATGCTACTAAGAAGAACCGTCTATGACTGTCGGTGACATGAGCGTCGGTGGCTGTTGTCGATGGAGCTGGCCGTGCACTGTTACCAAGCAGGAGACTCCACACAAAGACGGGAGCCACGTCTCTCAAAACGGTGCACCGTGTTGGGTTTTTCTCACATCTCTCATTGTGCTCTGTTGTGTCCTCCCGGCTTGTGTACATCGGTGTGTAGATGACGGACGACGAGACTCAACGCTACTGGAGTGTCATCCGGTGGAGCCGACGCACGCTGAGGACTACACGCAGTTTGCTGGAGCCTCCTCCCTCCGACGACATGCTGAGCTCCATCGGCAGGCCTCCTCTGTGTTCGGGCCACCGACGGTCACTGCCACTGCGGATGCTGTCTACATGCGTCTAGTGCTGGATCTGACCGTACCGTTGCGTCTGCAGCGTCGTGTTCTGCTTAGGGTCCAAATCTCATGCTAGCGTGGAAAAGGAAACACTAGGCAGCAAGTTGGGGCAACAGCGTTGTTGATGTAGTGTGCGGGTTTCCATGCTTGTTGCTCAAGTCTGCTGCCCCCTCAGTCTGTTGCTCTAGAGACTAAGTCTGGAAGCTCTGGGTTTGTTACTCAGAAATGCGCGCGCCTGTGTTCGCGCCAGAAAGCAGCTGGACACTGAAAGTGACTGATTAGGAATGAAGAATGAGCAACAATGGAGGACCCCTCCAAGTTCTAGCTCCCCCCCACTAGCGTAGAACTTGTTACTCAGTTCACCGACCCATCAGAAAATAGTCCTAGACCTATTTTTTGGCAGGCAGGGCTTTTTCGGTGAGCCCTGCTAGACGCCCGACGGCCCAAAACCCGGGCGTCGTCCGTTTTGCCTGAAAACTGGGCCATACCATAATACCGACGCTGGGAACGCACTCGTGCGGTCAGAATCAGCTAGAAAAATAGCAGCAAAGAGTTATGACTGCCCGAACCCAGGCAGTGCCTACAACAATCAGTGATGCCAAACAGTGCCACACAGCAAGAGACATGGACCCTAGGCACAGCATGATGCTGCAGACGCAATGGCACAGCCAAAAACAGCGATGGGTGCATGTAGAAAGCATCTGCAGTGGCAGTGACCGCCGGCAGCCCGACCGCCGAGGAGGCCTGCCGATGGAGCTGAACGCGTCGTTGGAGGGAGGAGGCTCTAGCGAACTGTGAGTAGGCCTCAGCGTGCATCGGCTACACCAAACGACTCTCCAGTAGCGTGGAGTCTCGCCGTCAGTCATCTGCACGCCAATGTACACAAGCCGGGAGGACACAACAAAATACAATGAGAGATGCACGAAAACCAACACTCCCCCATGACTCACAGGCGTAGTGCACATGTGCGGGCAGAGACACAGTCAACAACCAGACTCCTCCAAGGCACGCAGAGATGAAGGCATGGACAAAGAGAGTCACTCAAGCTAGAAATGCTAGGCAGCAAGTGGGGACAGCAGCGTTGTTGATGCAGCGTGCGGGCTTCCACGCTAGTTGCTTAAGTCTACTGCCCCCTCAGTCTGCTGCTCTAGAGTCTAAGTCTGGAAGCTGTGGGTTTGTTACTCAGAAACGCACGCGCCAGTGTTAGCGCCAGAAAGCAGCTGAAAACTGAAAGTGACTGATTAGGAATGAAGAATGAGCAATAATGGGACACCCCTCCAAGTTCTAGCTCCCCCCCCACTAGTGTAGAACTTGTTACTCAGCTAGCCAGCCAATCACAAAATAGTCCTAGACCTATTTTCTGGCAGGCAGGGTTTTCTTGGCGAGCCTTGCCAGACGCCCGACAGCCCAAAACCCGGGCGTCGTCCGTTTTGCCTCAAAACTGGACCATACCATAATTCCGACGCTGCGAACGCGGTCGTGTGATCAGAATCAGCTAGAAAAATAGCAGCAAAGAGTTCTGGCTGCCCGAATCCAGGCGGTGCCTACGACAGTCAGTGATGCCAAACAGGGGCACACAACAGGAGACATGGACCCTAGGCATGACATGATGCTGCTGACACAATGCTACAACTAGAAACAATGCAGGGTGCATGTAGACAGCATCTGCAGTGGCAGTGACTGTCGGCGGCCCAACGCCGAGGAGGCCTGCCGATGGAGCTGAACGCATCGCCGGAGGGAGGAGGCTTCAGCGAATTGTGAGTGGGCCTCAGCGTGCGTCGGCTCCACCGAGCGACACTCCAGCAGCGTCGAGTCTTGCCGTCAGTCATCTGCACGCTGATGTACACAAGCCGGGAGGACACAACAGAGTACAATAAGAGATGCACAAAAACCAACACTCCCCCATGACTCACAGGCATAGTGCACATGTGTGGGCAGAGACACAGTCAACGATCAGACTCCCACAGGCCACGCAAAAATGCAGGCAGGGACAAAGAGAGCCACTCACGGACGCACGCTGACCGAACTCACAGCCTTCTTGAACGAGTCACGCTTCAGTGCCTTGGTCAAGAAGTCAGCCAACTGACGTGCTGTCTCAACCCACACGATGCTGATACTGCCGTCATGCAACAACGAACGCACATAGTGATACTCAATGTTGATGTGCTTTGTGCGTGTGTGATGCATGTCGTCATTGTCAGCGATGGCCATGGCACTCTCATTGTCACAATGCAACGTGATGGATACGACAGACTCATGCAACTCAGACAACAGACGACACAACCACACACTCTCACACACGCCTGGGCCAAGAGCAACGTACTCAGCCTCAACAGTACTGAGTGCAATGCACCTCTGCTTGCCACTGCACCAAGACACAGCTGTGCTGCCAATCAGAAAGATCTAGACCGTGCGACTCTTACCGTCCGGACTATCGGCCCAGTCACTGTCCGTGTAGCCTACCGCGACAGAAGACGGCTGATGGCAGAACATGAGACCTCGTCGAGGAGTCAAGACGACATAGTGCATCACTCAGATCGCGGCCTCGTAGTGGAGGTGACGCGGCTCCTAAGAAAACTGGACCAGGAGGTTGACGGCAAACGCGATGTCTAGGTGCGTCGTCATTGCTAGGAACATCAGTGACCCGATGACTCGCAGGTACGTGGTCACGTCAACTGGCTCCCCCACAATAGCTGGGTGAGGACTCTTCAGCTTCACCTTGCCATCAGGTGACATGGGTGAGAATGCACTCGGCACGAGTGGCAGGTCCTCCGCAAAGCGGGTGGACAGAGTCTGCACATAGGCGGCCTGGTGGATGTGCAGAATGCCGTAGGAGCGATCATGCTCGAGCTCCATGCCCAGGAAGACTCTGGCAGATCCAAGATCCCTCATCGGATAGGCAGCGTGCAAGGAAGCAAGGAGCACATGTCCGAGAGACACGATACAGGTCATCCACAACGGAGGCACGAAGGACAACGCTACGAGTGTCAATAGCAGTCACAATCGTGGACTCTGCAGTGTGCTCCACAGAGAGTCCCATCAGTGTGCAAGCATGTACAGAAAGCAAACTGAGCTCAAGGTCAGGCACAAACAACACCTCGGAAAGATACAGGGGGCCAGACGAACCATCGAAACAGACAACCCCAACACCCTGGACTGGCAAGGACTGACCAGAGCTGATGCGGACAGAACGAACAGACGCAACAGGCTCGAGAACAACGAAATCACTACGACGACAGGTCATGTGATGAGTGGCACCAGAGTCGATGATCCAAGTGCCATCGGGATCACGACTAGAGGACGTCACTGTACAACGGGCAATGGAACACTCGGCCTTGGACGGACGCTGGGCAACAGGTGGGGAGGAACGACGAAGGGCACAAAGGTGAGACTCATGAATCCATTCCGCACAGTCAGGCCCATCGTCATCACATGCCGACTGTGCCCCCCCACACGAGTCATCGCGAGCCACAAGGAAAGACAAACTGACAGTCTGTGAACCACCCGGCTGTGACAACACACTTGTACCTCCTTGAAAGTAAAGCGCCAGAAAGTGTCGGAGCTCGGTGATGGTGCGGTCACGTGGGTCTGGGTCGCCACTGGTCGCCGGTGGTGAGGTAGGAACTGCTGCGGTCGTGGTCGCCGCGCGTCCGGAGGATGTGCTGCTCGACGTAGACCGTAGGGCGTGCGCAGCCTGGAGCCCGCGAGTAATCCGCGCCCAGTCGAGCGGTTGCTGGCACTCGGTGTAGCGATGGGCGCCTCCATAGTTGTAGCAGTGAACGGAGCGTCCACTGCTACAACTCAATGACGGCTGCTGTTGCGGCTGCTACTGGCCCGAGCCCCGCCTCCGTTGCCCCTTCTTCCCCTATGCTGCTGCTGCGACACCTTGTGTCTGTGTCGGTGTAATCGGGGTGGAAGGGGAGGAGGAGGATGAGACAGAGGATGGAGAAGGAGTCTTTTGGATGGGCGTCGGTGGTGATGCAACGACTGCTGCAGCAATGGAGGTCTCCTGATGAACCACAGCCGCCTCACGGGCGGAAGTCACCTGGAGGAAGAGCTGGTGCGCCTAGGGAAGCAGCTGTAGTGAGGTCGAAAAAGGCTCGAGTACGGCATCGCTGTACCACGTAAAGATGTCTGTGTGCTCAAGGCGAACCCCGAGCATGATCGTGCGGAGCGCCCACAGCTGTGTACCTCCTGAGGTCCCGAGGCGCGTGTAAATGTGCATGGCGCGTCGCGTGTAGTCAGTTGTAGGCTCGGCAGGCCCCTTGCGAATGGAGTGAAAGGCACGGATGTGCGCGGTGCGGGTGGCGTGCGTCTCTGCTGTAAGCAAGGATAATGCTATGTCCCCGCCCCCACGTGGAACAGCGCCGGTGCCTGTGCTCGCCTCGCCAAGGAATGAGCGGAAGTCGACGACGGCCTCGTGCGGCATGGCGTAGAGAAGTCCCCGCATCGCCCTAGCCGCTGTCAGCACTGAACTTGGTCCGTAGTCTGATACGGACTGTGGTAGAAGGGCCACATGCCCTCTGAAGTGGCCCAGACCTGAAAGAGGATCTCCGAGCAGTCAACGCCATCCTCGCTGACATATCGTGGGGGCAGCGTCTCGAAATCCTTGGGTTGCCGCTCCGTAGGGAGAGCAACCACAGGCTGGGAAGGACGAGGGATGGGAAAGACGCCGGGAAGAGGGAAGTCGCTGGGGTGGAGGTCAGGCGACGATCGAAGCTCCGGGAAGCGGGATGTGTGTTGGGGCGGAGAGCTCGTCTGAATCTGGCGGATACGCTCCTGCAGCACATGAATCTTGCCCTCGGGGGAGTCGCCCTCCATGCTTGGCATGTCTGGATCCTCGTCCCAAGGATCAAGAGGTGGCGGGCCGGCTACAGCTCCTGTCTCCGGTGCTGGAGCTGACTGCTGTGTAGAGGGTGCGACCCCGGCCGCTCCCTCAGAATTTCTGTCGTGGAGTCGTGGAATGTCCTCGTAGAAGCTCGGTGAGTGTGCGGATTGCGTCAGTCTGCTCCCGTTGCAAGCGACGCATCTCGTCCTGCTGGCTCCGCAGGTCCGCAATGGCCTACAAACGTGGGCTCATGACCCCTGAGGAGGAAGAAGAGGGATCTAGTACCGTTTTTCCCTTCTCGTCGGTCGGAGCCATGGTGCCGCTCATTATGGGCCGAGACGTCAACGTGGTCAGATTGTAGAAACGTGAGGGTTTCTCAAGGAGTTGAAACGCTGGCAACTTTTGACCCTCCGACCAAAAATTTCACTAAGGCAAGTGCTGATGTCAGCAGGATGTTGCTGACGTGAGCAAGACCTGATGACGTCAGCAAGTAAAAATGCTGATGTCAGCCTGCCTTCCCCCCCCTTTTTTAATCAACCTTCGCAGTTGCTACGGGAGCGGGTGGCTGCTCCGCAGCAGCCGCGCGGAACCTGAGGGGAAGCCGCCGTGAGCTTCCGCTAAGCTGCTGCTGCTGCTGCCGCGTCAGCTGCAATAGCATCCGCGCTGCTGCGTGTGGGGCAGCCACCTGGCGGCTGCGTGCGTGGCCGTGGTAGCAGATGCGCGCTGCTGCTGCTGCTGCTGCGCGCTGCGGCTGCTGCACGCTGCCGCCGCCGCTGCGCGATGCTGCCGCTGCTGTTGCTACTCTGTTGCTGCCGCCGCTGTTGCTGCCACTGCTGCTGCGCTGCTGCTGTACTGCTGCCGCCGCTGCTGCTGCCGCTGCTGCTGCGCTGGTGCTGTGCTGCTGCCGCTGCGTGCAGGTGCTGTGCTGCTGCCGCCGCACGTTGCTGTTGCCGCCCTGCTGCTGCTGCTGCTGCTCAGTGGTGCTGCTGCTGCTGCATGTGTCAATGTCTGCAGCTGCTGGTGACTGCAGTCTACTGCAGCTATCTCCTGCTGCCGCTAGCAGCTGCTGCTGATGCAATCTCACGTAGTGATGGTGAGCGACATCGACGGCGATCCGCTGTCGTCGTCGATAGGTCCATGTGGATCTGCTGCAGCGGTGACTCTCACTGCAGCGGTGACTCTCATTTGCTACTGCTCTGCTGCGTCTCTGCTGTGTAGCTCGGTGAGAACTGTCCCACTGCTCTAATACCATAAGAGGATGCATGGAAGCTTCCTAGCGACACAGCCGCTGACTGGACGTCAGTGCCTGGTCAAACGGTGACGACAGTCACAAGTTGTGCACACAACGGCAAGGGTCTGGCTAGGAGACACAAGGCAAAGTGTGAGAATGCTCCAATCGCATTTGCAGAGAGAAATGACAAATGAAAGGTCCATGGCATAAGTACCTGCCGCGGCGCACGGCGGGTGTCGCACGCGGAAGTGCAAGATCTGTCCTAAAACCGGCCCAAAACCACTGTTTTGGCCGTAACTCTGCGCAGACATATCAGAACGCTACGCCGTCTGAACGTAGACGTGCAGGATTAAAAGCCAGACGCTACGACTGGTCACATGCATGCATCCGGAATCAAATGGTGGACGTACAATGTAAAAACATGCAAATGGAGCCCACGGCCAGTCCACCAATAAACTCCTGCGTGCTGCGGAAGAACTGCAGGAGGTCCCGGGTAGCGTCCAGAGCTCTGGAACGGTCGTCAGTCAGCTCCAGGATGGTAGTCGCCCACCAGATGATGCACCGGTGCCTCCAGGGTCCACATCAGGTATCTGCACGAGTATGGACACGGCCGAGTGGTCACAGTAAACAGTACAGGTCGACGGGAACGTCACAAATCACAACAATCCCATGTAAGCATTTCTCACACACTTTGATCGTGGTTGGAGCCACAATAGAAGCGTCGACCGCAACTACTTGCGCACACATCAACCGTTGTTGCGGCCATCGCAGCAGCATCTACCGCTGTTCCATTCGCACACACCAGCCGTTGTTATGACAAATGCAGCAGCGTTAGCCACTACCACCCATGCACTCATCAACCGTGGATGCAACCTTCGTAGTAGCGTCCACTGCTGCTACACGTGCCCATACCGGTTGTTTTACGGCCACTCCAACAGTTTCTACCATTACAACCCGCATTTGTAATAGTCGTGGTTACGACCACGTAACAACGTCCCCCACCGCTGCCTACACACTTGTCACCTGTGATCACGCCTTGCACAACAACATCTTCCGCTGCTGCTCGTGCCCGGACTAGCAACAGCTTCTACCACAACTGCTCACACAAATGTCGGTCATGGTTATGGCCATTGCAGTAGGATCCATCACAGATGTCCATGCATGCCTCAACCATGGCCACCGTCCCTACAGCAGCGTCTCCACTGCTGCCCGTGCCTTCTTCAGCCGCCTCAAGCATAACAACATCTAGAATAGCTACCAGCAGCCGCATCTACCAACAGCTGCATCAGCCGTGGTTGCGGCCATTTTGGCAGTGCTTACCACTGTTGCTAGTACAAGCATTGGCCATGGTTACCGCCATTGTAGCAGGGTCCGCCATTACGCTGTTGCAACAATTTCGGCAGCTGCTATAGGAGAAGCAGCAAGAATAGGAGCCATACCAGTAGTAGAAGTAGCAAGAGGAGCAGTAGTAGCAGCAGCAGGAGCTGTCGGAGCAGTATAACTACTGTCTCTCACCTCTTTGCTCAACAACTACCATGAGGATGGAGACGGCTACATCTCTTGACACAGGCAGCTCTTGGTGAGCCTGGCATCCTCTCTTTCCCATGCTTCCTCTATACTGTATATGCGTTGGCATGTTTGTGCGTCCACGTCCATTGTCTTGAAGCAGAGCCTTGACACGTCCATCATACTTATTCCATGCCCACTAGGGCAAGGGACATGTCAAAAACTTCTGAGGAGAGTTAATTGAAGGACTTTTATACATTAGGTGAAGTTTGTATGGTGTTGTTTGTCATGATAGGAAGCTTCCTTGAATTGATATCTTACGTGAATGTCATAACATGTATCATAAACTTCATTATGGGTGCATGAATATGCTTAATAGGTATGTGGGTAAATGAGAATTTTTGTTCTTTTTTGGTTGGTGGTGAGTGGATGTTGGAGAGAAGGGTGGTTGGGGGATGGGGGAGAGAAAAAGTGCATGTGGGGATTGTATGAGGGGGTATATGATTGAATGAGTGGAGGTGTGTGTAGTATCGTACACTAGTGTGTTGTTCTTGGTGGTGCTTTGTGTTTGGTTGGTGGTGGGCGGTTGTTGGAGGGAGGGGAGGGAGAGAGAAAGAGTATGTGGGGAGTGTATATGCAGGTGTATAGTTGAGTGAGTGGAGGTGACTCTAGCATCATGTACTTGTGTGTTGGTATGAGGCATTGTTATGCACTAGAAGAAGTGTATATGAAGGGAAGAAGTGTAATAAGAAAGTTCCAAGAAGTTGGTTCCTAGTTAATAGTATTGTGTGGGTTTTACTAGATTTGTGTGGCTGTAATGTGATGGCAGGGGGAGGGTGGGGATTGGGTGAAAGTGTATGTGGGGAGTGCACGTGGAGGTGTATGATTGTCAGAGCATTCAGGCACATTAATTTTACACCTGTGTATTGAATTATGTGTTGAGCTGGAGGAGGTTGGGAGGGGAGGGGTATGTTGTTGGGTGAAAGTGTATACGCGGAGTGTAAGTGGTGTATTCATTTGTGAGTGTGGTGTGGATAGTACTTTACACTAGTGTGAAATAAATTATGGGAAATGCTATTGTTAAGCATGGTGGGAAGGGGGATGGGGGCTCGAAGTGTAAGTGAGGAGGGAATATGGAGGTGTACGTTAAGATGACTCAGTTCCTTACGATTTTGTACACTAGTGTACCACTTTATGTGGTTTAAAGGGGGGAGTGTGGATGGTTGGGGGGATGTGGGGGTGAAAGTGTATGTGGGGAGTGTATGGGGAAGTGTGCTAAACACTTAGTGTGGTGCGGATGAAGGTGTTCACTAGTGTACAAGTCTATAATTGGAAAACAACACATGAGAATTATTACACGTACATAATAAGATGAAACACTGGTAATGAACCATGCACATATGGAGGAATGTTTATGGTTTTTTCATGATTTTTTGATACATTTGGTTTTACGATCTCTAAAAATATACTTAGTAGTTCACATTAGGTTTTCAAATGTGACAATTCGTTTAAAGTGGACCAACTATACAGCCTACTGGTCAAAGATAGATCCGACCAAATAATGGGATAGATTAATCCCAAACACGATAGTTATCATTAGAAAAGAAATGACTCGTTACCTATATATGTCTCCGAGTAGGTGTAAGTCTTCAATTCAACCAATGGGCGTTTTTATATAGCATTTTGTATTGCTCCCAGGACTGCCGGTCAAGCGGCCGGTTGGGTGCACGTGAATCATTAGATGAGGTCATCGCACACGTACAACCCGTCTATAATGTTGATGGGGACCGTCTTCTCTCGAAACCGTTTGTTCCCAAATCACGGTATGAGATTATTATGGTTCGAGGTATCAGGGCCATTTTTGATGACTCGATCAAGTACAACTTCCATTCGGCACTTCAGATGCCACATACACTGTTCGATCAATCGATCAGATGGGTTGCGTTACTGAACTTGATTTCACCAAAGATGAAAGCATGCGTCAACCTAGAAATGATAGACAGATCGCAAAGCCAGAAAGTCAAAATGTTAAAATAATAATTAAAAGGGGAGGCACATATTTGTTTAATTTGTTTGATGAAGTTTTTGGTCGGCAGAGATATAGATCCAGTTTTTGACCGAAAGACACATTCTAGTTGCAATGAACCATGTGCGAAAAGTTTGACAAAGATTAAACCAAACGGTACCTAGCCAATCCCATAGTCGATCCCCCTTTGGCCTCGTCGCCGGACGGGACCAGATGTAACAAGTCACCGGCGCTCGAATCACATCGCTGTCACTTGTGGGTTCGATGAGCGAACAAATGATCGTTCGATTGCGGTTTCAGAAAAGATCGACGTCTTACCATGATATGTCGACCTTGTGCACAAGTGCTCATTTTTTGGTCTCTCCAGTGGCAAATCAACGTACACTTTCTTGTGAACTTACCACATGCACTTTCCAGCTGGAGGGGGGGGGGGTGGGAATCGCAATCAACACCGATCCCCCCCTCCCGACAACAGAAAGTGCATGGGGTGTTTGCATGTGGAAGTGTAGAACTTTCGAAGTGTGGTACGAAACGACTGATACACAAGTGTAGAAGGTGCACAGATGAACCTTCTGGGAAATTGGATAACTAAGAATGCACAAGTGTGTAGTGGTGCTGTACATCCGTGCAAAATCTTGTGCACCTCCTCGTACCGTCTCCACATGGACTCTCTCGGCATGGGGGGCAGGGGGAGGGGAGGGGCGGGGTGGAGGGGGACACTTCGCATGATCAAGCTAGGAAAAAACATGTGTGATACACCTGAAACGCTCACTAGATGCTGAATATTTGCGATTCATCATTGGGGTCCCAACTATATTATCCATGATAATTTGCTTGTACCCAACCTGCCAGATTTCAACCCGATGTACGTCATTTAACGAACACCACAGATTGAAGTTCAAAACGATTATAGTTTAGGATTCAAAACCTGTGTAGGATACATAGGTATGTCACAAGTTTATTCTTTCAAAACTTGTATTAACCTTTTTATGTAAACAAATTCACCTCTCCTATGAATATTAATAAGTCGTCGCTTGTTCTCTAACCAATAAAAAGTTTAGAAAGAAATTTTCATTGAAGAGGCTTCCTCCCCCACCTACAAAAGGAGGGAAAGAAGCTACATGAAATTACATCAACTCTTTCTATAAAAGTGTGTCTCTTAACGCCTGAACTTGGATGTATTGGAAGGTTCTCATCTTCTTCCATCATTACGTAATACCACGTAGGAAAATTCGTGGAAGTCTCTTCTGTACGGTCAATTTCATTTTGGTCAATTTCATTTGTATTTGTGGAGTGCATGATTTTGGGGTGATTGGTTCTAAATGAATTTACTTGAGAGAGCCGCGTCGCGGGCATCATGCCGATTGATGACAACCAATTTGCTGAGCTGCAGTGCGAGCCCAATATCCTGCAAGCTGTGCTCACTGTACAACACACTGCAAAGGAAAAAGTGTGAGGTGAGCAAGCTGACCAAGAAACCTCTACAGATCACATTGTTGAATTGGTCCTAAATGTTGGCCTGAGGGTGAGTGTGCACCCTGGAGGGTCCCTAGCAATGGCTGGTTCACACCACCAACTGTTTTTGGAGAGACTGAAACCGTGGAGGCAACTGGTTCCAAGGATGGCAGAAAACTAGTCAGAGAGTGTGGCAACTGTTTTGGCCTCAATTGACTGGAATTTACACTTGATCAAGGATCACATGCAGTGGAATTTTATAGCCACTGATCTAAGCTTTCCAGAACACCAAAGCATGCCAGATTTGAAGCTTCCTAGCAGATTCTATGGCTTCTAGAGTGGCCCTTGGTAGGCTGTCCGTTTCCTACCTAGGAAGGCATCCCTTCCCTCCTCTAGAAGCTTCTGCCCCTTCCTAGATTCCTCAGCTTGCTTCTAGTAGGAGGGAAGGTGTCCAGAAGACCAAGACACCTCTAGATGCCTTGTAGGACAAGTCACCCCTTCTAGAAGGTGTGCCACCTTCCTGGACCCTCACCTGGCCTTCTAGAAACTTAAAGAGGAACTCTAGAGGTTGAGCTAGCTTCCTGGCATNCCTTGGTAGGCTGTCCTTTTCCCACCTAGGAAGGCATCCCTTCCCTCCTCTAGAAGCTTCTGCCCCTTCCTAGATTCCTCAGCTTGCTTCTAGTAGGAGGGAAGGTGTCCAGAAGACCAAGACACCTCTAGATGCCTTGTAGGACAAGTCACCCCTTCTAGAAGGTGTGCCACCTTCCTGGACCCTCACCTGGCCTTCTAGAAACTTAAAGAGGAACTCTAGAGGTTGAGCTAGCTTCCTGGCATATATTTTCCACCTCCCTTGAGGCAGGGCAGAATTTCATCTTGTGGGACTTGAACCCAGGCCCCTGCCTCTAGAGGTGGAAACCATTAACCACTAAGCCACTAAGGCTTGTCTTTTTGGTGTTCCTTTTTGGAGTCACTCCTGCCATGATGAGGAGCATTACTCCAACACTAAACCTCCAGCCTGCACCGCGTAGTACTCCTGATGCATCCGTTGCTGGTGACATTGCTGTTGCTTTCTCCATCTCACCTGCTTCCACATCCGTCTCTGCTTGCTCTACCTCGTCTGATCCCATCGCAGCCATAGGCGCTACGGGTAAAGCCGCTGCCAAAGCACTCGTATCGCCAGCGCAGCGTAAACCTGACTTTGACTCCACTCCACCTCACTTCATTTCTAACCTCTCTTTCTTCTCCTGGGATGTTTGCTCTTGTGCTTGGATATAGGACGAGCAAATTTGGGAATACTACCACAAGCCCAATCCTTCCGCCAATCCTCCCTTGGTGTCCTTGAACTCTGAGTCTGCTCATGCTATGCGTGCTCTCATTTGTACTGGATCAGATGATCTCACTGATAAGATCAGGTCTTATAATGCCGACAGAGCTCGTCGCACGCCTGCTCATCCTGTTGGTACCTACACGCTTATAAAGCGTTGTACGACTGTGATCGGGCATGCAGCCCTGAGTGTCCTCACTGTCCAAGTAACAAGCCCTCCATGAGTGCTCATAAGACCGCCGACACATATTTAGCTCATATTCTATGCTTGCTACATGACCTGGGCAAGGCAGTAGCTGGATTTTTTTCTTCTATTTTCTCCATTGTCAATGATCTCATCCCTAAGTCTTCCAACATTTTCCGGGATGTGAAGGCCTTCGAGCTCTAACGTCTGGCCGCTGTTCATGTTCTTGAGGATGCATCGCCAGACATTGGCGCTCTGTGGAAATTCACCTCCCAGCGCCTCATTGATTTGTAGAGCTCGATCTAAAACAAGCTGACCCATCACGTAGCAATTGCAACAGCTGACACTGCACTTCCCTCCTCATCATCTTGAGCTACTACCTCATCCTCCAATACTTCCACCATGACAGCTACTTCCCTCACATCTCAGGGAGGTTTCTAGGGATGGGGGTCGTGGTAAGGGCAAAGGGAGAGGCGGTGCCGCAGGTGGCAGTGGACATGGAGGGCACGGTATAAGCTGTGAATCTGATAGCTCAATCCATTCTTCATCCTCCTCGAGTACTGTTTCGTATAGGAACTCTGGTGCCACTGGCCATGATGCTCCCAAGTATCCTGCCCCACATGGTGATACACATCTTGCGTCTGCCATGTGTGTACACTAGGCCCGCTCCTTAGGTGGTGGTGGTACTTCTCCCGCCTCCACTTCCGTTGGATCCTCCAGCCGCACTGTATTTTCCTGTGCACCTGCTCGAGCCTACTTCACCACCATGGCATCACCGCTGCCACCTTATCCCTGTGGATGGCCTCCAGGATTCGGCAGCCCCATCTACTACGGGCCCCCTTCAAGATCCTACTGTCCTCCATCCTATGCATCCTCCACCTACCGCTCTTGATGCCCCTCCTCATGCATCGTCATCACTCATAACCCGCCTGACGATGCTCATCAACTGGATGTTACACTCTCTGATGTCGTCTAGCAACGACACCTCCATGGTCAGGGAGGTGAACGAGTGCGTTCAGTTGTGGGAACACTTGCGTGTGCTGAGGGTCTTTGTGGTCCATGGTTAAGTCTTGTTCGGGGATGTTCCCTAGTTGTTTTTCCATGGATTGAGCATTGGAAGCCTTACAGTTTGCCCCATTGCCTTGGTGCCTGTGGTTAGTAGCCTTTCCCACGCTTTACCATGGCTACCATCAACTGTGATCTACCCTCTGTTTGAATGTCAGGTGGCTTGTGGATCCTCCATTTAAGAGCCACCCACCACATGACCTCTTGTCGGTCATTGTTCATCTCGTTGGGTCCGGTTGGGTCTGTTCACTTTATACGTACTAGTTCTGGCCAGCTTCTGCAAGTCCAAGGCATTGGGATTGTCCTCTTTTTTGGCCCTCGGGGGGAGCTCTTCTTGCCAGATTTACTGTTCCTATGTGCTATGGAGCTCAGCCTTCTCTCTGTTACGACTCTCAATGACCAAGGTATGGAATTCTCCTCTAGCCGTGACGTTGCATCTGTGCTACACTGCACCACCAGCCGTGTTCTGCTTCGTGGCCAGCACTATGACCATTTGTTTTGCTTGCCGTCGTTTGCACCTCATCCCGCTACCACAACCCTTGTTCATGTTGCAAGCTCCCTCTCCCCAGCGTACGCATATTTGTTGTAGCGTCCCCTCTGCCACATTTGCACTGCTGCCGCTGACAGCTCGCTCTCTGACCAGCCGGCCCGGTCTTGACGCTTCCACCTTTCCCGCTCCTTACTCCGCTAAGTATCTTGCCTGCACCCAGGGCAAAATGCACCCCCCTTTCTCAACCTATGAGTCATGCACATCCTGCCCCCTTGACCTCTTGCATGTTGATGTCATGGGATCCCTAGTCCACGATGCATTGGAGGGGGTTGGCCGCTACGTTCTCTGTCCCACAAATGACTTCTCTCATATGTGCTGGGTCTTTTCCCTCTGCCAAACGAGTGACGCCTGCTCCACTCTTAAGTCCAGGCTTCCCCAACATAATGGCATCTCCGAACGTTGGAACCGTACTCTTGTTGACGATGCTTGTACCCCATTCAGTTCATCTTCTCTTCCGCCTATCTTCTCCTTTAAAGCCATGTCCTACATGACCTGGGATTAGAACCGTGTTCTACACGACTCCCTCCCTCATCACGCCACTCCTTTTGAGTGGTGGTATGGTCGTCGCACGGACCTGTGTCTTGCATGCGCATAGGGTTGTGTCACTACCGCGTGCCTCCTAGAAGACTTTCAGGACGGTAAAATCAGCCCTCGCGTCCGCCTGTTGACCTTTCTTGGTGTCGTGGCCATGTCGAAGGCTTGGTATTTCTGGGACGCTGTCCTGTCCCATGTCATTGATTCTCGTGACACCCTCTTCTTCGATGATGTTTTTCCTCTTGACCTGCCCAGCGTCCAGTCATCCTCCTCTCTCTCCTTGCTCCGTCGGCTTGGGGTGGATGTGCCTCTTCCAGCTTCCGGTCTCGGGGAGCCTCTTTCCTCCTGGATTGGCATGGCTCCTCTTGCTGTTCCGTCACGGTCTTTCACTGCGTAGTGGCATTCTTTGCCACACGCGTAGCACTCCCCCTTCTTGTCACCTTTCTTGGTGCCCTGCTTGGTACCCTTCCCCTTCTTGCCTCCTCCTCTACTTTGAGGACGGACGGCATAGGAGGAACTTGATATTGCCCCACTCCCTCTCCCACCACGCCACATCCATTCATTACGGACGTACTCAGCCACCTTCGGGTACTTCAGCTCATCAGCGGACCAGCCGACTACGAGGGTGATCATGGAACTCCAACTGTCCGGCAAGGCCAGGAGGAGGATCATGGCTTGCAGCTTAGGGTCGACCTTCCACCCGGTAGCTAAGCACTCGGCACAGAGACTCAATCTGCTGTATGATCTCCATGATGTCGTCGCCTTTGTTCGCTCAGAGGGTGACGAGCCTCTTGAAGACGAAGAGCTGGTTAGCAAGGTTGGTAGACTGGTAGATGATGCAGAGCTTCTTCCAGGCCTCCGTGGCCTCTGTGCATCCTTGAATGAGTGCATTCTGCATCTCGTTTTGTCTGAAGCTGCTTCAGTGAACAATATACACCACTAAGGACATAAATGGTTACGGAATTCCAAATGAAATACACCAGATTCATCCAGAGACATAAGATCATCAAAACATCATTGAACACTGTATGCAGAAGTAACATTGAGGCTGGAGAGATTTATGTGGCTGAATTTATTTTGTGTTTCTTTGATGATATTTAGATGTTGTTTTCTTTTCTTTTCTTTTTCCATTTCAGAAGAAACTTCATGCATGGAATGTTTTTGCAACAAATATTTTCCTTTGTGGTTCTTGGAAAAGACATTAAGGGAAAAGGGTTATTATCTAATCAGACTTCATGCCAGGTGGTTCTTTTCCCAAAGGCAGGGACGACAGATTGTTTTGGTGGACTGGACCCAGACAGGTGGCAGTGGCCATGTCTTTGGAAAGAGGGTGGAGCCCGAGTGTGGCAGTGGCTCATCCAGGTTGTCCTTCTTGTCCTGTGTCCCTCTTCGAACACTGACTGTCCATTGCAGAATCTGACCGCACTGCGCAGTGATCTGTGGATACAGACTGGGAGCACGGAGGGGTGAGTTGAGACACCATGTGCAGACTTCATGGCCTCCCCTCAAGGTGTTGGCTCTGGGCTCTGATGGAGGACCAAGGTAAAATATTCCTGTGATCTCTCTCTCTCTCTCTCTCTCTCTCTCTCTCTCTCTCTATCCCTCTCTCTCCCTCTCTCTTTCTCTCTCTATCTCTCTCTCTCTCTCTCTCTCTCTCTATCTCTCTCTCTCTCTCTCTCT
>SZWC01000484.1:20421-37069 GCA_023375785.1 Penium margaritaceum
CCCCCCCCATGCAGTTGGTGCAGGCCATAATCCAATCCCTTCCAACTTGATGTTGGAGCAGGTCACTAATGAGTCTCCGACTTCATCCCAAGAGCTCGTTTGCAAGCTCAGTTCCATGTGTGAATTCACAAATCTGCACCATCATGGCTGACGTCAAGTTCACAGATCCACCACAGGGAGATGTCATGTCTCCCCCTCATGAGGAGGAGCACGCCAAGTCTGAAGAGGAAGAAGAGGTTGAGGATAAAGTGGTTGAAGAAAAACGCAAGCACAGAGACTCCCTTGTGTTGGATTGCTTCAAGAATTTTGCCATGAATCCCGCACGTGCCATGGACCTCCTCTGCACACAGCATACGAGGAAGCCATTCATGATCTCTTGCAAAGACGGTGCCATGTCTGCTGTGTGGAATCACCTCAGGAAGGTGTACAAGGATTGTCATGCGCAGTTGAAAACCATGGTCGCGGCAGCAAATTGAGGTATAGTTGATCGAACCAAATTCATATACTCCACAATCAGTGTATCAAAAATTGTATTCCTGTACCCTTGGGTTTCAAAAGAATCATCAACATGAATGCATTTGCCTGAAGTCCACGTATGAATTCCTTTTCAAATGTGAAAAGACTAGAGGTATTTTGATAAAACAGAGAAGTTTTGGTGATCCATCAATGTTCACGTTTCTCTTCACTTCCCAATACACTTTCTTGTACACAGTTACAAAGATTGGGTGATTGATTATACATGGAAAAACTGGAACAGGCCCGGTGTGCAATCTCCAACACACAAGACGAAGTCGCTGCCGCCAACCTAGAGAACACACCGGTTGCTTGCGGTGCCCGTGGAGTCCGCCTAATCTTCCGGAACAAGTTTTTCCTCGCATGCGTGTGGAAAGCACTTGGTGGACAAGAGCTTGTCCTTTTCTTCCATGGTCTCATTCTGGCTCGCCAGAGCTTTTGTACACGCCAATCCTGTTGTTTCACTCCCGGACAGATGACCATTGTGCGGCTCATCAAAAAAGTTGCACTTATGTGCCACGCTCACATCAAGACACTCTTTGCAGCCTTGACTAGCACCATCACTTTCACAACTGACGGATGGAAGGCAATAAACAGCACCAAGTACCTCGGCATCACCGGACATGGGATCAACGCCAACTACAAATTCCGCACCATCGCGCTTGCCTTTCCCACCATTGCCCAATGTGCAACAGCCAAGAACCTGTACAACTTCTCAATGGCGAGTTGCATCAGTTGGATTTGTGGGGGCGCATTTACTGCCTTGCGGTGGACAATGGATCCACTAACAACTCCATGATGGACACTTACATTGTCCCCAACAACGGCTTGTTCACCAAGGCCAAACACATATGGTTTCTTGATCATGTCATCAACCTTGCGGTTGGTGACTTGCTCAAGAAACCACGCATTGCATCCATCTTGCAGCAAGTTTGTGTCAAAAAGTGCTCCTACCATGGATTTCGTCTGGAAGCTTCCTGGTTTGACCACTGGATATTGGCTTAATGTTTGATCTCATTGCAGATTTGGAATCCATGGATTTTTTCATGTGATTTCGAGCTTTCATTTGCTCGATTTGGTTGAGAATTCAGGAAGTAAGCCCCATCCAAAGTTCGGGTGGTAGGTGGGTGGAATCTGGGTTCCATCATCGGTGACGGGATAATGCCACCACCACTGGTCTGAGTTCGACTTCAATGACCTCCAAAATCACATGGATCATAAAGGAAGGAATTTTGATGATCTCCTGGACCAGGGCAAGCCTCCCCCTATGTTGGAATGACAGGAAGGGCGCTTCGACAAGCCACCGTCAAAGCGCCTCCCGTCACTCCTGTTCTTGAGCATGGTTGGTGGCTCCACCATGGGTTACTACAACGACCATAGCAGGGGCTCTACTGCTCCATTCTGGGCGTGCTTGGATGTTTTGGAAAGCTCATATCACAGGCTGTAAGAACCTGATGTAATCTTACCAAAATAACTAACCATTAACGGTCCTCAGCCTTTCTCAGTTTCTGCAACCTGCATTCTGCCAGAATTCTGCCTGGACAGCATTATTGACAAATGGTTATGGGCTCACAGCCCTTATCTTCCTGCCTTGACGTTCATGGCTTTCGCAACGCACGGGTGTGTCGCTCCGGGTGACTTCGCCATTGCAGCTTGAGACTGTCCATTGTAGAAGTTCAACATGGCAGAGAAGATGGATTCCTCGCCCATCCAAAAGTACATGGGCGGCCCTAGATTTGGGCTCTGCTGGTGGCATTTTGAGATCCATCTCGCGCACAAGGGACTACTGGAGATTATGAAGTGCACGGAGGTTCAAGGTGCGAGCGCAACGGACGAGGAGAAGACGGCCTTCGCTAAGAAGAACACGGAGACGCTGATGCTCCTACTGTTGGTGCTACACAAATCTCAATGGGGCTATATCCATGGTTGCACTTTGGCGACAGACACGTGGAAGAAGCTCTGGTCCATCCACCAATCAACATCCCTGGCCAACAAGATCTTTGTGATGAAGCGACTCTTGATGGTAAGGATCGAGGAGGGTGAGGACGTCATTTCCGCCATGCAACAGATTGAGTCTCTTACTTCACAACGCAATGATGTGGGGTGGAGGATTGACACAAGGATGCAGGAAATGGTGCTCCTCATGGCTCTACGAGACAGTTAGAGCCCTCTCAGCACCATTTTAGGAGGCTGGAATGAGGATCAACTCACACACCGTGTAGTCGCTGAGTACATCTGCAACGAGGTGCTCCATCGTAGCGATGGCGAGACCTCGACATCCTCAACTGCCCTGGTCACCAAAGTGCAAGGTGGCAGCAGCAGCGGCAAGCTAGGCGGCGGCAAGGGCGGGAGCAAGAAGGGTGCCAAGAGGGGTCCAAATTATGATTGTGGCAAGGAGGGCCATTGAGCCAAGGAGTGTCGGGAGAAGCGCAGGCTGGCGGCAAAGGCACCAAAAGCACGAAGGCACTCCTTAACGGCACAAAGAACCACGGCCTGAAGGATGCCAACCGGCGGTGTCTTGACTCAGGTGCGGAGGAGCATACCAAAGTCAAGAAGGTGGGGTTCATCAACTACACCAAGTCTGCGAAGTCCATGGTGGTCGCCAACGACAAGGTCGAACCTGCGGTCGGCCAAGGTGATGTGGACATAGAGGTGTTGGTTGGTGGTAAATAGGTGCAGTGTGTAATCCAAAACGTGCAACATGTCTCCGGCCTGGCTGGCATTTTGAGTGTGAGCCGGTTGATAGACAAGGACTATGTAGTGCTCTTTTGTAGGAAAGGTGCAGTTGTGCGGATGGATGGTGGCGGTGAGGTCGTGCTTGAAACAGAGTGCAAGGGAGGTCTCTACATCGTTGAGACAAAGCTCATCCCCTTGGCAGCAAACGCAACAGGCCCACTTGCATGCGTCGTGAACCTCGCAAAAGGCGGGGGAGCAGATCTGCAGCTATATCATCGGCAGCTGGGGCACTCGTCGCTTGCAGTCGTTTAGGAGATGGCAAAGCGCAACATGGTTTGTGGCCTCAACATCACCGGTGCAGCAGACGCAGTAGCAGATTCCGTAGAGCACAAGTGCGAGCCTTGCATCATGGGCAAGGCAAAGCGCAAGCTGTTCAAAGATGGACAACGGCGGGCTGAGAACCTGCTTGAGGTTGTGTATAATGATGTGTGCGGACCGATCAAGACGTCGTCCATTGGGGGCGCGCAGTACTTCATCACCTTCATTGATAATTGCACTAGAAAAATCTACGTCTACGTCATGAAGTGCAAGAGTAATGAGGACATCCGGCTGAAGAAGTATGTTGCAGCGGTGGAGAGGCAGACTGGCCGCAAGGTCAGAGCGCTACGCAGCAACAATGGCGGCAAGTACATGGGTTGCGGAGGGTGGCTGAAGGAGTTGGGGATTGAATGGCAGCCAACCACTCCGTACACGCTTCAATCTAGTGGCGTTGCTGAGCAAGCTCATCAGACGCTACTCACCATGGTGCGGATAGCTCTCGTGGACGCAAAGTTCCCAAGGAACGTGTCAGCCGAGGCCGTGAGTACGGCATGCTACATCACCTACCTCACCCCAACAGTAGTGTTGAAGGGGAAAGGCGGCTGGAAGACGCCGTAGGAGACGTGGAGCGGGTGCAAAGCAAGCGTGGCACACCTGAGGGCGTTTGGGTGCAAGGCGCACGTATGGGTGCAGGCCACACAAAGAAAAGACTCCAAACTGGACCCGCATGCAAAGGCATACACGTTCATCGGGTACGAGGGTGCGCTCAAGGCATACCGTCTCTTTGACCCACAAGCGCAAGACGTCATCACCAGCCGCAATGTCACGTTTGATGAGTAGCAGAGCTACTGCAACAGCAACAACAACATCAACGCAGCACACTCTCCAAAGCAAAGGGAGTGGTTCCAACTCCTTGAACGTGAGGAGGAGCTGGCGGTTGCAGAGGTCGATGCCTCGGAGGATGTAGCAGCTGACGCATGGGTGCCCGCAGCCGAGGAAAATGTTGCAGAAGGGAAGCAGCAAGACCAGCAGCCGGTGTCATCAAGGTCACAGCGTCGCAGTCGAAGGCAGCGGAATGCGCCAAAGCAGTACGACGCAAGCACGGGTCACTGAGTCGCCATCGCGCGGTGCATGATGGCAGCCGCAACGGAGCTAACAACCGTATAAGAGGTGCTTACACAGCCTGATGGGCAGCAGTGGGGTGAAGCAATAAAATCTGAACTTGTGTTCCTTGCTAAGATCGGCACTTGGGAGCTGGTGGATCAGCCCAAGGGGGCAAAGGTGATCAGCTCTAAGTGGGTGGTCAAGGTGAAGCTCACCAAGGATAGCAACAGAAACATATGTTGAAGATTTGCCCCTCTCCATGCCCAAGTGCGGTGCTGTGAGGCGCCGACGAGCCGCCAGAAAGAAGAAATTCCTCGTCGATGGATATAGCAACTCATGGATTGCTTCAATCCTGAAATGGAGGATTGCACCTAAAAGCTGACAAGTTGCTAAATCCGTTGGAAGTTGTTTCACCGGAATCGGACAAGTAACGAGGGAGATATGGGCTTCCAAAGTTGGGTAATGCGTGGAGGCTCTAGAAGTCGGCCGCGGGTCGACCGGAGGTGGATAATCCACCTGAACGAGTAACAAAATGCCATCTGGGGATTTTGCTCCGGAAGGACTGCCGAGACGTCCGGTGGATGATCCGCACAAATTCAAGAGTGCAGTTTTGTTACTGAGGGACTTAGCCAAAATCTTGGCTCAGGGTCAGAAACTCAGTAGTACACTTTGTTACTCGGGGACTTGGTCAAAATTTCGACTGGAGGTCCACGAACATGTTTCGACCCACATCAATCCCCATCACCAAACTCGATGATTAACTCATCAAAACAGACCCCAAAAACACGAGGGGCGCCGCCACTACGCGTAAGGACATCTCTGCCTCCGGAATGGCGTTTTGATGGGCCCCTTATGTGTGAGGGTGCCTCGATGGGCGACGTGGTGCCCGCCTCCGACTGAGCGGCTGATTTGGGTTGCTGCGCTTTGACTGATGTAGCGGGAGCTACGGTGATCCGAATTGTGCACGAGTTGGTATGTTAGAGATCGCATGACTAGCCCTACAAATGTTTAGATCATGTTTATGTTCAAAAACTAATGCAAAATTGCGTTCTTCTCTTCGCAAAAGTGACTGTCTCACATTTTGTCTTCAACTGCCAGAAATATAGTGTGGGGCGACCAGAAAGCTCACGCTTAGACTCAGGACCACCCGCACAAAACATAGTCGTGAGCAAGGAAAATTGGTTGGGCCACATTGGAACCGTGCCCCGGTTTCTGACAAGGGGTTATTGGCCCACAACCCTGATTGGTCTACAATCGCTCACGACTTTCGCGGCGGACAAGACTGTCGCCAGGGACGACATCGCCGTCAAGCTCTGAGGTCCTGGAGTTGAACACAATACAAATGACACAAAAGAAGACGCAGCACATCCACAGGTATGCAAGAGGCCCTACCTACGGGCTATGGAGGTGGCACTTTGAGCTACACCTCGTGCATAAGGGGCTGCTGGAGGTCGTGAAGGGAACGGAAGTCCTCGACAAAGCGACGGCAACAGAAGCGCAGAAGGAGGCCTTCGGAAAGAAGAACACGGAGGTGCTCATGTTGCTGGTGTCCAGGACGGCCAAGTCGTACTGGGACTACTTCCAGGGTTGCAAGCTGGCAGCAGAAGCTCGGCAAAAACTATGTGCCATCCATCAATCCAAGTCGCTGGCGAACACAATCTTTGCAATGAAGCGACTCCTGACAGTGAGAATCGAGGAGGGAGATGATGTCATCACTGCCATGCAGCAAATCGAGTCGCTCGCCTCATAGTGCAATGACGTGGGGTGGAAGATCGACACGCAGCTGCAGGCGATGGCCCTCCACATGGCCCTTCCTGATGGTTGGAGTCCTCTCATGACAGTCTTGGGAGGATGGGCAAAAGGACAAGCTCACCTATGGTGCGGTCGCAGAGTACATCCGCAACAAGGCACAATGACAGAGCTGCGAGGAGTCCTCGTCGTTTTCATCGGCCCTCGTCACAAAAATGCGTGGTGGCGGAAGCGGGGCCAAGGGAGGTGGTAGACATGGCGGAGGCAAGAAGGGCGCCAAGAAGGGTGCGTGCCAAAATTGCGGCAAAGAGGGCCACTGGGCCCGTGAGTGCACCGAGGAGGCAAAGGCCGGTGGCAAAAACGCCAAAGGTAAGAAGGCGCTCCTCAACGGCACTCAAAACCACTACCTCAAGAAGGCCAAGCGGCGATGCCTTGACTCCGGAGCGAAGGAGCACACCCAGGTTGAGAAGGTCGGGCTCATCAACTACACCAAGTCCAGCAAATCCATGGTGGTTGCAAACAACAAGGTCGAGCCGGCGGCTGGCCAAGGAGACATGGATGTGGAGGTGGTGGTTGGTGGAACGTGGGTGCAACACATCGTCAAGGATGTGCAGCACGTACCCGGCTTGGCTGACGCTCTAAATGTTAGTTGCCTGACTAAAAAGGGGTACGAGGTGCTCTTCAGGAAAAGAGGGGCAGTCGTGCGAAAGGACGGTGGCGGCAAGCCCGTGCTGGAGGCTAAGCACAAGGGAGGCCTCTACATTGCGGAGATCAAGGTGAACCCCGCGGCGACACAATCAGCAGACTCGCAAGAACGCACTGTCAACCTGGCCAAAGGAGGGGGAGCTGATCTGGAGGTCTTGCACCGACGACTGGGGCATTCCTCTCTCGCAATCGTGAAGGAGATGGCAAAGCGCGAGCTGGTACACGGTCTCGTCATCGACGGTGCGGAAGAGGCAACAGAAGCAACAAAGCACAAAAAATGTGAGCCTTACATTTAGGGCAAGGCACGGCGGAACCCGTTCAACAAGAATGTGAATCGCGCCTCGGACCTACTGGAGTTCGTGCACAGCGATGTGTGCGGACCATTCAAGACGGTGTCAAAGAGCGGCGCGCATTACTTCGTTACCTTCATAGATGACTACAGCAAAAAACTCTATGTGTACTTCATGAAGCAGAAAGGCAAGGTCCTGGACCGGATGGAGTATGTCACCGCAGTGGAGAGATAGACTGAATGGAAGGTCAGAGTGCTACGCAACAACAACAGCGGAGAGTACGTGGGCTGTAGCGGGTGGAAGAAGCAGCAGTGCATGAAATGGGAATAAACTACGCCATATTTGCCTCTGTCAAATGGTGTGGCAGAGCGGGCAAACCAGATGTTGCTAAACATGGTACGGACCATGTTGGTGGATGCGAAATTGCCGCAAAGCTTGTGGGCGGAAGCTGTGCATACGGTGAGCTACAGCATCAACCTCACTCCTACAGCATTACTAAAGGGGAGGAGCAGCTGGAAGACACCGCAGGAGGTTTGGAGCGGGCGCAAGCCAGTTGTGGCATACCTGAAAGTGTTTGGGTGCAAGGCGCATGCGATGGTGCAAACTGCGCAGAGGTGAGACAGCAAGCTGGAGCCACGAGCAAATTCATACATCTTCCTTGGCTATGAGAGCGTGCATAAGGCATACAGGCTCTACAACATGCGCAAGGAGGATGTAACCCACAATCAACGTGTCGAGTTCGATGAGCAGCAAAGCTACATCAGTAGCAACGACACGAGCGTGGTGGACTCTCCGAAGACAGGGGAGTGATTCCACCTCCTTGACTACGAGAAGGAGCCGGTGGACGCTGAAGTTGAGGATGTGGCATCAGAGCGCGAAGGTGCACCAGCGGTGGCAGCCAACACAGCGGAAGACGATGACGATCAAGCTAATGAGGAGATCCACTGGAAGGATCCAGCGGATGAGGCACCTAGGGTGCCAAGGCGCGCACTCCTGGCAGATTGTGCATTGGACATTAGTGGAAAATCCACCGGACGCGCCAGTCGTTTGGGCGATGCTTGGCCAGAGTGAGAAAGATCCTTTGGGAGCCATCCGGTTCATAATTCACCGGAGCCTGCTGAGTGAGAGGGATCACAGCAGAGTGATGATGCGCCACCAAAACTACCGTGCCGCAGCAGATGGCAGCAAAGAGCGAGGAAGCCCTTCAACGTAAGCACCGATCGATGGATTGGCATGACGCAATGCATGCTAGCTGCATCAACAGAGCTGACTACTGTGCAAGAGGCGCTTGCACGGCCAAAGGAGGATCAGTGGGACGTAGCCATCAAATCTGAGTTGGTGTCTATCATAGAAAATGATATGTGGCAGTTGGTTGACAGGCCAAAAGATGCCAAGGTCATCGGCTCAAAGTGGGTCTTCAAGGCAAAGTTCACAAAGGAAGGTGTGGTTGACAAATACAAGGTACCGCTGGTGGCGAAGGGATACGCACAGCATAAGGGCGAGCACTACGATGAGACGTTCGCTACCGTCGCCAAGTTCACAAACATCGGGGCGATCCTTGCGGTGGCAGTCGCGAAGGACATGGAGCTACACCAAATGGACGTAAAGATGGCCTTCCTCAACGGCATCATAGACAAAGACATCTACATGGAGGTGCTAGAGGGGGTGGAGGCGCCGGAAGGCAAAGTTTGTACGCTGCGGAATTCCTTGTCCGGGCTAAAACAGTCGTACAGATGGTGGTACCAACAAATAGACAGCTTCATGGCACAACTCGGCTTCAAGCACTGTGAGGCGGATCACAGCGTGTACGTGTGGCGCGACAAACAGCTCCATCAGATCTTCGCACTCTACGTGGATGACCTAGTTTTGTGCTCCACGGATCTGCCGAGCCTACAGTGGCTGAAAGAGCAGCTGAGCAGCAGATTCGAGATGTCGGACATGGGGGAGCTGGAGTACTACCTCGGGGTGAGCATCACGCGGAAATAGAGGGCGCGCACACTTGAGCTGGGACAGGCAAAATATGTGGCCAAGGTGCTGAAGGGTTACGGCGTGGAGGACTGCAAACCAGTTGGCAGTCCAGTCTCCACAACAAGTGAACTGAGTGCGGCAATGGCACCGCAAACAAAAGAAGAGCGGGAAAATATGGCAAAGGTGCCCTACCAAGCAACGATGGGCAGCCTCATGTATGCCATGGTGGCGACTGGACCGGACCTGGCGTACGCGGTGGGCCAAGTGAGCAGATACGTGGCCAATCCAAGGCCACTACACTCGCATGCAGTCAAGCGCATCCTCCGCTACCTACAAGCGACACACCATGCGCGTCTGAGGCTGGAAGCCAAGGGGCGAGCGGACTCTTTGCATCTGGTCTGCTACACGGACGCAAACTACGCTGTGATGTGGACAAGCGGAAGTCCACATCCAACTACGTGTTCAACCTTGCTGATGGAACGGTCTGGTGGTGCAGCAGAAAGCAAGACTACGTCGCCACCTCCACAGTGGAAGCAGATTACATCGCGTTGGCCGAGGTACTCAAGGAGGCGGTGTGGTTCCGCAAGTTTCTGGAGGAGCAAGGCGTGCCGCAACAGGAGCCTACGGTGGTGGAAGAGGACAAGACCGGCTCAATCTTACTGACCAAAAACCCGACGCAGCACGGGAGGACAAAGCACATTGACGTGCGTTATCACTACGCACGTGACATGGTTGAAAAGGGGCAAGAGGTGCTAGAGCACTGCAGCACGCACAACATACTTGCGGGTTGCTTGACCAAAGCGCAACCCGTGAACCGGCACGCATTGAGCGTGGCCAGACTTGGGATGACCAGCTATGATGGGCTGGAGGATGTAGCGGAAGATGAATGAGAGCAAGTAGGAGCAGCGGGCAAGGGGGAGAATGTTGAAGATTTGCGCCTCTACATGCCCAAGTGCGACCCTGGGAGGCGCCGCCGAACCGCTAAAGAGAGAAAATTCCTTGTCGATGGATCTGGCGACTCAAGGATTGCTTGGACCTAAAATGGAGGATTGCCCCTCATAGTTGACGAGTAGCTAAATCCGGTGGAAGTTCTTTCACCGGAATCAGACAAGTAACGAGGGAGATATGGGCTTCCAAAGTTGGTATGTGCACGGCGGCTCTAGAAGTCAGCCACGGGTTGACCGGAGGTGGATAATACACCTTAACGAGTAACAAAATGCCATCTGGGGATTTTGCTCCGGAAGAGCTGCCGAGTGTTGGAAAGGGAGCCATCCGGCTCAGTTTCATGTCCAAAGGAGCAAGTTCCAAGAAACTACCAGATGCGGGCTCCGATCGTCAATCCAACTTCATCATTGGAAAGACAGTTGGAAACATGTCTGGGATGCCTGCTTGAGGCCGATCCAACGGTCGGATTGGGAGATATGAATTTTCGAAGTTTCTGGGGTCATCGACCGCCGATATCTAGGTGACCATAGGCGATGGCTCCATGCCTTAGCCTGAGAAAAGAAAAAGGCAAGAGGTCCAGGGTCAAGACCTGATGGGAGAAATATCCAAAAGGTCCTAGATTCTTGGATTGCCTCGTCAGAGTGTGCTGACTAGGAAAAAGGTACCTCTCCTTACTTTTTAGGTGAGGTGAGATCCTTGTGCGCTAGCCATGGACACATGGCGATTCTCCATGGGATTGTGGGTTATGTGACCACTAGGAGTGTGCCATGAGAGCATTCTCTAGCTCTCTAGGTTGTGTGTGAGTGGTCATCCTGATTGCTAGGCTGATTTACTCTCTTGTGTGAGATTATGGACTCTAGCGTGTGAGCCTTAGCCTCCATGGCTAAGTGGTGTGGCTTGTAAGAGGGCTAACTTGCCAAAACTCTAGCTCTATATGTACTCCATTATTTTGAGTGATTTAACAACCATTCTTCAGAAAAAGTGATGCCCTTCGAATCCCACATGTTTGTTGCCCCAAGGCTCCCTCTCTCCTCCAGTTCCAACACTTGGTATCAAAGCCAAGTTCTGCTACTTTCAGCCAGCACAGGCCGTCACTTTGAGAGTGACGGGTCCGGGTAATACCTTCACTAAATTTGACAATCATCCACAAGATCTTCGGATTCAAGAGACAAGCTTTCCAACGAGCCCAAGATCGCGAAGATCCAACGGTCGGATTGAAAGTTATGCTCAAAACGAGGTCGGCCAGGGCTACACTCTTCTCTCTGAGTAAGACTTTCGCCTTGTGATGACCATAACCCTCTGATTTCTTTGTCAAATTTAAAAACTAGCACATGGAAATTGAATTATTTTTTCTAAGCTCTCCATTGGTGCAAAAATATTTTCATTCCATCGGTAAGTTTGAGAGAAACGCCGTTTACAAGCTGGCTGGTCTGAGCTAGAGTAGGAGAAGCAGCATACCCTGTTTTCAAAAGGGCATATCTCTGAAAATCCCATGTTGATGACCCTGTTTTATGGTTTGATCTGAAAAGTTTTGAGCTGAATTTTCCAGTGGTGGGCTTATTTTTTCCAAATTCACAGTCTGCTGGCCTGTACAGACCATTTTCTATCAGACAGGTTTCTGGCAGAAGTAGCAGCAGAAACAGGGGTAGCGCCGCCACTCAAGGGCAGCGCTGAGCGTCACCAAAGCTCAAAATGGCAGCAGCAGGCGTGGTAACAGCAGCCCATCCCTTGGAGAGGCTGGAAGGATGCGCCAACTTCACGTTTTGGAAGATCCGTACCTGCCTCCTTTTGGAGGAGAGGGGCTTGTGGGAGGTGGTGAGCGGCGACGAGCGCGCTCCGCCTCCACAGATAAAAGGCATCACCGCAGCGCAAGTGGNAGCAGCAGAAACAGGGGTAGCGCCGCCACTCAAGGGCAGCGCTGAGCGTCACCAAAGCTCAAAATGGCAGCAGCAGGCGTGGTAACAGCAGCCCATCCCTTGGAGAGGCTGGAAGGATGCGCCAACTTCACGTTTTGGAAGATCCGTACCTGCCTCCTTTTGGAGGAGAGGGGCTTGTGGGAGGTGGTGAGCGGCGACGAGCGCGCTCCGCCTCCACAGATAAAAGGCATCACCGCAGCGCAAGTGGTGGCGGGGAAGACACCGCAAAACGTTGCAGCAGATGCAAGTTTATCTACAACTGCAGCGGCGGCATATGAGGAGTGGAAGAAGAAGGACAGGCAGGCCTACAGGCTGCTTGTCAACACCATCTCCAACCCGCATCTCTAGTACGTGAGTGACAAGGCTAATGCAAAAGAGGGGTGGGACACGTTGTGCAAGAAGTATGAGAGCAAGGATCCTGTATTCCTCATGCTTTTGGAGGAGAGGATGATGGCATTGAAAATGTAGGGTGGAGAAGGGATGGAGGCGTACTTGGACAGGGCAAAGGAGCTGGCGAAGCAGCTGAAAGCGGCCGGCAGCCTTGTAGAAGACACGCGCTTCGTCCTCCTCTTCCTGAGGGGACTCCCAACAAGCCATGACACGGTGCGAGAGACGTTGCAGTGCCAGCCGACTCTCTAATTGCTTGAGGTGATGACCGGGTGGTGTATGCTGAGGGGATTGGATTGTGGAGATGTGGTTGGAGACCCCGCGTGGCATTGAAGTTGGAGTGTTCCATGGCGTGCTGTATGTACCTGATGCTGCGTTCAACCTTCTCTCAATGTCCTCTCTCACCAACACAGGACTGCGAGTCGTCTTTGACAATGACTATGGCTACATCCTCGACAAGGAGACGAGAGAGGAGTTGGCCATGTCGGTGAAGGAAGGCGACACGTACCGCTTGTTGGGGGCGACCAGGATCCCACGCGACCAGAGTCTTGTAGTAGTGGTGCAGGCCACATATGGCGAAATCTGGCATGCGCGCTACGGCCACATCAGCATACGCGCCTTGCAGCAACTTCAAACGAAGCAGATGGTGCGTGACTTACCCACCATCTCTAACTTTGAGCAGCAGTTGTGCATCGGCTGTTTGGAAGGGAAGCAGCATCGCGAGGCGTTCTCTGGACCAGGGAAGCGTGCGAAGGAGATGCTGAAGCTGGTCCACACAGACTTGTGTGGCCCGATGCAGACCTAGAGCTTTGGAGGCTCTAGGTTTTTTCTCACCTTCATTGATGATTTCAGCCGTTACACCGCTGTGTATTTCCTTTCCTCTAAGGACCAGTGCTTTGACAAGTTCAAGGAGTTCAATGCAATGGTGGAGAACCAGAGTGGCAAGAAGATCAAGGCGTTGCACAGCGACTGTGGCGGAGATTACTTGAGCAAAGAGTTCCAGGACTACCTCGCACCGGCATGCATCAAGGCGCAGCAGACCATGCCATACTCGCCACAACAGAATAGCGTAGTAGAACGCGCCAACCGCATCATTGTTGAGTCGGCGCTCTGTATGCTGCACGCGGCTCAGCTCACCTATGACTTCTAGGCTGAAGCAGTGAGCACTGCGGTGTACATCAAGAACCGTAGTCCAACCAAGGCCCTGGAGCAGATGACACCGTACGAGGCGTGATTTGGCAAGAAGCCGAGCGTGAGTCATCTTCGCGCCTTTGGCACCTTGGCACACATGCACGTGCTCAAGGAGAAGTGGAAGAAATGGGATGCGAAGAGCGCACAGATGCTGATGATCGGCTATGACGTGGCAAGCAAGGTGTATCGTCTGTATGAGAGGGATACTGGCTATGTCATCACCTCCAGGGATGTCGTTTTCAACGAAAGCAACATCATCGGCACCAACATCATCTGCGAAGAGGCAACAAAACCAGCAGCTGACGAAGTAGTGGGAGCGGACATTCTCCCTAACCCCGTCTCTCCTGACCCTTCCTCTATTGTAACAGTGGGAGAACCACTCTGTTCTCCCATGTCTGATGCAGCAGATACAGCGGCCTCATTGGCAGAAGCAAAGGAAGGAGATACAACATCACCAACACCAGCAGTTGTGTGTGCAACACCGCGCCAGCCGCCCGCAAACGTCCCGGCACCAGGTCACAGGTACCCTCTCAGGGTGCACTACAACCCTCGTGAGCGCGGACATTTCTGGATGTTGCAAAAGCCAGATCAGATGAATGTCGCAGTTTTAGCAGACTTTGATGAGCCGACGTCGTACAAGGAGGCCATGGCTGCATCAGATGTAGCAGATTGGACGCAAGTTGTCCAACAGGAGATACAGTCACAGCTCGACAACGGTACATGGGAGCTGACAAAGCGTCCACTTGGACGCAAGGTAATCAAGTGCAAGTGGGTATTCAAGAAGAAGAGGGGCGCAGATGGCAACCTCGAAAAGTACAAGGCGAGGCTGGTCGGTAAGGGCTACTCGCAGCAGGAACGCATCGACTACACGGAAACTTTTGCTCCTATTGCAAAGTTTGCCTCTGTGCGCACGCTCCTCTCTTATGTAGCAGCTGAGGACTTTGAGATTCACCACATGGATATCACAACGGCATTCTTGAACTGTGACTTGGAGGAGTAAATCTACATGGACCAGCCGGAGGGATTCGTCATGGATGGCCAGGAGCACCTAGTTTGCAAGCTGTAGAAGTCGATGTACGGCCTCAAGCAAACGTCGCGTGCTTGGGGTTTGAGCACAGTGAGTATGATAACAGCATCTATCGTTGGTAGCATGGTCATGAGGTGCTCATCATCATCGTCTATGTGAATGACATGCTCCTCCTTTCCAACAGCATGTCTGCACTGAAGGAGTTCAAGGAGGCCATGCAGGAACGCTTCCAGATGTCTGATCTCGGGGAGGCATCATACTTCCTCGTGATCCAGATCACGCGTGACCGCAAATCACGCTCTCTCTCACTACACCAGAGCCGCTACATCAAGGGTGTCTTGTAGCGGTTCGGCATGGCAGAGGCCAAACCCATCGGCACGCCGTGGCAGTACCACGTGAGCTTCAATGGAGAAGCGGATGCAAGTGAGCGGCAGAAGTACCAGAGCGCCGTTGGCAGTCTCATGTACCTGATGGTGGCAACCAGGCTGGACCTCGCACAGGCAATGAGCGCTGTGAGCCAGCACATGGCGAACCCTAGACCTGAGCACCAAAAGGCAGTGAAGCGGACCTTCCGCTACCTTGCTGGAACCATCAACATCGGCATCGCCTACAATGGCAACGACAACAACATCATCAGCTACATTGCCGCAGATTGTGCTTCAAACCCTGAGGATCGTAAGTCCATCTCTGGACATGTGTTCCTCATTAATGGTGGGGCCATCAGCTGGTACAACAAGCGGCAGGCGGTCGTGGAGGACGTCTCTCTCACCTTCGGAGCCAAGGAAGTAGTTTGGCTTCAACGTCTCATGGCGGAGATGATCTGGAGTGCAACAATTCCACTTCCTATGCACGTCGACAACCAGAGCACAATCGCACTCGCCAAGTATCATGAGCACCATGCACGCACCAAGCACATTGACATCGCATATCACTTCATTAGGCACATGGTGTACGAGGGTGCTATGAAGCTGGAGTTTACTCCAACCAGCAAGCAGGTCGCTGATTTTTGCACCAAGCTAGTGACCCGTGAGAAGCACAAATTCTCCATGAAGGCATGTGGACTCAGCCCACTCTGATTGTGGCAAAATGGGAGATTGTTGGAAAAGGAGCCATCCGGCTCAGTTTCAGGTCCACAGGAGCAAGTTCTAGGAAACTACCAGATGCGGGCTCCGATCGTCAATCCAACTTCATCATTGGAAAGATCAAGTGGCAAGATGTCCATGATCCAAGGTTGAGGCCGATCCAACGGTCGGATTGGGAGATATGAATTTTCGAAGTTTCCGGGGTCATCAACCACCGATATATGGGTGACCAAGGGCGATGGCTCCATGCCTTAACCTGAGAAAAGAAAAAGGCAAGAGGTCCAGGGTCAAGACCTGATAGGAGAAATATACAAAAGGTCCTAGATTCTTGGGTTGCCTCGTCAGAGTGTGCTGACTAGGAAAACGGTACCTCTCCTTACTTTTTAGGTGAGGTGAGATCCTTGTGTGCTAGCCATGGACACATGGCGATTCTGCATGGGATTGTGGGTTATGTGACCACTAGGAGTGTGCCATGAGAGCATTTTCTAGCTCTCTAGGTCGTGTGTGAGTAGTCAGCCTGATTGCTAGGCTGATTTCCTCTCTTGTGTGATATTATGGACTCTAGTGTGTGAGCCTTAGCCTCCATGGCTAAGTGGTGTGGCTTGTGAGAGGGCTGACTTGCCCAAGCTCTAGCTCTATATGTACGCCATCATTTTGAGTGATTTAACAACCATTCTTCAGCACAAGTGATGCCCTTCGAGTCCCACATGTTTGCTGCTCCAAGGCTCCCTCTCTCCTCCAGTTCCAACACCGAGTCGTCCGGTGGATGATCCGCCA
>SZWC01000484.1:39471-53684 GCA_023375785.1 Penium margaritaceum
ATCCTCCTCAACAAGCACACCAGCGTGTATGGTACATCTGCTATCCCGTGCACCAGCACATTTTGGTGTACTATTGTGCTCAGACTAGTCCTAGTGAATGTGAGGTTGAGGTTGTTCATTTTATGCAGGGAACAAGAACCAGGCCTCAGAATGCAGTGCCGTTGCTGCAGCTGGACAGGTCCAGCCACGCCGAAGTGAGCGTCTTTGACAGAGTCATCGTGTCCTGGCTGCCGCCCTGGAGGACACCAGTGCCGACATGTTTGCTCAACCGGAGGAGCTTCAAGTCCCACTTCAACCTTCTTTGGAAGTGGAGTGTTGGGCTAAAAAGAGCCACTCGTGCAGTATCATGGCGTACATGCGGAAGCACGAGCAGATTTATCCATTGTTCCACCTCGCGGCGTTAGACTTGTTTGCCTTCCTGGCAACTACCAGTCCGTCTGAGCGCCTTTTCTTGCTTGGTCACCATGTCATCACTGATTTGTACCAGTCGTTTGTTGATCTCACCATCGAGAACCTCATGTTGTTCAAGTACTCGGTGAAATATCCTCTCCTTGTTTATTTTCTCGTCATACCCAGCAGCAATTTTGTCGGTAGTTAGAGGAGGAGGAGAAGTGTGTCCACCTCCTCCATCGAGCGGTTCACGTTGCACAGTAAGAGAAGGAAGATGATGGTGATAACTGCCTAGATGATGATGACATCATGGATGATGTCGACAATGCTGGTGGTGATGCTAAGGATCATGGTGGGCATCATGCTCTTCATGGCAGTGATGAGTAGGATTGTTAGGAAGGCAGGCATGCGATCATGAGGGGGTGTTAGCAAAAAGCCATGGTACTGATGATGCTTGTATCAAATACGAAAGTTGTCTATGGCAGACATGCCGTCATGCTTTTGAACAATGACATGAAGTTGATGTGTAACATGTCCCTGATTTGGCTTCTATGATGTAAACGTGAACATGATTTACAATGGACATGTTAAGGTGTGAACAACATCACAACATTGCCTAGAACCAGAAAGCTTACAAGTCGCGTATGCTTACCTAGCATGTTGTTTAGCTACTAACACAGTGGGATTTGAAAATGCTGCATTTGAATCCACGAATCCGAATCCATGTTCATTTTTGTGAACCGGATTTGGTGTGCGGGCTTAACCAGCATGCATGGGGGTTAGCCAACAGTAGGTAACACCTATACGCCGCTTGTGTTGCTCAGTTTTCTTCATCTACTATGCTGTGGCTCTGATACCCAGCTTATTGAGATACTCCACTAGTCTGGATAACACTACTTACTGCCACCTCACACACTTAGACTGAAGTGTGTGGTCTGCTACGCTAAGACTTGGTGCCTGAGCAGCGCTGGCTGTTCAGCTGTGAGAGGTAAAACTTGCACTAGAAAGTTAGTACCAGAATTGCAGTTAGGAGTGAGTAACGACTGAGTTGACAACAACAATAGAACTTGGTGTAAGACTCCTCCAACACTAACCTAGGCCCTCATCTCTGTGAGGCCTGTTTCTAAGTCTACCAACAAATCAAGAAAATGAACCCTTTTTTGCTTGTGAGGTTGTAGCGCGCAGCCGGCGCCACATGGATTGAGCAGGGGTTCCTGGCCTGTGGACGATTGGACGGGATAGCTTAAGGGTCGGAGATCCTCAAGCACCGCATTCATGGCCTAGTTGGCCAAGGATTCCGTCCAATACATTAGATTGGTATCAGAGCATTGGGGTTTCAGTCCAACTTCTGGATGCTGAGAGGGGCTCGTTCCTAGGCGGAGGGAGTGTAGTGCACGGGCCGATGCCATGTAGATCGAGCAAGGATTCCTGGCCTATGGACGGTTGGATAGGATGGCACCCTCAAGCACTACGGTTTTGGCCTAGTTGGCCAAGGATTCTGTCCAATCCATTGCAGGGGTTTACTTGGTGAGCCCAGCTAGAGGAGAGACAACTCCAAGCCTGGACGCTGTCTGATTCTTCAAAATTGGACAATATCAATATATGCATGTTGCGAACACAGTAATTCAGTCCCAATCAGCTAGAAGGTTTACATTGCAAAGTTATGGCTGCCTGAAACTAGACAAATCTATGCTACTCAGAGCAGCTGCATATGAATGTCGGTGACATGAATGATGGTGGCTAATGCGAATGGAGATGGTTGCGCATTACTACAAAGTGAGAGAATCCTCACAAGGCCATGTCTCTTGCAATGGTACGACGTCTCCTCCATCGCTCAACGGCCGCCATCATCAATGTCCACCGAGTCGATTGTCTCCACAAGCATGTTCACAAGTCAAGAGGTTTCTACACACATCACTCAGAAATGACACACATAAACACCAATACTACTTGGGTCATGCTACAGATTTTTCTGGCAGTATCCGCATTCACTTAATTGTTGAGAGGACTTGCCTGACCCCAAGGGTGGCAGCGACAACACCTTGGGGTCTTGCTCCAGGTGGGATTTTCTCACCGTGCTCAAATAACATTGTCCTCCACTTTGTACTGTTTCTTGTTCTACGAATGGGAAATACCCAAATCCATGGCTTCTCTCTTTTCCACACTTCAATTTGTTCTCCCTCACCATACGTCATTAACTACAACATACAAGCAGTGTGTGGTAGCCAAAATTTTCTTCGCGTTTACGCCATGTTAACTTCGACTTTCGACTTTAGGGGGTCTATACAGAGTTGCTAAGTCGATCAAAATCCGTGTTGACGTGAAATTGAATTAATCCCCATTTGTTTCTCGGGCAATGGGTTGACCCCAGTTTTGTTTGGGCCAAGTTGGACCAGGCCTAAGCTCGTTTTTTGTCATTTCAGGTCATGTCCCGCATGTACATTTTTGCTTCGACAACGATAAGCCCAGCCTTGCTATAGTTCTAGCCGGAGCGATAGCCACGCAACAGGGTGAGATGTTTAGCTCGTATGGTGGATGGATTCCGAGGATGGAACCAGTCATCCATCATATGTTTTTCACGTGTTTTGTGTATGCATGATGCATGCTGGTTGTGTGGAAATGATGCACTGTCCCCTTGTGACATTTTGCGGTGGTCTTCTGACCTATTGGAATGCAGGAAGCACCTGGGCATTGCATGACATGTCATGCCAAACTGGAGGAGGGTGGATAGGAGCCAGATAATGTTGTTCATTTGTGCTCTTGTGGGGGAAAGGAGTTGGTAGTTGGCGAGAGCACATAGTGTAACTCTGTGTAAGCATCTCAAAGATGGCCGATAATGCAAAGCAGGCCAAAACCGGCACTCCCACCTCCACCAGACAGCTGTTTCTGGCTTGAAATTTTCTCATGTGTGCAGTGACAAAAATCTTCAAACATCTCCCTATCGTTGAAGGTTTTCCTAGATGGCAGTATGGGTTGTGCGGTAGAATTGGATCAGGTGGCTTTAACTGTATGTGTAGGCACTTTGGGACAGCCATCTTGAACATAGCAAAGTGCAAGGTGGTTACTGCAGCTGCTCAAGCTTTACTTGGTCACTCCCCCTGCTGCCGCCCCGTGATGGATGGCTGCCCTTTGATAAGAAGCTATACACTAGCCAGGGTGAGCCATAGGGCACATCTTCCAGCCTACTAGACTGGGTGAAGCTTGTGGTTGAGCGGAAATTTCAAGAGCTTCACGTAGTTCACGGAGCAGTTGCGTCCAACAGCACCCCCAACAGAGCCAACCACACTCTCCTCATCCGAAAAGTTGTTCACAATCCTACAACCATCCCAATCTCCCTCTATAGCATCACCGCAGTGGATGCTGCATCCCTCAACACAACGCGTCAATTTCTCAAGTCCGAGCACATCGTAAACACCAACAACGCTATGTGCCAAAACACCGTTGTGAAGCTAATAGCAAAGAACGCGCTGACAATCTTCTTCTGCCATATTGCGGTGGTCCTAGAGCTGGTTGGGATGCACGCAAAACCAATCCCAGATTTAGGCTGCCTTCCAAAGGTCAGGTAACGGAGGAGCTTCTTCCAGTGTTCGAAAAAGAGCTAGAGGTACTAGAAGCACCATTTCTCATAAGAAGGTTGGTACAAGCAACATTTCTCATTGACCTCAAAGCTACTTTCCACCTTTAACCCCATTGTGAAACAGCTGAATCAACTTACATGTTCCATTATCACTAACTTTAGAAAGAAGAAAAGGGCCAGATTCCATCTTCAACCCTTAAGATATGATTTCTCACCCCCTTGGGATACATCCCTCTTCAATGTAAGAATCATGTTTCACAATAAAAAACGTCTTTCCATTTATGTTTCGATGGCAAAAGCATTATTGCTACCCTCTTACTTCATTTATCCTTGATTTGGGCGGCCGGGTTCAGTTCTTAGGCAAAATTTCTGCTGAAGTTCACCATTTGCCTCAGCAAGACACAAACACTAAACAAGGTTCCATTGTTGCACTAAGATGCACAGGGTTACGTAGTAACCCTGTGAAATGTAACAAGAAAAATAATCATGTTAAAACACTAGCATTAGAATACAGAGCTCTATGTTCAACTATTTTGGTTAGGAGTCTATTTTTAAGTTTGGCTTTTTCTCAAAGTGCTTCCAAATGTAATGTTCTCCAAAAGAGATCTTGTGGAACTATAGCTTTCAAACAAATGTTTGAGATTAATTATAGGGTGCACTTGTCGCATACTCACCATCGTCATAACTAATGTACACCTTCCCTGTTTTTCGTAGGAAAAGAATAGGACGGTGACGGGTCGAGTCTCCAGCTCCTGCTCTGGAGTCGTCGTCGGAGTTTGCAGAATGGCGTTCTCAGTCCGCGTCAGGGGTTTACCCCCCTCGCAAGACTGAGGGGCAATCGTCATCAACGACCCAAAGCAGGGAGACTCAAATATTTCGAGTCTCCGGAGGCCCATTTCCGTTTTTAACCAAATCCCTGGTTTTGGGACCCAAACCGGGGGTTTTTTCCTTGAACTCATGTGTTCGCACGAGTTATTTTGTTTGTTTTATGTTGAATTTTGTCGTAAACGAACTTCGATTTACGTTTTGTCGTTCTGGCACAAAATCATCACGTGCAAGGCACGCTGGCGATTTCGTGCCAGCTATTTTCGACCTCACCCTCGCTCCCCCTATCCCTCGTCCTCTCTTGCTCGTTTGCAAGGAGGGCGGGAGGGGGCGAGGACACGAGGCCACGAGGCCTTGCCCTTGAGGCCCTCGCGGCCCCTCAGCCGCCGATCGGGCTGAGGCCGCGATCGACGGCTGGCAGCTAGCCGGCCGGTGGCCGGCCGGTTGCTTGGCCGGCCGCCGGCCGTCCAGCCGGCCGGTAGCGAGCTGGCCGCTGGCCAGCAAATTACTGGCCACCGGCCAGCCCTCGCTGATGCGAGGGGTGGTGAGAAACCACTCCTCGCTTCAGCGAGGAGGGAGGACCGAACCAGCCCTCCCGCTACATTCCTCCCCACTTGTTATGAACCGTCCCGGTTCATGAACAACAAGTAGGATTGTCAGTAAGTGAGTCATCAACATTGTGAAAGAAAGTTAATAATTTCAATCACCAGCTAAACATGAATACGTGCATGGTACTTAGACCTAAGCTGCAGCTTGTAGGTCAGCACGGCTAGCGGCCTCCCCCTTTTAGGCTGGAGCGTCCGCGCGACAACCATGTTGGGCGTCCCTAACCTCCTATGGTCGCTGTCCAATAATGCTACCCTGTGGGAATGTTGTTCACTTTTTCCGCGTTCAGGTGGTACCTCCTGCCACGCGTTGATTTGTGCGAGCTACAAGCTCGCTCCAGTACTCGTTGACCACCCCTGTGGGCAACCGAGATTCGGGTTCCCATGAATTATATTCAGGTCCACAACCGGCCCAATGAACAAGGTACTCCCTGACAACGCGCGACCGAAGAGTACGCTCTCGATGCTGGAGAAGGCAAAGGACCTCGTATTGGCCGTCGGCAGCCAGGACTGCTGGCGGTGGCTGAACGGTTCCTTCTGCCGTGCATGGAGCCAGCAGGCTTACATGAAACACGTCATGTATCTTCATACTCGGCGGAAGGAGCAATCTGTATGCCACTGGCCCGATGTGTGCCACACTGGGAAACGGCCCAATCCATTTCGGTAGAAGTTTTGTTGCCCCTGGCGACTTCAGCCGAAAGTTTTGAGTGCTAAGCAGCACTTTGTCATCGATGTCAAACAAGACCTCCCGGTGACCTTTGTCAGCATATGCCTTTTGTCGCTGCCGACCTGCTTGAAGGTGACCCTTCGCCTCCTTTAACAATGATTCAATGCGCTCGGCAAAGGCTTGAGCGGAAGGAACCTTCCCTCCTGTACTCCCACTCTTCACCAATGAAGAGGGTGCCATTGGATGCCGACCACTCTTCAACATGAACGGTGTGAACTGTGTGGACTCGTTCACCAAGTTGTTCACCGCAAACTCTGCCGGTGCTAGGAATTCGTCCCAATCATGCATGGTAGGGTCCACGTACATACGGAGCATCTGCTCTAGAGTGCGATTCATGCGCTCTGTTTGTCCGTCAGTTTGAGGGTGAAATGCTGTCGACATTTGCGACTCACTGCCGAAGTACTCGTGCATCTTTTGCCAGAACTTACTATCAAATTTTCGATCTCAATCGAAGATAATGCACAACGGCAAGCCGTGATACTTTACGAAACCCTCAAGGAACGGACGAGCGGTCTCCTCTGTGTTCACGTCAATGGTTGTAGGAATGAAGTGTGTCATCTTTGTCAAAAGATCCACAACCACTAGTATTGCATCATGGCCACGGGCCGTGTCCGGAAGACCAGTAATGAAGTCCATGCTGACGCACTCCCATGGAGTCCCAGGAATGGGAAGCTGTTGGAGGAGTCCAGCAGGCTTCTTGTTGCTAGCCTTATTCCAAAGACATGAGTCGCATGTCACGCAATATTTACGAACATCAACACTCCACCCTGGCCACCAATAGTGGTCCGAGAGTGCCTGTCCGGTCTTTAAGGGTCCCACATGACCTGCTACCGGCGGGTTGTGAGCCTGGGAGATAACCTTTGCTCGAAGGTCTCCCGAGTTTGGCACAACAACTTGTTCTCCGTGCCAGAAGATTCCTGCGGCCTCCACCAAGCCGTACTTGTCCGGATTTTGAGAGTCTTGAAACCAAGAATCCACACAGTATCCCATCCGGATCCTGTTTACAAAACCATTGTAATGCATAATCTCTCGTGGTGGTTGCCGTAGAGGTGCAGGGGGATCTGGTGGTTGTACTGTTGTTGTTGCAATAGCCATAAACGACCCACTGACCTCGGTGGTTGCTTTAAATTCCACAGGCTGTCGGCTTAGTAGATTGGCCACATTGATGTGTCCTGGCCGATATTCCCATGTGAACGAGAATCGACTCAGGTATTCACTCCAATGCGCCTGTCGTCTTGACAGGTTCAGATGCGTTTGGAAAAACACCAATGGATTATGGTCGGTCACGACCGTCATGCCCCCTTCAGTACCCTCGAGGTAGCAACGCCACATCTTGAAAGCGTGTACTACCAGAAGGAGCTCTTGATCCCCAGTCGTGTACCGCGTTTCTGCGGGGATGAGCTTCCGACTCTCATACGCAACTGGGTGACCGTTCTGCATGAGGATGGCTCCAAGTCCTACTACCGACGCATCACATTGAACCTCCCGCGGTTGCGATGGATCCGGAAGAGTTAGGACGGGCTCCGTGGATAGAAGCTCTTTGACTTTGAGAAATGCGTTCTCGCAATCAGGTGTCCATTCCCAACGCACGTCTTTTCGCGCGAGACTCGTTAGCGGTGCTACCAGGGTCGAGTACCCTTGCATAAATCGTCGAAAGTAGTTTGCAAGGCCAAGGAAAGACCGAATCTACCCAACATTTTTGGGGCACGCCAGTCCACAACGGCTTGGACTTTTCGTGGGTCGACACGGATGCCGTCTTTGCCCACGTTGTGTCCAAGGTATTCGAGCTCATCTTGTGCAAACTTGCACTTGCTCACTTTCGCATAGAACTTCTGTTCCCGAAGGATTACGAGAACTTCGCGCAGATATTCTATGTGCTCTTCCATTGATTTGGAGAAAACCAGGATGTCATCCAAGTAAACCAAGACAAACTAGACGAGTTGCTTGGCGAACGTTTGGTTCATTTCTCCTTGGAAGGTTGCCGGGCATTTATAAGCCCCAAGCATAACACTTGGAACTGATAGTGTCCCATGTGCGTTCGAAACGTGGTTTAAGGCACATCATCTTCCGGGATGCGGATTTGATGGTACCCTTGGGACAAATCCAAGGACAAAAATGCTTTTGCGCCTTGGAGTAGGTCAAAAAGGTCCTCAATCCGCGGTAAGGGGAATCGATTTTTCATCGTCCGCTTGTTCAACACCCGGTAATCCACGCACATGCGTAAACCACCGTCCTTTTTGTTCACAAAAAAGGATCAGTGCACCGTATGGTGAGCTACTAAGCTCGATCCATCCTTTTGTAAGGTACTCTTTGATTTGGCGTTCGGCCTCTCGCCTTTCTGCTGGACTAAGGTAATACATGGGTCTCAACGGAGGAGTCACCTCCGGTTGCAGCGGAATCCTGTGGCCCATGTGTCTTCCTGGTGGAAGCCCAGCCGGTGGGTCGTGGAATACATCCGAGAACTCCGCCAATAGAGATCTGATCTCTTGTGGCGTGCCTTCCGTCACGTTGTCCTCCACTTTCTACAGCTGAGCCAAGAGGTATCGACAACCTTGTCGAATACGTCTCTTGACCTGCATAGCAGACAAGCTGGAATGGACTTTGGGTCGGCTCGGTGATGATTCCGTACTCGGAATCAACGTAAAGTGGCGTTGTCCTTTTCGGAGGATCAAATGCTTAAAATCAAAACACATTAGAGCCTTGTTGTCACGGAGTCAAGGATCGCATAGCACCACGTCAAACGGGTCAAGAAGGTTGAGTACCTTCAGCGTGACACTCTGTGTGTACCCTTGAATACAAATTTTCGCTTTACAAGTACCGATCACGGATACCGTACAGTTGTCACCGACGACAACTACGCCATTCGATGGCTCGTACCTCAGGCCAACGTGTTGGGTAAAGCCAAGGCTAACGAAAGAGTCGTCCCCTCCAGTGTCAGCCAATACGTTCACATGAGCACCAACCAGGTGTCCTTTGAACTACATTGTCATGTTGCCTCCACTCTTCCGAGTGAACAGACTTGACGACGGTATGCCGAGTTTGGGAGAAATACGGAATCTGTACGACGGGCGTCGCAACTCCCATGATTCACCCACTCGAGTCCACATCTTGTGGGCACGTGTGAATTTGGCTAGCACCTTCCAGTCTTTAAATCTGACTTGGTCGAAATCCTCGACTAAGGGTACTGCGAACGTGATTGAACTCATTACTTTGAGGGCGTTTGCTTCAATCACTGTGTTGCACAACTCTTGCACAGTGGTCAGTGTCGCCACCACTAAGCATGTACGATCATGCATCTCGTCCGGAGATGCAAGGTTTAGTGGGCAATGTCGGTCAGCAAGTGTAGAATACGGTTCAAGAGGAGAAAAGACAACAAAGAAAATTTAATTCGTCAAAAACTCAAATTGTTTAACATCCTCATCTGAAAACATGAACCCACACTCCCGATCCAGTTTTACCCTTGAGTGGTCCCCACTGACGTCACTCAGGGGTGGGAAAAACCCGTCCCATGGCCCTGTCCGTTACCACGGCCGGGCCCATTGCCGCGACCGCGACCCTGTCCACGGCCCTGTCCGCAGCCTCCTGCTGCACCATCCCCACGAGGTGCTCTTGCTACAGCTAACGCTGCGGCCACTTGTCCACCCCAAGCAGCTTGAGGGCACTGAGCCCTAATGTGGCCCGGCTGCATGCAGTTGTGGCAGAGCCCTTTTGGAAGGATGTGTTGCGACGCTCACGCACCGCATGTAACTCGTCATTCTCGCGGTTGCGCTTGTTGTTGGGGCCCTTGTATCCATCAGCCTTCTTGGCTGGAAGGTTTGCAGGCTACTTGCCCTTGGCCCCGCCTCGCTATCTAGCTGACCCACAAGCCCCTGCAGCATCCATGCACATGTCGCGGCCTTGCTGTGGACGTGCGTTCGGCCGTGCATCAGAGTAGTGCTTCGGGTTTGCCGAATACACTTCGCTGATGTAGTCGCGCAACGCCCTCCAGCTTGTCCAAGCTTGGCCAGTGGCTGTCGTGGTGGTCTTGTCCTTCAGCTTCTTGCTGGCGAGACCATCACGCAAGTACTCCAACAGCATGCACTCTGGGTACTTGAAGGTCTGAGTCCCATCGCCCTCGGTGAAGCTTTCGGCTTCTTCCACAAGTGCGGTGAACTCGCTCAAGTAGGATTCAAGTGAGCTGCCCAGCTGCCTGAAGTCCTTGATCTTGTGGAAAGCGTGCTGCGCCTCCTCACGTTGGGTGCACTTCTTGCACATGATCGCACAGAATGCCTCCCACGGCATGGGCTGCAACTCGAGGTGTGGCTGCTGCGCACTCCACTCTTTGACCACATACTTGAAGAGTTTGTCTTCAAGCCGCGTCGTGGAAAGGTCACCCCACTGGCCGAGTGGAGCCTTGTGGACACGTAGAACGTGCTCCATGCGATTCAGCCAGTCGGTCAGCTTCACGCCCTTCCAGAAGATCTCCACACTGTGGAGGAAAGACATGTTCATGACCGGCCCCAAAGTCGTCGAGGTAGGCGACTCGTCGCTGCCACCGGTAGTGGCATTCGCAGCTACAGTACGTTGCGCTTGCTGCTGCATCCGCACTTGGTTCACACTCTGCAACGCCTTGTCGAGGTCGTTGCATCGGCGGCTTGCCTCATGGGCGGCCAAGCACTGCAGCTGTCGATCACGGTCAAGGTCCGTGATACTCTGCCCCACGTGGGCTAGCAGGTTTGCGAACGCGAACTTGAGCTCTGATGTCGTCAGAGCATCGGCGATAGCCTCTAGGGCCTTGCGTTGTCCGTGCATCCTTACCCACTACAAGAGGGTACGGTTCGCGTACACGCCTCCAAGGAGTCCCACCTTTCGGAGGAGACCGTCGTCGGCGACAACACTCGAGTGGACGCTGCCTTGCCCCATTGCGGCTGCATCGTAGGAAGGAGGGTCCACCCCCATTCCTCCGAGTGGTGCAGTATCTCCATCATCGGTGGTGATCTTGAGTCGGCCTGTGACCTCGGCAGCAAACTCTGCGAGCCTACGACAGTCATCGCGAATTGCCTTCGCGGCGACATCGTCCGGCTTGTTCTCGCGGGAACTTCCCGTGTGGCTGCTTTCAACGCCCTTGCTGCTCTCGGCAGTCTCGCTGCCGTTGGCAGCTTCAGGCGATGCGGTGGGAGTCTTGCCCTTCTCAAGCAATCGGCTCGAGTTCCTCGCACAACGATGGCGATGGTCACAATCCTCGTCGTCTTCGCCATCGTCGACGTCGTGCTCTTCGTCGGGGTATCCCCCCGGGAGATCCTCCTCCATCGCATCGCCTGTCGCGTGGGGGTCGTCCATGTGCACGTCGACGTGCTCATCAAGCACCTTTTTGGCCTCTGCACGCTGCTTGGTATCGCCGAGGTTGGGGTCGGTTGCCTTCGGCGGTAGGGTTGCCCTTTGCAGTACGGTTGCCTTTGGGTTGGCAACCGTACTCGCGGCGGTGGCTCCCAAAATTTGGAGTCCGCCGAGAGCTCGTAGTGAGGCCGTCACCACCTTACCCTTGTTTGTCTTGGACGGTCCGGCACTTGCCATCTTGTCGTTCGTGCAACTAGCACGTGAAGTTCGTTGTGAGGATCACCCCACAACGAGGAGGAATCGCCTCCCAAGATTTTGCTCTCACGATCGGTGAGGCAATTTCAATTTAAATTTCTATTTTCCTAGGCCGCCATGTCGGCACAAGGTCGTGGGTTTAGAAACTAGTCCTCCTAAGCCGTGACTCATGGCACTTGGTAGCAACTAGGATCTAGGAAAACAGAAAATCACAATTTAAGGGAGTAACAACAAGTGTGAGTACCGCTCACAAAACTAAGACAAAGAGCAAAAAGACAAGCAAGTACAAGATCTAGAACGAAAAGACTACTTTTCTTCTTGTCTTCTTATCTTCTTGTCTTCTGGTCTTCTTTATTCTCTTCTTGCGTCTTCTTGTCACGTCTCGCGTACCTTGGCGGCGTCCTCCTTGAGCCGGCGGCGTTGGAGGAGCTGCCAAAAGTCCCCAAGGTGTCACCCTCCTTCTTTTTAGGGTGCTCTCAGGCCGTGAGAGTCCCTAAGCTTGGGGAGGGGCGCTGTCCCAGTTTTTGGATGAAGGGGTTTTGAAGGGGCCTTGAAAATGGAGAGGATTTTCTGGTTTTTGAGTGTGGGAACTCCCCACCCCGCCTCACAAAAATCTTCCTAGCCCTCTGGACGTGAGAAGACGCTGGAAGGAAGGGTCTCAACCAAGTAGAGCTTTTTCCAAGCTCTCTAACGTACTTTACGGTGCTTCAATCCGTGAAGTGTAGATGCCGCAGTCCCTTCTGGCGTTTCTGTTGCTGCTTGTAGCTGCCGGCGACGTTTTATCTGTGTCGTAGCCGCCGTTTCCGTCGAACCCTTGGTCGCGAGGATCGTCTGGCTCTGAGAATCAATGTAACGGGTCGAGTCTCCGTCTCCTGCTCTGAAGTCGTCGAAGTTCGCAGAATGGCGTTCTCAGTCCGCGTCAGGGGCTTACCCCCCTCGCAAGACTGAGGGGCAATTGTCATCAACGACCCAGAGCAGGGAGACTCGAATATTTCGTGTCTCCGGAGGCCCATTTCCGTTTTTAACCAAACCCCTGGTTTTGGGACCCAAACCGGGGGTTTTTCCCTTGAGCTCGTGTGTTCGCCCGAGTTAATTCGTTTGTTTTATGTCGAAGTTCGTCGTAAACGAACTTCGACTTACGTTTTGTCGTTCTGGCGCAAAATCGTCGCGTGCGAGGCACGCTAGCGATTTTGCGCCAGCTATCTTCAACCTCACCCTCGCTCCCCCTATCCCTCATCCTCTCTTGCCCGTTTGCAAGGAGGGCGAGGGGGGGAGGGCACGAAGCCCATGTGGCCCCTCAGCCACCGATCGGGCTGAGGCCGCAATCGGCGGCTGGCGGCTGGCCGGCCGGTTGCTTGGACGGCCGCCGGCCGTCCAGCCGGCCGGCAGCAAGCTGACCGACGGCCAGCGAATTGCTGGCCGCCGGCCAGCCCTCGCTGACGCGAGGGGTGGTGCACAACCACCCCTCGCTTCAGCGAGGAGGGAGGGCCGAACCGGCCCTCCCGCTACAGACGGCCACTTTGAGAGAAAAATACCTATAACGTCCACGAAATGCAGAAAATAATTTTGAGGCCCACTGTTAAAAACTAATACTCTGGATGTCCACTTAGCTAAAAATCGTATGGGGAACGATTTAATTTTCTGCATACCCACTATGACACTCCACCGATGTACGCCCGAAAACATAACATCTCAAACAGAGATTAGGTCCCGTATGCTAATACTTTTCATTGTATGAAGAAACATATGTCAAGAGTTGAAATCGACTTACATGCTCACTTCCTTTTTGGCCCCTGGTCGAGACCGAAAATGCTCACGATCATTCTCCCTCTTTCAGACTCCCCCCCCCCACATCTCTCTCTCTCTCACTCCGTTTGTATTTTTACGACTTTCACTATACTTAAGAGTCCTGGAGCTAGGGGAAAACAATTTCGTTACCGGTATCGATATCCAGGCGGACGACCACTCAATACCGACGGTAGGATTCCGTCAAGTTAGCTGGCGACAGCAAACCAGCTTGTTGTTGAAGTTCGTTGGCCACTCATAACTCTATGCCCTCTTGCCTCCCACATTCTCCACACACTTATGTACAGATTGAATGACCATGGTACTGCCTGGGGAGGTGGCTGACGCGATCATCCTGACTGGAGTCGCCAACGCCCTGAAGCTGTTGCTGGACCCAGGGGCGCTGTCTGGCGCCAATGTTACCATGGCATGACTCTACATGATTCTCTATGACTCTCTGTGTGATGCGGTAGATGCTAGGGCCGTACATTCTCATTGCCGTGCCCTGCATCATTTTATCTTGCCCTACTTGTGATGGGGGAGCTACATATTGCCCGGGTGCTGATCCTTAGGGGGCCACCATGCCGGTCTTGACCGTGCGTTGGTGAGTAGCCGCCCTCGGTTAATCCGAGAGGTCGGGCTCGACCCCCGGGTGGCGGCACTTGCCCACTCGAGCTCGACGCTCGTGGTGAGCAAGTGCTCACCGGTACTTCTCGCTCTCGCTCCCCTTGTC
>SZWC01000484.1:56745-72286 GCA_023375785.1 Penium margaritaceum
TTGACATGTGTCTGTTCCATTGCAGGACTTCCATGAACGGTTCTCAGCTCCAAGCCATGCAAAACGAACTGCCAACAGTAAGTTGCTCCCAGTCTTTTCATTTCCCTTGATTTAGAAGCATTGGGGGTTGTCTCATGAATGTCTCTAATGATTGTGCCCATTGTTGTGCACTGACAGGGAAATCGCGGAAAAAGAGTGTTGCAAGTCCAGGTGAACCGACAGAACTACCTGCCGTGCCACTGATTGAGGGCATTGACTCTGCCTTGGTGACAGAGAAATTTGAGGCAGGTGTGAGCCCATCTCTCGGGACATATGAGGCAGGACTGCATGATTCGCCTGTGACCACATCAGATCATTCTCATAGGCAGCCTTCAGCAGAGGACTGTCACAGTGTTCCTGGGCAAAGATCAGCCTCGTCAGACGACTGCGCAATCAGGTCAGCTGGAGGAGGCGTTTTGCTCGGTCCTTCTGAGGTGCTGAAGGCAGCTTTAGATGCTTTGAAGCACGGGGTGGAGCCAGTGGACTTTCAGCTTCACTGCGCGATGGGAGAGGACTCACTTGTCTCCTCTTCTCCAGATGCTAGCTTTTCAGAAGAGGAGGTACTGCCTGATTTTGGCAGTAAACTTTGGGGAGATGCCACGCAAGCATCTTCATTATCAGGTGAAAGCCTTACAGGCTGCAGAAGCCCTGCCTCCTTGTCACCATGCTCAAACACCAGCAGGGATGAGTCTGTCGAGGCCCGGGCCTCAACATTCAGTTTCCACTCGAGAAGCGGGCTTGACTCACTCATTCTGCCAGGAGCATGCCTTCCTGCTACTGTTCCCACACGGAAAAGGTGCGGACAACCGGAACCCTTTTTGACAGGTTCTTTGGTCCGCAGGATGAGGAGCAAGCGGAATGTGGTTGCTGGATCATGATTTTGGAGAGCAACAAGGAGCATGTGGTACGTCGCGATCCTGTTTATACCAAGTGGTAGATTTCCATCTTGTCCATATCTCTGAACTGCTTGGGCTGATAACGCCCAACCAATGTGTTGTCCCAACACCACAATACCATTTAATTTAGTTCCCTGGCATGTGAGTTTTGGTGACTGGTCTTTTCTCATATGGCCATGCCAGTCAAAGTGAAGTATTTCTTGCACTATGTCTAAGTGGCTCCTGTCTTGGGGATGTGCTTGGACCCTGACGAGTACATTTGCAAGTGGACTACGAAGACTACTGGTGGTGAATTTGAACAAAACTGCGGGGCAATGTTGGCGCTTCAACTCATGGCGAGGGATAAAGCACTGTGTGAGGAAAGTAGATGCCAAGCTACGAATTTTAAGAGTGTTCACCTGTTCACATGCCCCAGCTTCTCAAGGTGGGGGAGGTATGCTTCCAAATGGGGGATTGAGAACATACTTTGCAGGCCTCCTTGTGGTAGTGGAGAAGTTAGGTGTGTTGTGCTTTGTGCCGTGCCTGTACAGTTTACTGTGACCACTCGGCCGTGTCCATACTCATGCAGATCCCTGAGGCAGGCGGCCCTGGTGACACAGGCGCGACGACAGGTGGCTGACTACCCGCTTGGAGCTGACCGACCACTGTTCCAGAGCCCCAGATGCCACCGGGACTCCTTGCTGTGCCTTCTACGTCTTGCAGGCGCCTTTCGGCGGACTGGCCATGAGGCCTATTTGCATGTTTTTGCATTGTATACTCACTGTCAGTCGATGGATGCATCGATGTGACCAGCCGCTGCGTTCGTCTTTTGATTCTGCACGTCTAGGTTCAGACGGCGTAAGATTCTGACATGTGTGCGCAAAGTTACGGCCAAAACAGTGGTTTTGGGCCGGTTTTAGGACAGCTCTTGGACTACCGCGTGCGACACCCGCCGTGCGCCGCGGCAGGTATTTATGCCTTGGACCTGTTAGTTGTCATTCTCTCTCTGCATATGCTATATTGAAGCATTCTGACACTGTGTCTTGTGTCTCCTAGCCAAACCCTTGCCGTTGTGTGTACGACCTGTGACTGTCGTCACAGGTCCTCCCATTTACTTCCAGACACAACCAAACATATTCACAAGGTAGGTGCGTTACATTGAATACCTGAGTCAATTGATATTCACATGGGAGTACAAACCTGGAAGGGCTAACATGGCGGACCACCTAAGTCATAACCTGTCCCACATGGCTCTCGTGGTAGATAACAAGAAATTCACCAACCGACACTTTGCGACACTTTTGCCGACAATCAAGATGAAACCAAAGCCACTCCACCCCCCAATACACTTTACTCATGTAGATACGCAACATCCTCCAGCTTGTCCAAGCCTTGTCCGTTGTCGTCATGGTGGAACTGTTGTTTTTTTTCTCACTAGCAAGTCCATTCCACAAGTACTCAAACAGAAAATAGTCTGGGTACACGAAGACCTTTGTTTTATCAACCTTGGTGAAGCTTTCGGCTTCCACCACAAGTGCGGTGAACGTGTTCAAGCAAGCCTGGAGAAAGCTACCCAAGTTCTTGAAGTCCTTTTTTTGTGGAAGGCACACTTAGCCTACTTGTATTGGGTACACTTCTTGCACATGATGATGCATAATGCATCCCACAACATGGATTACCACTCCACATGTGGCAGCTATAACCCCCACTATTTGACCACGTACTGAAAGAGCCGTTTTTTAGTTTGCATCATTGCAAGGTCGTCCCAATGGTTTAGTGGAGCCTGGTGGACACAGAGAATGTGCTCCATGTGGTTCAGCTAGTCAGTCATCTTCACAAGTCCGTGCTACCACTAGCAGTGATATAAGCACCTACAACACGCTACGACCACAGTTGTAGTCACATCTTGATCACGCATTGAAATGCTTTGTTGAAGTTTTCATACCAACGGGTTGTCTCATGAGCGGCCATGCACTTCAGCTGGGGATCATGGTCAAGGTTTTGCATGATTTTACTGACTTGGTCCTATTTGTTGGCACAAGTGAACTTCAGCTTTGATTTTATCATAGCCACGGTGGTACCCTTGAAGCCTATCATCGCTTGTGCACGTGTGTTCATTAAAGGTGTGATATACGTACACATGTCCAAGTAGCCTCACCTTTCAAAGGAAGTTGTAGTCCATGAAAATGCTCAATGGGATGTGGAAATATCTCATTACATCTGTGACATCAGAAGGGGGGTCCATTTGTACTCCTCCAGGTAGTGTCACGCCACCACTGTCGCTGCTGATCTTGAGTTGTCTTGCTACTTTGGCGGCTGCCTTGACAAGCTTGTGATATGTGGTGCAACAATTTTTGGCTCACGTTCACAAGAACTTCTTGCAAGATAACTGACACCAGCCTCGCTGATCTCAAAAGCTTCATACAATTTGACAGGCACTTTGTCCTTCTCCAGCGCTCGGCTCAAATTTGTTGCACGACGATGGAAATGATCGTGATCCGTGTTGCCTTTGCCGTTGTGGATTTTGCGATGGATCTTTATTCGGGTGGTCCTCTTTGATAGTGTCCTCGGTTGCGTTGGTGTCACCTACATGTACTTTGACGAGCCCACCAAGCTCAGTTTTAGCTTTTGCATACTTCTTGGGTTTGATAAGTTTAGCATGGGTTACTTTCGGTGGCAAGGTTGACGTAGCTTTGAATTCCATGCTCACGATGGCGGCCCCCAACATTTTGAGGCGGCCAATGGCGTGTGGTTAGACCACCACCACACTGTCCTTATTGGTCTTGGACGGACCGGCACTTGCCATACCATCGTGCGTGCAACATACACGTAAATACTTGTTGTTGAAGAGTCGGTTTGCAACCTTGGAGAGGTGTCCCCGTTATTGGAGTGATTTTTTTTTTTTGCAATCGGTGATGCCAATAAAGGATTATTCTACTTTTCTATGTCACCGCGAGCAGTACAACGACGCAGTAAAATTCTCTAGATTTCCCAGGCCACAACAGTCACCACAATCACGTGATAGAGAATGGTATTATCTTACGCCGCCACTGGAAGCACAAGCACGTGGGTTCTACTTAACTTCCCAAGCCGTGACATACGATAACTGGCAACCTGCAATAATCAGAAAGATAGGAACAAAGACCAAAGTGAAGAAGACACATGAAAATGAGCATGGCCCAAAAAGAAAGGAGGAGGGAAGGCAGGAAAATAAAGCCCTAAGTTTAGAACTCAATGCAGTCCTCCCTCACTTCTGTTGTTTTCCTTTCTGTCTTCAATTCTTCCTCAATCTGCTCTTGAGCTCTCTTGGCACGCCATGCGCCTCCTTGGAAATGTTTCCCTTGCTCCCATGGCAATTGGGAGGCCTTAAAAGATACTCCATGTTAATCCCTGTGTATATATACATTTCCATTGATGTGGCCGTGAGTGCGCAGGGCATGCTGGCTCAGAGAGTGGAGGTGACGCACCATGAGCGCGACATTACGGCGGGTGCTATCATCGTCTCTTGGCTCCGCGCCCACGTGTGGTCACCTCCGCCCTGGCCGCATGGCCCGATGCAGCCCAGAGAGACTAGAGGCTGAACCCTTCTCTTACCATGCTAACCGTCTTAGGATACCTAGAGTAGTCCGTCCGATGGATGTTTCATGGACTCATGTAGGTTTGTTTACTGAATTTCATCTCGGACCCCGATTTGGGTCATCCGAGCTTAGGAGCCCTCTTTCGAGGGTCAAGCAAGGGCTTCACCCTCGCTTTGCTCTTGGGCCGGTGAGCTTCGCTCACCGGCCGACGGGTGGGTCTCGCTCAACGAGACTCACCCGTAAGAGCTCGATGAGCTCTTACTAGCAAAACTACTAGGCCGCCATGCTTTTGCCACTCTAACTTACACTAGACTTCACCAAAACCTATGGGACTGGTCCCAAATTGTTCGCATTTGCTCTCTCACTCCACACGTCGTCTTTTCAACGTGGTCTCAAGCTGTGAAAGTCCCTGGTCATAGGAAGGGGCATCACACCATTTTCTTGTTGAAGGAGGGAAACGAAACCTTGAAAAGAGGATGAAGATTGGTGGCTTAGGACGGACCCTCCCCCTCTGTCCACCAAACATTCACGTAGCTCCCTTTGGAAGCGGAATAGCTCAGAGTAGTTGGAAACATGAATTATAGTTATGAGGTTTCCAACGCACATTAAACTCCCTCAAAACGTCGCTTTCAAAGACGCCTAAAATGTTTTACTTATGGCCGTACCCTTGGTGTTTTGCTTATGTTTGCAATTTTCAGCAACATTTCATGTATGACGTAACAGCAACTATCATGGAGTTTTTTGAAAGGGTCATGTAGCTTCAAACGACATTGTAACACTTGAAATTTGAGCTCTTGCACGGGAAGTCCTCAGAGTTGAAAGAATGGCGTCCAAACCTCGTAATAGTGCTAGCCCTTTCGCGTCACTTTAGGGGACATATTCATCAACGATCCATTCAGAGAGACACAAATGTTTTGAGTCTCTGGAAGCCCATGTCTGTTTTTCCGTTGTCCCCTTGTTCTGGGCTCGAAAGGAGGGGGTTGTTACCTTGAAATCATGATTTTGCATGAGTTTTCTGGTTAAGAAACTCAAAGTTTGCGATGAATGGAGTTTAGTTTCATATTTGACACGTCGGCACAAAATCTTTGCATACAACGCACGATTTGCAATTTCATGCCAAATGTTGCACCTATCCCTTGTCCTTGTCAATGCATTATAAGGTACTCCATGCTTATGTGTATGCAGAATCATGAAAACATTTACCCATTTTCTTCAAATAACCAACATTATGGGCCAGATTGTATGTCCAAGGTTGTATGTTTTGTGTAGTTGCCCATTGCTACAAACGGTCATTACCAGAGGGAAAGTTTGGAAATTCAGAACAAGAAGTTCAGCCCTTCGTCCAAGAATAATAAGCCCGGACACCGCGGCAGATGCTCGGGCATTTGTCGCATCTGCCGAGGAGCGGCTCCAGTTTTGTAGCCGTTTTTTGGACTATCCGAACTGCATCTGGCGGCGGCGGCAGCGCTAAACAGCACGTGCAAACGCTGTCTTCAGACTGACGCTTGGTGTCCCAGACGTAGCTTCGACGGAGGCACCATCTTTGGCACAGCAAACTCAGCAGAGCGTCTGGCAGAGACGATGGCCAATGCAACGCGTGACCTGTTGTGTCTTGCTTGTGCTCAAGTGCGGTGTTGGATGTGACATTTGAGTAATTTCAGAGCACCGCGCAAGCACTCCCGGACTATGCTGCGCCGTACACGACGCAGCAACGTCTGCTGGGAACCCACTCACCTCAAACATCTGCTAAGCAAGCTCAGCAGAGCGCCTAGAAGAATAGGGACGTCTGCTGGGACTCCACTGCGCTGTTTGAAGCAGAGCCATATTTTGTTCCATGGCTTAGAACTGCGCTCACGCAGTGAGCAGCGTGATGGCGGCGCCATGATGCAGTTCATGGCTCTATTGTCAAACGCCTCTCAAAACCGTTTGAAAAAGCCAGATCAATCACAAATTTCAGAAGTTTCCTTTTGATCTGGCTGCTTCCGATGGTTTTCAGAGATATTTGGAGACTTTTTTTGGCCCACTTTTTGGCCGCAGTTTGCAACGCCTGGTATTCACGTCAGCCTCTGCGGCACATGATGCGCGGGATGTGATGTGCGGCACATCACATCCCGCACCAGCCGTCACGGGCACAAAAGAGCATAGCAGCGCTTGCTTGCTGTTGCAGTGGGGGATCCGTTCGCAGTGGCAACGCAAACAGAACTTTCATTCAGGCAACAGTTTGACAAGAAATGATTTTGATCCGGATTTTGTGCAGCAAATGAAGCAAATTCTGCTATAACTTGTCATCATGTGGCCGGCTGCACTTGCGGTCAGGGATGGTAAGCCGCGTTATTGAGTACCGCGGTACAGAAGTACAGCGGTACACGAGTACCGCGGTACTCAATACCGCGGTATACTACTTTTCTGGCAGGTCACTACCGATGCTGGTACTGGGACCGCGTTACCAACGGTATTAGTAAAATACCCCGCTATTCCAGTCGTACTGCAGTACATGTTGTACCGTTGACTGTAAAACCTATCTTTTTGGTGTGGAAATAGACGAACGAAGAAAGCGTAGTCTGAATTAGCTCTGAAATCCATTTCAAAAGTGCAGAACATGCTAAAAACAGTAATCGTCAATACAATCTTACGTATTTTTCTCTTAGTTGGAAAGTACCTCGGTACTGTAACATGGTACGTTACCGCGGAACAGAAGAGGGGTACCCTTCAAGGTGAGTACCGATACCGTACCGGTACCGCCAAAAAAGTTACGGTACCGTGGTACCGCAATACCGCGGTACAAAACCGCGGTACATCGCGGTATCGGTAGTACCGCTGCCATCCCTGCTTGCGGTGCTGGTGTTCAGCTACTGGAGAGCACATGAACCCATGTTCCAACATCAATATATTTGCTCTACAACATGGTGATGTGGAAATCCGAATCAGTTTGCACAGAAAACAAAGCAAATGCAGCTATAACTTCAAGTTATGTATGGCAAACGTGATGGCCGGCTGAATACAGCAGTGCTGGTATTGATCCACTGGCAAGCATGTGCCAGCAGCATGTGCCAGCAGCATGTGCCAATGGCATGTGCTTACCTTCCACGGCAAACACCATGACGTCATGAGACCATGATTGCTCTACAACATGCTGCCATGCATTTCAGATGGCAACGGAAACAGACGCCGCCACCTCATGGTCTACCCTGGCCATCGTCATCCAACCGTACACGCCTAACACTGAACACCCAACGTTGAGCACAGAGTAAGAAGAATCGCTACAAGGCAGTGGCGGCGGGCGGCAGTGGCGGTGGGCGGCAGTGGCTGTGGGCGGCAGTGGCTGTCTATTTGCGCCACTGTGGCGCAAACAGATAGCCTCTGCGGTCCAGTCGTCGGTGTCATTCGCAAATCCCACACACAAATCCTGCCGGTCTCTTGTAGCTTTCCACTCAGCGCATCCCATCGGAATCACCAGCAGCAGCACCTTTCTTAGCCACAACAAGATCACTCCCCTCTCCTCCCCACACACCGCATGCCGTGGCCGTGAGGGCTAAGGTGGCAGTAGTAATTTGTGCAGTGGGTGCGGGGGTGGGCGGATGGTTCCGCTGCGGAGAGCTCAGAAATTGCAACAACATGCATGGAGTGAGCAATCAGGGCCTCTCAGTCGCAAGCTATCATCCACCGTCATCCCCTCACAGGGGTGAGTGAGCCTCAGATGGAGACCCTGTCCAAAGTTCATGTACCACAGCATCAGATGGACATTTAGGCGGTTGAGTTTAGCTCTGTGCCACATGCCACTCAGTGGTCTTCTTGCTTTCATTGGATGGCATGGCATCCCAAGACCTGGACCTTGTTGGCGAAATCGGAATCTAGAAGAAGACACCTTCAGCAGCAGTTTTTTCTGGTTCGCCTAAACGAGATTTGCACGCAACCACTGTTTGGTAGGAACTGTGGATGAGGTTTGAATCACAAGTTGTATGCACCGGTCTGGCAGCACATCGTGCAGACAAGATCACTAGAGCCCTTATGGCTCGGTTCACTGCTCTGTAGTGATGCACCTGCTGACAGAGTTTCACTTCAACCATGTGCTTTCTGTTTGGCTTTGCTTCCAGGCTTGCAGCAGCTGCTTGTCTGCTGCCCCGATTTCTGTTGTTGCTTGCCTGTGTTGCTGCGCTTGCTGTGTTTCCTGTTGCCATTAGTCTCTACTGCTGCGCTTACTATTGTTTTCTGCCTCTGCTGGCATGCTTACTGCCTGCCCCTTCACATCTTTCTTCATGCTGGGCCCGCTGCTTCTGCTGCTGCTGCATGCCTCTGCTGCTATACTTCTGTTCATGATCAGTTTTATTGCCTTTCTTTCAGCTGCTGCTTGCCTCTGCCGGTGGGCTCACTGCTGCTGCTTTTTCTACTGCTGCTGCTGTTCCCCTCTGCTGAGCCACTTTCTTTTCCTGATTTCCTCTTCTCCTCCATTTGTTGCATCTGCTTACAGCTTCTTTTACGCTTGCTGCTGCTTCCAACGTCATTGCTGCTGCTGCTGCTGCTGCTGCTTCTGGTGCTGCTGCTATTGATTATCCACTTCTGCTGCGCTTGTGGCTGCTTGCCTCACCTTCTGCTCTTCCTCTTCCTGCACGTCCCTGCTCCGGCACTTGCTGTTGCTTCCAACCCCTTGTGACATGCTTAATGATGCTGTTTTCCTCTGTCGCTGTGCTTGCTGGTTTCCCTCTGTTGTGGCACTGAAATTTTCACTTTGATTTTCCTGCAGCACTTTCCGCAGCTTGCACTTTTGTTCCTTCTGCCCCTGCCCTTGCTGTTGCTCATTGCTTCTGCACCCCAGTTTGTCCATGCTGCTTGCCTCTACAGCCGACCTAAGATGGGGTATGAGACGAAGAGCACATGGTCGGACAGGATTTGACGGAGTGTGTTCCTTCCTTCTGTCTTGTGCAGATTTTTTGGTGTGACGATGAAGAACCGATGTTGAATCATCCAAAGAGTGATGAAACACACTCCACGGGTGACAGCAGCAGCAGCACCAGCAGCAGCAGCAGCAGCAGCAGCAGCAACAGCATCGGCAGCAGCAACAGCAGCCGTGGCATCATTGGCATTGCCACGGAGAGCATCAACACCGATAGCTTGAGCATGACAAGTGTGGCGTCCAGCGACAGCTGCAATACCTATGTTGCTGAGTGCAGAAGCGAAAGCGCCACAGACTTGCAAGACTACGCAGATGTGTGCAGCTCCGCAAGCGCCCAGGTCTGTGGTGAAAATGATACTGCCAAGGGCGTTTTCAGTTTGTTTGAACTTAGAGCAAAGGGCAAGTTATTGTAGGCGGGGGAAGGGGGCAAAGGTGAAGTTTACGTCGGCAGCTTCCCTTTCTCTGGTGCAATGACCGCATTCAAGTTTTTGAGAGTGTGTGACGAGGAGACTGAGGACAGGGCTTGCATGCAGTACTCTGCCATGAAGGAATTGGAGGGCTGTGAGAACGTATTGCCAGTGTGTGGGTATGAGAGGCATGGCAGTGAGGCATGCATGATGATGCCCTTCTGTTGGGGTGGAGACCTTCTGGACCACTTGTGTGGGAACATGGGTGAGCTCAGCGAGAGCAACAGCAACAGTGCCGTCATGGAGGAGGATGCGGAGGGAGATTACTCTCATGGCATCAGCAATAGCAGCAGCAGCAGAACGAGAACTGGTGAGAGCAGCAGTAGCAGCAGTGATGATGGGAACACGAGGTGTGAGGGTCATGAAGCTCGGGGGTTGCCGGAGTCGGAAGTTGTGGCCATCGCAAGACAGGCTCTGAGAGCCTTGGCACACATCCACTCGAAGAAGATCATCCACATGGACATCAAGCCGCAGAACCTGCTGCTTTCAAAGCGTGTCGTGCGCAACCTACCGGCCCAACTGCGCCGCGCCGGCGATGGCGAGTCGGCGGAATTCAAGAGAACACAAGTGCTGGCCACGATGGCGTTTGCTGTACAGGAGGTGCTCAAGTGTAGCCGATGTGGGGATGAGGGAGAGGATGGGGAGAGTGCCGACACACCGTATGGTCTCCCATTTAGTCCCAATCACCCCAAATTAATGCACTACTATCTCTGTGTACACCCCACACTTTTCTGTACAAATAGATTCCAAGTACCTTCCTTGTACTCACCCATACATTATGGCCACTTTCATAGAATACTCCTAGTTGGACTGGAGGACAAAGTCACATAATGAAGAATCTTCCGTGTACCTTCTACATGAAGTTATTCGTTGAGAGGTTTTCAAAGAATGATGGTTGAATACATGATTTCCTGTCACTTCTCCTCCTTGTACACAAGTGTACTTTTGTAAGTCGCTATCATACAAAAATCTATTCACTCCCTAATACACTCCCCTCATACACTTTCCACTTGATGGGGGAGGAAGGTGGAAGGGATCCAAAAGACAATAGTGTATGAGGTAAGTGTATGAAGGAGTGTATCACTAAACAAGTGAAATACATTGAAAAAACACATTTGTGTACATGATCATCTAGCGCTTCTATGAATTTTCTCCTTGTACACAAGTGTGGTTTTGTATGTTGCCATGATATAATCTTTTGTTCACCCCCTCATACACTCCCCTCATAAACTTGCCACTTGCCGGGGGGGGGGGGATGAAGTTTGAGGAGGGTGGTCCAAATGACAAAAGTGTGTGAGAAAAGTGTATTCCAGAGTGTATCACTTAACAAGTGACGTTATGTTAAAATGATACATTTGTGTATGTGATAACCTATCACTTGGAGTTTCTAACACTTGCACACAAGTACACGTTTGTATGTCATTGTCATACCAAATTGTGTTCACCCCCTCCCACAATATCCTCATACAATTTACACTTGACGAGGGGAGAGGGTTGGGGGGGGGGTCCAAAGGGCAAAAGTGTATGATGGAAGTGTATGAAGGAATGTATTACCTAACAAGTGACGTTACGTTGAAATAATCTATTTGTGTACATAATTTCATAACTTCTTTGAATTTTCTCCTCCTTGTGCACAAGTTTACTTTTGTATATTGCTATCATGCAAAATTTCATTCACTCCTTCATACACTCCCCTCATACACTTTCCACTTGACAAGAAGGGGGGGGGGGAGTGGGGGGGTCCGAAAGATAAAAGTGTGTGAGTTAAGTGTATGAAGGAGTAAATCACTAAACAAGTGACGTTACAATGAAACAATACATTTGTGTACATGGTTTTACATAACCTCTATGATGTTTCTCATCCTTGCACACAAGTATATTTTTGTATGTCGCTATCATACAACAATCAGTTCACTCCCTTACACACTCCTCTCATACACTTCCTCTTGACGGAGGAAGGGGGAGGTGGAGGGGGGTTCAAAATACGAGATTGTATGATGTAGCTATGAGAAGGAGTGTATCACAAAACAAGTTATGTTAGATTGAAACAGTATATTTGTGTACATGATCACATAACACTTCTGTGAAGTTTCTCCTCCTTGTGCACACGTGTTCTTTTGTATGTCGCTGTCATATAAAATTCTGTTCACTCTCTCATACACACCCCTCATACTCTTTCCACTTGACGGGAGGGGGGAGGTGGGGGACTCAAAAGACAGAAGTGTTTGAGGTAATTGTATGGAGTATATCTCTAAACAAATGGCGTTACAATGAAACAATATGTTTATCTTTCACTAAGGAAATTAAACAAAACATTTATAGACAGTGCCACCACTATGTGCCTCTCTCACATCCTAGAAACTTCTAAACACATAACCATATCTATTGTACACAGGTCCTCTATTGTATGAAAGTGGTCTGATTGACTGCCATTGTATACAACCGACATTTGGTCGCTGGGCGCCACCATCTACATGCTCCTGTCTGGAGTGACTCCGCGTCAACACGAGGAAAATTTGTTTTTTGTGGATGCACTTCTGTTTAGGGGCGTGCTGGGCAGATGTGCCGGAGGATCTGAAGAATATTGTGTGGATGATGATGCAGTGCGATCCGCACCGAAGGCACACAGCTGCCACCCTTTTGTGCAACAATTTTGTTGGTAGATAGTTCTATATTCAATATCATCTTTCAATCCTGTTCATTCATTCCTTTTATTTCATCGTTATTCATTCATTGTTCTTGCTGTGTACAAAGTTCATCAAGAGACTATTGACATCCTCCTCCTCCTGCTCATCCTCCTCCTCCTCCTCCTCCTCATCCTCTTCCTCCTCCTCCTCCTCCTTCTCCTCCTCCGCCTCCTCCTCCTCCTCCAGCTCCTCCTCCTCCTCGTCTTCCCCCGCCCCCTCCTCTGCGGAGCTTCTACAATTCCTTAGTTAATTGTCCTTTATGCCTGCCTTGTAAAAAAATTCACCCTTTTCAAAGAGAGGGCGAATGGGTGAATAAGGGCGGGGAGAATGTGAAGGAGATTCCCAAAGGTGTGAGGGAGAACCGTAGTGTCTGGGAGCAAGATGGTGTGAGGGTGAGCCATGAATAAATCACAATGACAGAGAACAACATGACCACGGGGAAAGGAGGAGAGAGGGAAGTAGGTTGAAAAAATGTAAAGGAGTGATGGAAAACAAGGTGGGATAACAAGAAGTCAAGAGGACAAGGGGGCAGGAAGATATGGAGGTGGCGGGTGAGCTGTAGGTTTTTGGTAGAGAGAGGAAGATGGCGAGCTGGTAAGTGGGTGTGAGGGCTGAGTGAAAAGAGGGAGCAAGGGTGGGAGAGCAAGAGAGGAGAGGAGAAAAGTGAAAAGGGGACTTGGCGGTTGGGTGGCGAAACCCGCCGACGCGAGCAAGCCGCCGGTCGGCGGTCTCCTTGACCGGACGACAGATGGAAGTGAGAGAGAAAAACAAAAAAGAGGAGGGGAGTTTGCGATATGTTTGACCGATCGCGATGACCGGATAGCCGGCTGGGTGGCACCCAGTCAACGTTTTGTTTTTTTTGCCTCACGCTCCGAGGAGTGAGAGAAAGGTGCTGTCTATTTTGAAACAAATTACTAGAGGGTGTGAGGAGAACTACTTTACCGGTCGCACATGAATGTGCGCATTCGGCAGTTTGATGACAAAGCAATGTGCGAACTACAGGTTTCAGGAATATGTGCATGCGCGAGTGGCACATGGACCACCAACCTAACAGCACCGCAAAACAAACGTGAAGTGGAAAAATCCACCGTTAAGTCCCATGGGTCAATGGGAAAATCCGCGACATGGCCTTGCCAACATGCCTAGTGACAAAACCGCGTATGTGCATGATGCGCCAACTCAACGAGAGGGCTGGTTTGCCCTCCCACCTCGCAATAGCAAGAGGGTGGTTTTCAACCACCCCCCGGCCAGCGGCCAGCCACTTGCTGGCCGCTGGCTGGCTTGCGGCCGGCCGGCTGGGTGGACGGCGGCCGGTCAATAGCCGCTGGCCACCCGCCGGCAAAGCCACCAGCCGCCGATTGAGCTGGTGGCTTGATCAGCGGCTGCAAGGCCACAAGGACCTCAAGGGCGAGGCTCGTGGCCTTGTATCCTCACCCTTGCTCACCCTCCTCACTAGAAAGAGCAAGCAAGGATGAGGGATAGAGCAAAAGCAAGAGGAAACATGGTGCAAGATGCCAATCGTGTCTTGCACGCGACAAGTTTGTGCCAATGCGTCAAGAACAAAAATTGAGTTTGTTTAGGATGAACTGTGAGTTTCTAGGCCAGAGAACTCATGTGAACTCATGAATTGGGGATAGTTCCCCCCTCGTTTCGGACCCAAAATGAGGGGGCAAGGTTAAAATGGACATGGAACCCCACAGACTCAAAACATTTGAGCCTCCATGTATGTTTCTTTAATGATGATTTCTCTGATAAGTGACATCAAAAGGAAAATCCCTCTAGCAAGCTCTGCCTGCCTGGGGGGCTGGCTGGCTGGCTGGCTGGCTGGCTGGCTGGCTGGCTGGCTGGCTGGCTAGCTGGTTGCCTTTGCGTCATTGTTTCCATGCATGCAAGCACTCTTGTTCTCAGGCCACCATAAATACGTCCTTGGAGCTCCGTGCGTTGACATGTCATCGCCAACTCCGCCATCCACAGTGACCAGAATAGGTAGTATCTCAGTGAAAGACGTGCGCAACTCCCACGACCTTATAAAAAGGGTGAGAAAAACTCACTAGACAACCCTTTTAGCATGCGGCTGGAGGAACATGCTGCATGAAGTCTGCAAATGTGTTCTGTGCAGGAAACAATGGATGATCTGCGCCTCCAGAGTGAGCAAAAACTCCATGCTCTCCTTGAACGCAATGAAGATAGGTACCGCTGGTTTAAAACACCTGGAGGAGACTCGCAGGAGAATTCCGATGAGGTGGAGAAGGAGGTTGTGGCCGTGAAGGAGAGTCTGAATAAGCTACAGGAAGATTGGCGGAGACTAGTCGATTAAAAGAGGTTCCTAGAAGATTGGAAGTCCACTTTCATACCCTCCCCATGAGGAGGAAGTGTTTGATGATGGTTATGGAATTCCTTTTAATGTACAGTAGTGTTCACTCAATGCCGCATACACTTCTTTTTTATTGTGTACTTCAAACCAAAACACATTTACTTTTTTTATGATCTTACTTAAATTATTCATCAAACCCCTCAAATGTGCCTGAAAGGAGTCATATAGGGACACATCTGGAATGTGCATTGACGTACTTTGACAAGAAAACCCTTTTTTGGGCATCCTGGGATGCATGTTTGGAGCAGCAAAGAGAGAGATTCGGGTTCTCAAACCTTGCATTCAAGTGCACCAATCATGCAATGGAAGCTTCACAGCAAGACATCCTTGCTTTGACTATTGCAAAAACTTTGCAAGATACAACTTGTGAACTGTTTGAGAAAATAGAGTAAAACAGTTTGAGAATGTAGAGTATGCAGAGGATGAACTGTAGGGACACAAGCATTATGTCGTACACAGTGGTACGCTCTCATTTGCACAGGTATTCAGCTTCCAATGCCGGATTGTCTTTACAGCGATGTACATGTATACGTATATGCATATGTATCTGTATATGTATATGTATATGTATATGTATATGTATATGTATATGTTTATGTATATGTATATGTATATGTATATGTATATGTA
>SZWC01000484.1:81503-92312 GCA_023375785.1 Penium margaritaceum
ATCTCTCTCTCTCTCTCTCTCTCTCTCTCTCTCTCTCCCCCCCTCTCTCTCTCTCTCCAACTCCCTCCCTCTCCCTCTTTTGGCTACTGCTCTTTATGCTACTGCGTGCTACTGCAAGTGCTGCTGCTCCTACTCATTGTGCTGCTACTGCTTCTGCTCCAGCTACTGCTGGTGGTGTTTGCTATTGCTGCTGCTGCTACTGCTGCTACTCTTTAATTTGGTGCTGCTGTCTCTGCTGCTTGATGTTGTGCAGAAGCTGCCAAACGCGAGGTATGGTTAATCAGGGCCATTTCATGCACTGGTGTTTTTTGTGTGTGCCTTCAGTGTGTTCTATTACGAGGGAGTAGCTTACACCACTCCTTAGACTCCTTTCATAGTGTATGATAAGAGTGTACTTTTTTCTTATATGGCCAATTAAATCTCTTCTTAGGATGGACTCCAATGCATGGAGTTATTGCATATGGCAAGTGCGCTCACGCACCATACAAAATTACACTAAGAGCGTACTCAGTGTCATCATTTATCTCATATGTCAAAGCAAACCTTCCTTTTGGTCTTATGAGGCCAAACAACTTTCGTCTTAGGAAGGACCTCAGTGTGTGGGGCCAGTGTATATGGCAAGTGCGCTCAATCACCATATAAAAGTACACTACGAGTGCACTCAGTGCGCTCATTTGTCTCATATGTCCTAACACACCTTCGAGTTTGTCGTGTATGGCCAAAATCTTCTCTTCTTGGGAAGGACCCCAGTGCATGGGCCTCGTATATGTGGCGAGTGCGCTTGGTCTCCATTCAAAAATACACCAAGAGCGCACTCAATGTGCTACTTTGTCTTATGTGTCCTAGAAGATCCCGGTTCTTTGTCTTATATGCACAAATGAGTCTCCATTGATAAGGATTTTAGTGCGTGGAACTAGTGAATGACATTTCACATTTTGGGGGTCCATATTCATGAAATGATTCATTCGAGTATTTAGTACTTCTTTTTATTTAATGATATGATTTCAAGAATACAATGCTTGTTTTATCCTACTTTGGAAACAAAAATTTGTTGTAAAGTTTTCTCCATTTCTCATAAACATTGTGTTCATAATGTGAATTTGGGGACAATCATTCCGTGTTTGAAGAGTTCTTCCTTTTTTTGCTGAACAATTTTCTATGCAGCTTAAATGCTTTTTTTCTCGTTGGTCAAAGTGGACAATGTCAGGGTCATCTTGGGGAGGTAGAAATGGACTTAAAAGTTGTTCTATAGTATATCTAGGAAGCGAAGGTGTTCATCGTCTATGAAGTCCTTTCTCGTTTTCGCTCTCTAGATCGTCCGCCTGTTTAGTCAATGTGCAGTTGTCGTTGGATTGTCGCTGGTTTCATCGGTCCATGTCACACTTGACGGCCGACTACTCGCAGAAAATCGCATATCAAAATGGTTTGCTTGTTTCTTTGCTCTGATACTCACGAGACGGTCTAGAGGGGCCCCCCAGTGTACGGGGGTAGTGTATATGGCGAGTACACTTGAAAAGAGTGTGGAAGTGCACTTATCACACAGTCAGTGTGCAACCAATGTAAACCAAAATGCATGAAAAAATTGGTAACATTTCTTGGTTGACACAGGAAACCAAACTAGTTTGCGATGAAATATTGCAAAAGTGAAATCATCAACCTGAATGATGTGAATTGTGAGACTGTGACTGCCTGGTGTGAGGGGGTCCCGAGTCATCGACGGCTACATCCCAGTCTGTGATGCAAGAACAAAAAAATGCGGGCGTGTTTTGCTCGACTTTATGTTGGACTGAATGTCTTTTCGAGTGTGAAAGATGATGTAATGAGAGAGTTGCTTAGCATAACTTGATTCAACAACCAATGAGAAATGTTTGAATTTGTGGAGAGAACCGCTTTTTCTGCTGGCAGGTGGACAGTACATGTGACGATAAATATATGAATATGAATTCGACGTTCGATTGACCAAACGTCAAGCAACATCGGAAATTTGGAGATGAACCATGAACTTCTCGAGATACAGCATCCGTCGCTTTTCTGTTGGAGATGTACAATTTTTCTCTCATTTATTCTTATCAAATTTCATACATGAAATGATTCCCGTGAGAGGAAGAGGATTGTTAAAAACTTTGCACAAAAATGGTAGCAAGACGTTACATACGTACATCGCATCTTCCGTTAGCGGATCGAGACCTTCTTAAAGTAGTAGTGTTTTGTTTCAAACACCACATCATCTAGGTTTACGCCCTTATGAGGTCAATCTGGCATCATAAAAAGCCACGGTTTGCTGCTTGAACAGCGAAATCTTATCTCGTTTGGATTTGGTTCCAAATTGATTGTTCAAACACTGAGTGCGTGATAAGTGCACTTCATCACGCATTCCGTGTGCACTCACCATATGCACTACCCCCGTACACAGGGGGAGCCTACTAGACCACCCTCAGAGAAGTCAAGCAATGTATCTGGCGTGGTACGTCGCACCAGGACAACTATGTCACGGATAGATTAGACAGACGGTTCAATGTGACTAGACTGTTGTCAAGTCAAAAGTGTCCACCTTCTCGGTGCGAGCAGGCGATTCAGATAGCTAGTACGTGAGAGTTAGTTTGTAATCCAGAAATGTAATGTAATATGGATGAACCATCATAGAAAGATTGACGGACAAACATATGTCCGAAAGATAATTCTAGCTGTCAAAGGCTACATCAACCGTAGAAAAGCATTGTTCAAGCTAGAATCAGTTCCCATGTAGTTTTCAAGCACTTCATTTCCTATTTTTTCTTCGAAAAAACGCCCAAAAACATATGATTGGCCAAACATTCACAAAACACAATGCAATGAGAAGCATGTGGCTGGATTTGTAACTTGATTTGGTTTGAAACATAAGAAACCTCCCACACTGATTTTTCCTCAAGTTTTAATCCTTGTTATGTGATTACACCCTCCATATAAACTATGAAAACAGGAGAGCATCATGTTCCATAAATATCTACCCTAAACAAAACAAGAATGCACCTCTTGAAAAATGTAAGAGGTATTTTTTCAACAAGATTATGTTCATTTTCAGAAGTTACTGCACTTACCTTAAGGTTACAATGTTTTTTTTTTTTTGTGAGAGAGTAAAATCACCTAATACTATACGTTGAAAGCACCAAGTGACGTTCAAATAAGATGAAGCTCTGATCACGTAGGACAAAAGGAAGATTGTGCTGAAATGTGTAGACAAACACATGATAGAGAGAGAGAGAGAGAGAGAGAGAGAGAGAGAGAGAGAGAGAGAGAGAGAGAGAGAGAGAGAGAGAGAGAGAGAGAGAGAGAGAGAGAGAGAGAGAGAGAGAGAGAGAGAGAGAGAGAGAGAGAGAGAGAGAGAGAGAGAGAGAGAGAGAGAGAGAGAGAGAGAGAGAGAGAGAGAGAGAGAGAGAGAGAGAGAGAGAGAGAGAGAGAGAGAGAGAGAGAGAGAGAGAGAGAGAGAGAGAGAGAGAGAGAGAGAGAGAGAGAGAGAGAGAGAGAGAGAGAGAGAGAGAGAGAGAGAGAGAGAGAGAGAGAGAGAGAGAGAGAGAGAGAGAGAGAGAGAGAGAGAGAGAGAGAGAGAGAGAGAGAGAGAGAGAGAGAGAGAGAGAGAGAGAGAGAGAGAGAGAGAGAGAGAGAGAGAGAGAGAGAGAGAGAGAGAGAGAGAGAGAGAGAGAGAGAGAGAGAGAGAGAGAGAGAGAGAGAGAGAGAGAGAGAGAGAGAGAGAGAGAGAGAGAGAGAGAGAGAGAGAGAGAGAGAGAGAGAGAGAGAGAGAGAGAGAGAGAGAGAGAGAGAGAGAGAGAGAGAGAGAGAGAGAGAGAGAGAGAGAGAGAGAGAGAGAGAGAGAGAGAGAGAGAGAGAGAGAGAGAGAGAGAGAGAGAGAGAGAGAGAGAGAGAGAGAGAGAGAGAGAGAGAGAGAGAGAGAGAGAGAGAGAGAGAGAGAGAGAGAGAGAGAGAGAGAGAGAGAGAGAGAGAGAGAGAGAGAGAGAGAGAGAGAGAGAGAGAGAGAGAGAGAGAGAGAGAGAGAGAGAGAGAGAGAGAGAGAGAGAGAGAGAGAGAGAGAGAGAGAGAGAGAGAGAGAGAGAGAGAGAGAGAGAGAGAGAGAGAGAGAGAGAGAGAGAGAGAGAGAGAGAGAGAGAGAGAGAGAGAGAGAGAGAGAGAGAGAGAGAGAGAGAGAGAGAGAGAGAGAGAGAGAGAGAGAGAGAGAGAGAGAGAGAGAGAGAGAGAGAGAGAGAGAGAGAGAGAGAGAGAGAGAGAGAGAGAGAGAGAGAGAGAGAGAGAGAGAGAGAGAGAGAGAGAGAGAGAGAGAGAGAGAGAGAGAGAGAGAGAGAGAGAGAGAGAGAGAGAGAGAGAGAGAGAGAGAGAGAGAGAGAGAGAGAGAGAGAGAGAGAGAGAGAGAGAGAGAGAGAGAGAGAGAGAGAGAGAGAGAGAGAGAGAGAGAGAGAGAGAGAGAGAGAGAGAGAGAGAGAGAGAGAGAGAGAGAGAGAGAGAGAGAGAGAGAGAGAGAGAGAGAGAGAGAGAGAGAGAGAGAGAGAGAGAGAGAGAGAGAGAGAGAGAGAGAGAGAGAGAGAGAGAGAGAGAGAGAGAGAGAGAGAGAGAGAGAGAGAGAGAGAGAGAGAGAGAGAGAGAGAGAGAGAGAGAGAGAGAGAGAGAGAGAGAGAGAGAGAGAGAGAGAGAGAGAGAGAGAGAGAGAGAGAGAGAGAGAGAGAGAGAGAGAGAGAGAGAGAGAGAGAGAGAGAGAGAGAGAGAGAGAGAGAGAGAGAGAGAGAGAGAGAGAGAGAGAGAGAGAGAGAGAGAGAGAGAGAGAGAGAGAGAGAGAGAGAGAGAGAGAGAGAGAGAGAGAGAGAGAGAGAGAGAGAGAGAGAGAGAGAGAGAGAGAGAGAGAGAGAGAGAGAGAGAGAGAGAGTCATAGAGAGAGAGGGGGGGGGAGGGGGAGAGAGACTTTTAGTGCACTGTTCAAGTGCACTAGTTTTTTAGTGAAGCACATACTATCAAGTGAGTGCATGGTCTGCCCACCATTGGGCATATATGCCAAACGCATGAGGTGACAGACACTGGCAGTCGTAAACTCTATCAGTAGAAGAAGCCGGCATGCATAAACAACAGCAGACACCAGCAGACGCAGACATTGCCACTCGCAGATGCCAGATGCAGGACGAAAACGCCGCCAGTGGCAGATGACGCCATTTGCGGGAAGCCCTTAGCGGCAAGAAGACAGAAAGCAGCTGCAAGATGTGTCAAGAATGAGAGAGAAGCTTGACAAATAGCAGCAACAAATGGCAATCAGTGGTAAGCAACGGCAAGGAGCACTTCGAGGTCATGGCGGCGGCGCAGGATCCCCCAGTGACAAACGCTGTGAAAATTGCACGTGAAGTGGCCAGAGATGTCGGTGATGCCGCAGAAAAGGCTAGAATCCGATCTGATGTGGCCAGTCATGCCACAGCGTGTGCAAGGGATTCAGCGGACCGCTGTCTAATCATACATGGTGCTGTAGTAGCAGTAGCTTAGCGTTGGCATGCGTATGACTGTGCAGATACTGCGAGGCTGTGCATTGAGCAAGTCAGATTGAATAGGCATGATCTACTTCCTGCTCCTGCTCCTGTTCTTACTCGTGTTTCTGCTCCTGCTCCTGCTCCTGCTCCTATTCCTGCTCCTATTCGCACTCCATCTGGACCTCCTACTCCTGCTAATGCTTTACCCGCTGCTCTTGCTTCTGACTCAAATGGATAGCGGCCGTACGTAGATGGTGGGCTGTTGCCTGTCCTGCTGCTCCTGCCCCTCTGACTGCTGCTGCAGCAGCTGCTGCTGGTACTCTTGCTGCTGCTGCTCCTGCTCCTCCTCATCCGCTTGCTGTTTCTCCTGCCCCTCTGGCTGCTGCTGCTGGAGCAGCTACTCCTGCTCCTTCCTGCTCCGCCTGCTCCTGCTCCTGTCCCTCCGGCTGCTGCTGCTCCTACTGCTGCACCTGCTCCAACTCATCTTCCACCACCTTCTCCTGCTCCTTGCAGGTGGTCCCGGGTCGTTGGCGGTTGGCTTGAAGAATCTGATGACGAAGACATTTCATCTCCTGAACGTGATCCTTCTCGTGCGCCTTCTCCACCCTCTGCTCCCAGACCTGCTCCTGCTCCTGCTCCTGCTCCTACTCGTGATTCTACACCCGCTCTTGCTCTTGTTTGTTCACCTGCTCCAGCTCCCGCTCCTGTTCCTGCTCTTGCTCTTGTGCGTGCTCGTACATGCTACTGCTCAAGTTCCTGCTCCAGCTCCTACTCATAATGCTGCTCATGCTCCAGAGATGCTTGTCCTTGGGCTGCCTGCAGCGGGATAAAACTTGTGACTGCGTCGGCCATTGGCATCCGGAGGCAAGGACAGGACAGAAGAAGATGCATGCGGTGATTTTCCTAAATTTCTCTGAAGTGGTAAAGGAGTTGCTAGCTGTGAATGAATTGCATTACCACTGCAACAACCTTGTAAAGCAACTGCGCTTCGCCTATGACATTGTGAGTAAGAGTGGAAATAACATCGACTGCATCCGTTGGAAAATCTAGCTTGAAGCAAAGGGGTGGGAAGATCTCTTGAGTAACAATCCTCAAGTTGCTAAACTCAAGGGTAAAAATCCTCCATGGTTTGAACTTGGAACAGAAATGTGGATTTGTGATATGGTATTCAGTGGAAAAACTTTCAGTTCTGAGGAAGCTCACCGTGTCAGTGAATAAACAAAGCACATGTACATAAAGATGACGTCTGTGTCGTTCGTTGCAAGGTGTTTTACAGGCAGGTGGATAATGTTGCAAAGCTAGTTAAGAAAGTAGAGATTGTGGAATGCGTCATTAAAGAATGCGATCCCAAGACGCCATGGGTAATGGCAGTCTAGGAGGTGAGCGAGGATAAGTGCATGTCGGATAATGATGAGCTGGAGTTGCTGGATGTAATATAGAAGGATGAGAAGATGTGTGTTCTGTACGTGTACTCAAAGGGGGGCCTGCGTGCATGTGTATTGAACTTGATTTTAGCATGCGATACAGGGCATGGTGGTCAGGAATAGGGGGGTGATGAGAAAGAGGAGGGTGAAGAGGAAGAGGAGGGAGAAGAGGGCGATGAGGAAGAGGAGGATGAGGAAATTGAGTGGGAGAAAAATGGCAATGACGAGAACGTCATGTAGGACAGCCTCAAAAAAGACGGGCTGCTTGGTAATGAGGATCTAAGTGGTATGGAATAGTTTACATGCACTTTCCATGTTGTAGCGGATTCGACAGAATCCTCGGCCGACTAGGCCAAAACGCGGTGTTTGAGCGTCTCCGACCCTCAAGTCATCCTGTCTCACCGCCCACAGTCCCAGGTGACCCCGCTCGAGCCACGTGGCTCCTTCGACCGATCGGCATGGCACTGCCATGCTATACTCCCCCCACTAGGAGTGAGAGCCGCCTCGGCATCTCCGATAATCCCGACGTGGGATTTGAGCCCTGGAGCTTTGATACCAATGTAGTGGACTCGACAGAATCCTTGGCCGACTAGGCCAAAACCGCGGTGCTTGAAGGTCTCCGATCCTCAAGCCATTCCGTCTCACCACCCACAGTCCGAGGTGACCCCGCTCGAGCCACGTGGCTCCTTCGACCGGTCGGCGTGGCGCTGCCACGCTACACATGTTTTTATGAATGAAAGAGTTCCATTACTCATGTGTAATGTTATATCTGGAATGATACGCAAAAGTAATTGCAATTGGAAATGATCAATTGTTCATTTTCACATACTACATAGTTGTTCCACATGGCAGAAGCAACTAAATGAAGATGTGCCCTAATATAAAAATCATATTGTTGACATCCGGGACGTCTCACAGGATTGACACTACTCCTGCACCGTTGCATGACACATGGCCTGTCCACCCTGGATATTAAATGTCCTGACATTGTTGAATCATATCGTGCATAACGAAGCAAGAATAGACAAGCCTACCCTAGAATGACAGGTCATATGGTGGCAAATCGTGTAGTATTTTGAAACGGGCTTTCAAAATGCCGAACACCCTTTTGATGCATGGTCGGATAGACACGTGACGCAGATTGAACAAATCCTCAGTGTTCCTCGGATGAAGATTCCCAACGCCAAAATCATGTAAGTGATATCGCATAGCATGGTAGAAATGCAGCATCCGCTTACATAAACTTCGCCTTGATGTAGGCAAGCCTGCGGATTTTGTTGACCATGACCGGCAAATGTGCGATAAATTGCACCTATGCAGTCCCGGAAGTACAGCAGATAATCGCGACGACCTGCCCACGCAGAAGGAGGGTCGTCCGAGCGAGGTCACCGAATAACTGCTTTAGACACCATGACTATAGTCGTGACGACCTCACGTCGAACCCGAACGATTGTAGCAGCACCACGTCAGAAGCGTTCACTTAGCTCTCGGACGGACATGCCATGGCATACACACTACATCCATATGAAAAGTTTCTCGTCCGCTGCAAGTTGTGTGTCGCAAAGTCTTTCGTGCACAGTGAGGTCAGCGAGGATGTCGTGTCATGTGGAGATGGTCATTCGATCCATGTTGTGTAGTCGAAGGGCATGTCCTCGACGAAGTTCAATGAAGGAATCGCGATAATGGAAATGGCCATAGTGCATCCTTTGACGAGTCAGATGAGAGAGAAGACGCAGGAAGAGGTTGACGATGAGTTATGTATGAGGCGCGCAACCTGACTATGAATTTCACGCATGTGTCGGAAAAACGCTTAGCTAGCTGTTATACAATGGCGTACTACATCCAATGTGTGCAGTGTCGTGCATATTGGCAACAATGCTGTTTTTGGACATTAACGTGCATGTCAACAGCAGGCGTGTCGCGTCGCCCACTACACTGTTTGTTTTCCGCGTACCGTTGCGCTTGTCCACGCGACACGACCATCAGACACGTATCGCACGTCACAATTGCAGGTCCAAAGTTCGACTGCATGAACAAAGCTTATGACTAAATAGTTCCCACAACCCGAAGGAAATTTACCCATAACTAATTTGTCTATCGAAATTACTTAGTCATGAATCAACAGTTCCCACGCGCTCGTAATCAGTCTAACCGCGCACAAAGATTAGTTCAAACTACAACGGGGGAGTGACCATATACCCACAGAATTCTCAATATCTACCGCCAAATCCACGTTTCGCACATTAACCACGCCATATCCAATTTCGGAACTTTTTGCTTCTTTATTAACGCTATATCCAGTGAGCACGCAAAAAAAAAAGCTATATCCGAATGTACACGCTATGTTGACGCCGCATGCCATCCAGCGACAACATGCTAACGTCATCTACATGAGAGAAAAACCACAAACCCCTCTACTGAGGGGTTTGGGACTTTTCTCACAAAGGTTGGTGATATTTTTGAGTGGGGGGTCCAAAACACCCCATGCGTTGAAAGAGAACCTGCTGGGCCCCGCTACCGCAGGGCCCAGCAGGAGCCCACGCAAAAATAAAACCCTAAACCACGAGTGTAATTTGGAGTAGGGTTTTGAAAGCGGTTCGACTGGATAAAAAGGGGTTTGCTTCTCCGGTTCTTTTTTAAAAGGCGTTTTCGCTCGATCGCGATTGAGCGAATCGCCTTTTCTTCTTCTTTTTTTCTACTCCCAAACCCCCATTCCCGGATGTAGGGTTTTAGTGTTTTCTATGTTTGCGCAGGCAGAGCCCGCGCATACATAAAACCCTACATCCGCGAATGGGGGTTTGCGAGTAGAAAGAAAAAGAAGAAAAGGCAAATCGCTCGATCGCAATTCTCGCGAGGGGGGGGGGGGGGAGCGAAGCAACGGGGCCGACACATCACCCCCCTCGCTTCACTCGATCGGCGACTTCAGTCGCCGATCGGGCATGGCCATAAAAGTGGATATGGCCTGATTTTTCCTCAACTTATTGGATATGGGGTTTGTTATATTCAAGTTACAGATATCTCAGGCTTTTGTTGACGCTTGCGCGGATATATTAGCTATTTCGCCGGAACTACAAACTGTTTAGTCGATTTCAGCCTGCTCCGCCGCCGTCGCGCTCCCACACGCAAAGACGCGCTCCTGGGATCAGCATCGTCAGCTCCTAACGTTTGTGCTCGTGCCCATGTCGAGTGCGTCTCGCAGCGACTCGCGGACAGGTGAGAATCTTGTACACGCGAAGACCTCGCGAGGTTTCCTCACCTGCCTGATCGGTCGGGCTTGCAATCTGGCGCAAACCCTCGTCGAGATTTTCGCACTAGGCTCGTGGGTCTGCTGTCGGTCGGGACCGACTAGCCAGGGTGATGGCGATGGGCGGCGGCGTCGGTCAGGAGGAGGAGGAAGTGTCGTCACACGACCGACACCACCCATCACCCATCACCATTCACTCCGCCGCCGACGGTTTGGGGAACCGGCAGTCAGTCAGCAGATCTGGCGCATCTGGATTCAATTGGACTCTAGTCGCGGCCGGCTCGGAGGCGTACTCTTCGCAACGTCATGCCATGCCACGTCCTACTGGCCACCGTCTTTCTGGTCAGCGGCTGCGAGTGCGCTCCTCGGTCTTGTCCCCATCGTCACTGGGAGGAGACCTACGCGGCAGATGTCTCCCTCGTCGCAGAGGAAGGGAGGGAGATGATTCGGACAGATTTTCGGAGAGAGATCTCACGCCGCAGCCACCCTCGCAGTCTTCGCCGGCCGTGAAATGCCAACTCATCATGCATCCTCACCAGGCCAACGCACAAACGCGTGTCCGCAGGTGCCGGTAGCTCTGGGCAGCACTCGGTGCAGCGGCTGCTGCCCTGCCGCCCTTCTGTCTGTCCGCCAGCTGTCCGCCAGC
>SZWC01000484.1:114964-159282 GCA_023375785.1 Penium margaritaceum
GATCCTGGCCCCATGCACATCTTGTTTGCTGTGGAAGCTTCCAAGAAAGAAAGTCCGTAGCTTCTTGGATGTTACATGGTTGGTCTGTCACCTTGACGCTAGGATGCTTATGTGTCAAGCCCACAGTGCAAGTCTATTGGTGACGTGGCTTGTTCATGCCACTTCCCAGGAATGTGCTTTTGAGTTCTAGGACTGGACAGACAGCTATAAAAGGACTTGTCTTGCATGCTGATCAATCAACCCTTGCTTGATGCTCTCTTGTGTATTGACGACTTGAGCTCTTCTTGAGATGTAATGCTAAGGCGTTAGTACTCTTGAAGGTGAAGTGTATGCCTGATTAAGTTTGGGTTGCATGACACATGTCAACAAAGGAAGAAGGCCCAAAAACCTTTGTGAGCTTTTTTGGTTTCGCGACTTCTCTGCCAGAGGTGGTTAGCTCAGTAGCTAAAAGTTGCTAGGTACATGAGTGACCCAATGACACAAAGGTAGTCCGTCACCTTGACTGCCTTCCCCAGCTTTGACACATCCAATGTATTTAGTAATCTCTGCCCAGCTGGGGTCATAAGTGTCGATGCTGTGGGTGTGGAATCAAGCAGGGAGACAGAGTGCTCCCCCAAGCTGCGAACGTACATAGCCTGGTGGACAAGAAGAGTGCAGTGAGAGTGGTCGCGCTTGAGATCCATGCTCAAAAAGATGCGAGCAGGCCCAAGGTCATTCATCTTATACGTGTACTGTAAGAGCGCTTTCACCGACTTGACAACATTCTGATTGGGCGATGCTATCAGCAGGTTATCCAAATAGACAAGGAAAGCAACGAATGGAACAGAAGGTGGGGTGAAAAAGAGTGAAGGGTACACCGAACTTCTTCGGCATTCATAGCCTTGAAGGGATGTGGAACAGATGGGTCCAACGAGATGCATGTGGAGAATTTCAAGAGGCTGAGCTGCATGAGTAGCTTGAGGGGGATGAGAAGAGGCCTTTAGTTTTTCCAAGCTGGAGGCAGTGCATGTAGATCCAGCAACCTGAGTCAATGGGGGAAGGGATGGAAGTCCTTTCACCGTGTTTTTGGACTGAATATGTATACGAGCATCGAAGTTGGGACGATCGAAACGGTGCCTCTCCACCCTCTTCTACTGCATCACAACTTGTCGATGACCACTCTTGGTTTGGAGCAAAGATCCCGTGACTGCCGTAGTCTTGTCAGTGCACGAATCCTTTAAATGGTTAGCTGTTGAGATGTGTGCAGATGATTATTGGTGGGACGCCGGAGGTGTTCCGGTACTCTCGCTAGTTTCTCTTCTTTATTTGTAACACCCAGTGCTACTGATCCTTTCACTCCCTTGCCTTCTTACTCTACGCATGCTATCCGTGCTCTCATTAAAGCTGGCCCCGAAAACTTCACAGAGGGCATCGGCCAGTACAACGGTGACCCAAAACGCGGTCTCAATGCATAACCTATGTGTGTGTACGTCCCTATTTGCCATCGCAACACCGTCTCCAGTTGTGTTGCACAGAGCGCAATCACCATCCGGTTAAACCAGCTTCACATGCGCACTGATGAGGTGCCTGATGAGTACTGGGCATGTAGCCTGAGACTGCTGCGCAATCTAGGTAAGGCTGCACCAGGATAGCTCTCTGCCTGCCTCTCCATCGTCACTTGTCTCATCCCTGAGCTCTCTCATCTCTTTCTTCATGTTCCTCGCTCTGAGCTTGAGTGACTTGCATCTGAGCCTATTACAATTCATGCACCCTCTAGCATTGGTGCACTCTGAGTTCACAATTGCCCAACTGACGGAATAGTCGGAGAATCTGCACAACAAACGCATGCATCTCATTACTGTTGCCACTGTCTCCATTGCCGTCTGTTCCTCTGTTGCTTCTCTTTCTACCTCTTCTCCTTCCCATGAAACCATCCTCACACCTGCTGGGGGTTCCAATGCTTTCCTTGGTGCGGGTCATGGTCGTAGGGGTGGAGGTCATGGTGGTGGTGCTGGCAATAGTGGGGGTTGTGGGGAGAAAGTTGGTGGTCATTCCTCATCTGCCTCCAACTCTCTCGTCACCAGCTTTTGGAACTGGAGTTTTTCTGGTCACTCTGTGCAAGATGACCTCATCCCCTAGATGAAGTACTCTTAGCTTCTTCCATGTGTTCCTGGTGGGCATGCACTAAAACAGTGTTTTGGCTGACCACGGACTCATCCTCACCATCCCCTTCCGGACCCACCAGTGTATCCACTTCCATTGGCATCTCTTCGTCCTCGATACCTCTGGCCAACTTCTACATGTTGGCGCCCACTACCCTGGCACTGTCAGGCCTGGTTGGCTACCTCCCTCTAGTCTAAACCCGTACTACGCACTGCCCTCAGCATGATACACACCATCCTCCAGGCTGAAATCTGGTGGCCGCTAGAACAATGATTCTTTCACTGATGGCTCCCGCCATGACCACCATGCAGCTGATCGCAACCTTGAGAAGATTCCCACCGACATGCATCGTCTTCGCACCAAGGGAGGTGAGAGTGTTTTGGACACTGCATCCCCCCATGGATGCCAGGCTGATGCTCAACTCCAGGGTGTAGGCTCTGGGGCTGCACAGGCGACCCAGCCAGCTGACATGCCTTGGGACAGGCAGTCTACCACCTTTCCCTGTGGCCTTGCTGTATTCGGTCACTCACCTGCTCCTATTCTTGGCTCTCTCTCTCTCTCTCTCTCTCTCTCTCTCTCTCTCTCTCTCTCTCTCTCTCTCTCTCTCTCTCTCTCTCTCTCTCTCTCTCTTTTGTCTTGCCATCTGTATGTTCCTCCTCCATTTTCTTGCTCATTGATTTAGGCAATTCACATCACATGACCTTTTGACACTCGGAATTCTTCTGCCTCGGCCCCGTTGGTTCTGTGCGTTTTGCCTGTACTGGCTCCGGATAGTTTCTACTCGTTCAGGGTGTCAGTGTTGTCCCGGAGAGGACTTGTTCTTGAAGAATGTCCTTCATGTTCCTGATCTTGAGGTCAGCCTGCTGTCCGTGACCACCATTGATAACCAGGGTATGGACATTGTCTCGAGCCGTGGTGTTGGTACTGTCCTCTTGTAGTCCTTCGGCCGAGTTGTGCTATGCGTATTTTGTTGCAATCGTTTGTTCCGTATACAATTGTCACTCCCCTCGTTTTCCACTTCTTCTGTCATTGTTCACATTACACCGTCGTCGTCCAGAGAGCACACACGTCTTTTGCATCGTGGGCTCTGTTGCATTCACACTACTGCCTTGGACAACCTCCTGTGGCTACGTCCTGCTCATGGCCTTGATCCTGCATCCTTTTTCCTGCTGTGCTCATTTTATTGCCTTTACTATGCTGATAAAAAGATGCACCACTCTCCCTTCCTTTTCCACCTTTGATCATATCACCTCCCATCACCTTGAGCTTATTCATGCTAACATCATGGGTCCTCTTCCTCATGAGTTTCTGGGTGGTCTTGGTCACTATGTTCTCAATCTAACTGATTATCTCTTGCATTTTTTTGGGATTTGTGCTCTTTTTCAGAAAATTGACATCACCGATGTGCTTGAAGAATGGCTTCCTTAGGCCGAGCGTTCCTGTCAGAGTCAGCTGCATGTGTTCTGCTCTAATCATGGCTGTGAATTCTTTGGCCCCACTTCTTTTCTTGTTAGCTCTTGTACTGTGCATATTGAGTCCTCTGCTCCCTACACACCCCAACAGAATGGTGTGTCTTAATGTGGAATGGTACCCCTGCTGATGGTGTCCAATGTCGTTTTCATTAGTGGGATCTTCTCCCTCTCTTTACTTTTAAGGCTATGCCTTACATGACGTGAGTGTGGAATCGTGTTCTCTCCCTTGCAACAGCACTCCTTACAAATTTTGGACTTGTTCTTGTGCCGACCTGCACCTTGCTTGTGTTTTGGGTTGTGTTGCTACTGTCTGGCTTCCTGCTGACATGCATAATGGCAAACTGTCCGGTCAGGGTCATCTCTCAGTCTTTCTCGGTGTCTCCTTCCAGTCAATGGCCTGACGGTTTTGCCATCCCTCTTGTTATCATGTTCTTGAGTCTTGTGATTCTCTGTTCTTTGAGTCGGTCTTTCAGCGCGATCTTGATAGTCTTGCCTGAGCTGCCGCCCTTGCCTTGCTCTCTTGTTTGGGGGGATATTGGTCCCTCTCCTTTTGTCGTTCTGGTTGCCTCCTCGGATTCAAGCACTGTAATGGATGGTGCTGTTCATTCTGGCAGTGATGATGCAGCACCCAACGCCTCACCATTGACTCGCTCGGCCAAGGTCTCTGAGGGCGCCTCCGTTTCTTTTGCCTTGTCTTCACCACCTCTTGCACCATCTTTGCTTCCCTCTGCTGATCTACACTCTTTTCTCTCTCTGTCTTTTGATCAGTCCTCCTCGTCCTCACCTGTAGCTGTTCCGTCTCTTGTGTTCTCTCCTGTGTCCAATCTTCCCTGTTCTGTTCTCCCTTGTCCTGAGCCGTTATACTAATGGGTCTCAACTTTGTTCCCTTCCTTCCCACAGTGACGTTGTGCTGGGTGGCCTTGGCTTTCGTGACTTGGGCCTTGCCACCACTGTCTTGGATGGTATGGGTGTTGGTTTCATGCATCCTGGTACACCCCTCGGATACTTTCTCATCTCTGAGGAGTGCCATAGTGCAGTCGGCACCTTTGTGGCAGGCTATGTTGCTGCTTGCTTTGTTGCCAGTGGCCTCTTTCCCTTGGGTCCTAAGCCCACTACCTTCAGGAAGGCCGGTGAGGCTGTAGACTTGTCTCTTTGGGAGATGTCTATGAAGGAGGAGCTGAGTGTTCTGCACGAGCATGGAGTGTACAAGCTAGTCGATTTCCCGCCTGGTAGTAAGGCTGTCTCAGCAGACTGGGTATTTTGGCGTAAGCTGTAGCCAGATGGTTTTATTGACCGCTACAAGGCGTGTCTTACTGCCAAGGGCTTTTCACAAATCTTTGGTTTCAGTTCTGATGAGACGTTCACACTTGTTGGACCCTATACCATTGGTCATGCCCTTCTTAGCCTGTTGGCACACCATGATTGGGAGCTTGAACAGATGGATGTGAAAAATGACTTCTTGCATGGTATCTCAAATGACGAGATCTACATGGTAAAACCATCAGGTTTTACTGATAGCACCAACAAGGTTTGGTGTTTACGCAGGGCCTTGAAGGGATTGAAGAAGTTCCCTTGCACTTGGAACATGGAGATCACCGCAACAGCGTCAGTTTTGTTTCTGTTTCCAAAAACTAATGCAAAATTGCATTGTTCCCTTCGTAAAAGGGACTGCCGCACAACTCTTTTGAACTCCCACAAACATAATGTGAGGCGACCAGAAAGCTCATGCGTAGACCCAGAATTTGCACAAAACAAAGCCGTGAACACAAGTGAAGATCCGTTGGGGCACATTGGAACTGCCACCACACGGTCGCGGTTTTTTGACACCCATGACCCATGGAAATCATGTACATGAAAAAGCAATCCTGATGTAAACCAATGCAGCACAACAAAGCGAGACCGACATCTGGCTGTTCAGCCTTGAGATGCGATACCTTCACAACTCAATTCAGATCTGGGAACCCCGTGAAAAATCATGAAGACAACATTGAGGCGAGTGAAAACACAAGAAAAGTGAGCATGTCTCAACGCTTTCGTCTGGAAGTTAGCAAGTTGCCACTTCTTCCTGATCCACACCACGTCAATATGTTAACGCTTCCACAGACCACGTACAAAGTGATAATCCACAGCAATGTAATGTGTTTGAGCAAGGAAAGTTACCATCATTGACAGCAATGTCAGTTGCATTGCGATTGTCACACTGCAAATTGATGCATTCCACTGGTTGAGGCAGTTCACAGAACAAGCAACGCAACCAAACACTACAGAAAGCTCCTGCTCCAAGGGCAACATAATCAGCCTCTGCTATGCTGCTGGCGCCGCAACTCTGCTTGCCACTCTTCCACGACAGCGCTGTGTTTCCAAGCAATAACACTTACCCCGTGTGGCTCTTCTCATTGGCGCTCCATGCCCAGTAACTGCCAGTAAATCCAGACATGACAACCGATGGATGGGCACGAAACAAGAGCCCATGGTGTGGTGTTTCTAACAACACCATAGGACGTGTAGAGCTGCCTCCAAATGATGGGTGCGTGAAATCTGAAAAACCCATGCTTGCAATTTCATCGGAAAAGTGATTTCAAGCCGCGTAGTTGTGACCAAGTACATGAGGAAGCCAATGAGGTGCAAGTACAAATTCACATCCACTGGTTCAACTAGACCAACTCGGCCAACAGGCTTCAGCAGCTTCTGCCCATCGGGGGTCATGGGCGTGGATGCAGAAGCGAAATCAGTCAAGAGATTGGCAAAGCGCTCCCCCAGGGTCTCAATGTACATACCCTTGTGGATGTGAAGTATCCCGTGCTTGCGATCTTGAACACTATTCATTCCTAAGAAGACCTCAACCTCACCAAGACCGTGCATCTTGTATGCAGCTTGCAGCAGGTCCTTAACCTTCTGAATTGCTATCACGTTTTGTGAAACGATCAGAAGATTGTTGACGTACACCAAGATTGCCACAAAAGTGGCAGATGTTTCACAAAGAAAGTGTGAAGGATCAACATTCCTCCTCCTCGCTCAAGTGTCAAGCTGATCTCACAGTTCCAATACTTGGGTGACTATTGGAGCCCATACATGACTTTGTGGAGACGCCACACACGCCGCATCCCATTTTCAGAACCGGGCGGTTGAAACATGTAGATCCCTTTATCCAATTGCCCATGGAGGGATGCATTATTCAAGTCTATCTAATGGACATTCCAGCTATGCTGTGCCGCAAGTCCAAGGATGGTGTTATGATGTGTCTATCCTCTAGACGGGTACAAATGTGACACCAAAGTCTATTCCTTGCACTTGGGAATAGCCTTTGCCAAAAGACAGGCCTTGTAGCGATCGGTCGAGCCACCAAGCTCCTTCTTCACGCAATACAGCCATCCCGCTTTCACAGCCTTCCACCCCAGGGGCAATTCAACGTCATTGTGTAATCCATGCTCAGCCCAGGCAGCCATTTTTTCTTGCATGGCTGTCTCCAATTGCCCTGATTCAGGCTGTAACTTTGCCTCATCCAGAGAGGTTGGATCGGGAAGAAATTGGCCAAGGCATGCTACAAACAGGCTTTTGCAATAGGTGACACATCACGCACTTTCCAGAAGGTTGCTGCATTGTGGGCACGAATGTGCTCACACTCCAGCTGTGCATATCCTGCAACATTCTGTGGTGAGATCACACTCTCGGGCTCCACGTAGATGGACAACCCAAGTAAGTTTAAGCCAGGGTCGCCACTGATGACACGGCGGGCCTTAACTGACCACCTAGGCCGACGTGGACTCAGCGTTGGACGTTGGACAGTGGGTGGTCATGGAAGAAAGTGACCGCCTACCTCCTGAGAGTATGTGGGTGCATATGATGAGGACACATCTACAAAAAAACAGGAATAGAATGGGAGAAGATTCACTTGGTGTTGCAGGCAGGGAGGAGGGTGCTACAGCTTGACTTAGAGAAGGGGAGTCAAGAGGTGAGATGTGAGACACAGAGAGTGTCGGACCAGCAGAGAGGATGGATTGATCAACGGCCAACTCGGGGGAATTGGAGCAGACAGAAGGTGAGGCAGAGGATGGAAAAGGAGCTGGAGAGGCAAAGGAGTAAAACGTAGCATCAACGCTAGGTGATGGAACAGGCGACATAATGGACATGGGATGTGTAGCTGCGAGAGCAGAAGGAGCATGGAGAATAGATGGTGGCACAATGAAAGGACCCACTGATGTGCTAGGTGCAATGGGGTCAACCTCATGAGGCCCTGGTGTGGCTAGGAAGCACGAGGAACATGCAAAGCAGAGGGTGACGCAGCAACAGGACCCACAGGCATGCCTGACCTGGCGGGATTAGCCACAGGAGATCCCTCCCCACAAGGCTAGTGTTGAATGGTATGCACCTTGTCCACTGGCTAGCTGGCTGGCTGGCTGGTTGCACGGAAAGACAAGGCATGCAATGCTCCATGGAGTACTTCCCCTTGGTCTGTTCTGAGATAGGCCATGAATGCACTTCCCACAATGGGTATGTCCTCTGGAGATCATCATAGGAAACACACCTTTGTGGCCTAGTTGGGACAGGCGCCATAGCTCATGGGTCGCGGGCTCAAACCCCGCGATGGCTGCATTTTTCTTTGTGGCCTAGAATGGGACAGGAAGCTTCTAGTGAGCTTACTAGAGTCTGCCTTGAGGATAACACTTCGCGGTCTTAGGACGCGCCAAGTAGGACTGTAGGCTGAGGTTGGCTCCTGTGGAGCCACTACAAGGAGAAGAATCAGGAAAGCTCTGCAAGTACAAAGTCTTGTACCATGCATGCATCCATTTACAGTTCTTGCCTTTGAGACTCCTCATAGAGTGTCCAACAAAGGTTAGACACTAAAGGCCTTCACGCACACTTCGCGAGGTTGCAAACCGAATGAACCTAGAGTGTGGATCCCTCGTTCGAGGATGATATGTTATCTTGGTCGCAATACCAAGATCGGTTGAGGGCCTTCCATATAGGGACCCGTTTTCTAGACCGTTGCTATCCAGCTCATTGAAAAAAGGATTATGGGCCCACACTTCTGGTTCTAAGGCACGCTTCCAAGACCGACTCGCGCGTGGTCTTGCAAGGCGCACAGGTACAACAGGGACACGAACATCGGACGACTCCATCTGCTCCCTCGGCTCCATCGGGTTCTTCAGGTAGGGTGTGCACACTTCGCAGACTAGGGGACAAGGAATAGCTCTGTCCATGTTGAAGAATATCCTCGAGCCCCGACGGGATGGAGCTCTACCCCTTTAGAACGTGGTACGACCCCGAGTCTGTTTTTCTCACAACGGCACCATCGCCTTAGGCAGTCATCGGCAGGAGGGGTATGGAACGGAACCAACTGCACCTTTGACAGCAGTCGCAATCAGCAGCCTCATCAGCCTCATCAGCCTCAACAAAGTAGATTAGTAGTGAAGCAGAGACGACGAACAACCGCCAGAAATGACGGATCCGGTTCAAGCCCGCCTCAAGGCGGATATGTCAAAATTCACGGGGACAGGTTTTTGCTTTGTAGGAATGGCAGTTTGAGATTGTCATGAATGTGCGTGGCTACCTCGACATCCTAGAAGTGACCGAGACAGCACCTACCAATGCGACACTGACTACGCATGCGGCTGAACTTGCAGCATGGACGATGAAGAAAAACATGGCTCTCGCCATGCTTGAGACATCAATCAACGAGACTCAACACTCCCACATCACATGATGCATGTCGGCTGTTGGGGCCTACGCAAAACTCTCACGCGTACATCAATTGAACGCCCTAGCAAACTGACTCTTCATCTTCCAAAGGTTGATGCCGATGAGGATGAGCAAAGGAGAATCGATACCTACATTTTTGCAGTCATTTAACAACATGCTACAAGAGGTGGAGCAAATGGAGTAGAAACTCGACTCCAACATGCGTGCCATGATCCTTCTGATGGTGCTGCCCGAAAGCAGGGGGTCCTTGATCATAGTATTTGGCCATTGGAAGGAGGCAGATCTGACGTATGAGGCTGTCGCTAAACACGTCCACAATGAGTCCATGCGACGCACTGGCAGTGAGGTAAACATTTCAGCCTATGCCTATTGCTTTGGTGGACAAGGTACAAGCTCTTGCTCCAGTCAAGGCAACAATAGAAGCGGTGGCGGTGGAGGGAAAGGCAATGGTGACGAGAAGAGTTATAAGAAGCCCGGCAACTGTCACAACTGTGGTAAGGCTGGGCACTAGGCTAGGGACTGCCGTAGTCCTAAGAAAGAAGGCGAGAATAAATGTGGGAAGAAGAAGAAAGAGCTCATCAACATGATGGATGAAGGGATGCCCATGAAGGGGGTAGCACTCCTTAGGCCCTAGGCATTTTCCCTTGACTCGGGCACCAACCACCACTCCTAAAAAGAGAAGGGCGGATTTGTCTCCATGGCCGAATCTGACATGCGCATCAAGTGTGCAAACGGCAGTGTCGTCCAAGCCATGGGCAAAAGGGACAAGGTGATTGCATTCAATGTGAATGGTGCCAAGAAGGAGGTCAATCTTCAAAAGGTGGTGTACATGCCCTCCTTTGCAACGAAACTGCTGTCGGTCTCATAAATCAACGACGACAACATGACAGTGGTGTTCACCAACAAAGAAGCCGTGACCCTGAAATATAAGGACATCAAAATTTTTTACACCAAAGACGACCTCATGCTTCAAGTTCCAAGAGTCGACGGCCCCTATGTGCTTCAAACCAAAGTCACCAAGGCGTCAGATGAGGGACTAGCATGTTCCACCAAGACTGGCACCGAAGCCAAAGGATGCACCGTCGGCGACCGCTGCGGCCGCCACATCAACCAAGGACACTAGCGCTGAGCTTTGGCACCGGCGATTTGGCCACGTGGCCAACAGCACACTGCAGAAGATGCAGGAGCAAGAGGTAGTCCGCGGAATGGGAAGGTGTTCCATGAAGCATGGAGAAGGGTGTACATTGTGTGAACGACACCTCCAAGCAAAGGCAAAGAAGAAGTAGTTTGGGAGAGAAAGTCGAACGAGCGGAGAATGTCTTGGACCCGATCCACAGTGACGTGTGTGAACCATTTTGTACAACGTCTAACGGAGGAAAAATGTACTTCTTGACCTTCATCAACGACCATAGCCGTAAGTTGTGGATCTACTTCCTCACAACCAAGGGAGAGGTCAAGGAAAAGCTCCTTGAGTTCACCGCCATGGTAGAGCGATAAATCTCCAAGAAGGTGAAGACACTCCACAGTGACACCGGGGGTGAGTACAAGGCATGCAAGCCTTGGCTCAAGCATCATGGCATCCGCCACGAGAAAACCGCCCTTTACAGTCCCGAAAGTAACGGCGTGGCCGAGAGGATGAGCCAGACCCTACTCGACATAGTGCAAATCATTCTCTTCAACGCCAAGCTCCCACCTCGCTTTTGGGCTGAAGCTGTCATCTTGCGGAAGCATGGAAAGCAGCAGGAAAAGCAGCTCAAGATCCCACAGGAAGCATGGTCAGGAAAGAAACCCAACGCCTCTCATCTGAAGGTGTTCGGGTCAACTGCTTGGGTGAAGATCCAGTCGGGAGAAGGTGGAGGCAACCTTTACACATAGTCTAAGAAGTGCATCATGGTTGGGTACGACACATCACGCAAAGCCTATCGGCTTTGGGACCAGGTAGCTGGCAAGCTCGTGAGGAGTCGTGATGTCGAGTTCGACGAACACATCCTTGGAAAGGGGGAGCTGCTGGACCCGATCATTGCCCCCAAGGCTGGAGAGTGGAAAGTGTTGCTCGAGTCCGGAGACCAAGCACCTGAAAAGTGGCTTGCTTTGTCAGTAGGTGGTGGGAATGGGAGAGCAGCTGCGCAGGATGATGGAACATTTGACATGGATGTAGAGACCGGGGTGTTTGGGGCTTCCAAGTCTGACTTGGAGTCCGAAAACTCTACCAACGACAACGAAAACACACCACCGCCTGTGATAACACCAGCAGCAAAGCAGGAAGCCGCACCAGTATCCCGGCACTGTTTGAGACCAGACAAAGTACCTTTGCAGTACGAGGACGATTGGACAGGCCTTAGCTGGTCGTGTATGGCTCAAGGAGAGCCATTCATAGTGGCGGAGGCACTGAATGGCCCAGATGCAGCCAAGTGGATGGAGGTAGTGGACAGTGAGCTCGTGTCCATTGCCGAGAACGGCACGTGGTCGCTAGTGGATAGACCCGACAAGACCCACATGGTGGGATCCAAGTGGGTCCTTCGAGTGAAGAAGGAGCAAGACGGAAAAATCAAAAAATTAAAGACGAGGGTCGTAGCAAAGGGGTTTTCTCAATGCTCAGGCTCTGAGTATGACAAGACGTTCGCGTCCCTTGTGAAATTTTCCTCCTTCCGCTCTCTCTTTGCCATTGCAATTGCAAAGAACCTAGAGAGACACTAGATGGACGTCACGACAACTTTCCTTTACAAGAAGGGAAACGGGGAAGTGCTGATGGAGATGCCCGAAGGAGTCAAAGCTCCCAAGGGCTCTGCAAACTGACACAGGCCCCAAGGATGTGTTACAAATACATGGACGGTTTCATGACCGGTCTCTCCTTCACGCATTGCCAGAATGACCCGAGCATGTACGTGCGCGATGATGGGAGAGGGCTGATGCTGGTCGCACTGTATGTGGATGATCTAATCATCTGCTCATCTTCTGTCGAGCTGCTTGATGAGCTGAATTCTAACCTCAGAAAAAAGGTTCAAATTGAAGGACATGGGTCCTCTCGAGTACTACCTCGAGATTTCCATCCACCGCAACCAAGCAGCAGGCACCATTGAACTCAACCAAACCAAATACATTTGTGAGGTACTAAAGCGCTATCACATGGAAGACTGCAAATCTGTTGGCACCCTAATGACAACCGATGCAAAACTGAATGCCTCCATGTTTCCAAGCAATAAAGCAGAAAGAAGGGAGATGCAAGACATCCCCTACCATTCCACCGTGGGTAGCATTATGTACGCCATGGTAGGGACCCGTCCGGAAATCTGCCATGTTGTGGGACAAGTGAGCAAGTTCGTGGCCAACCAAGGGCCACAGCATTGGAAGGCAGTCAAGCGCATCTTGCGCTACCTACAGAAGACACGTTACAAGGGCCTCGTCCTTGGAGGCGAAGAAGGTATGGACCCCCTCCGCCTGAAGTGCTACACCAACGCCGACTAGGGAGAAAATCTTGACGACTGGAAATCCACCTATAGAAATGTGTGCATCTTGAATGGCGCTGTCCTCTCATGGGCCAGCAGGAAGCCGGATTGTGTTTCTGTGTCCACGGCTGAGGGTGTCTGAGTTGTGCAAGGAGACTTAGTGGCTGCATAGCCTGCTTGGCAAAATGACAGTACCATAGAAGGATGGCACAGTCGTACACGTGGACAACATGAGCGCCATCTCGATGGCTGAAGATGAGATCATCTCCCGGCGAACGAAGCACATCGACATATGTTACTACTTCTCACGTGACCTGGTCATGAAGAACGTGGTGGACTTGCAACACTACGGAACCAAGAGCATGCTTGGTGACTGCATGACCAAGCCGCTGAAGAGCGACTTGCACTATGCAAGCATTTGTGGATTTGGCATAAGGAGTGCGACAGAGGAAGGGTGAGCCCCAAGGCATTGATGGAGCCCAGGGAACAACAGATGGACAGAGGTGTAAGGGAGAGATTTGTTGAATGGTATGCACCTTGTCCACTAGCAAGCTGGCTGGTTGGCTGGTTGCACGGAAAGACAAGGCATGCACTGCTCTATGGAGTACGTCCCCTTGGTCTGTTATGAGATAGGTCAGGTATGCACTGCCCATACTGGGTATGTATCCTGGAGATCATCATAGGAAACACAACTTTGTGGCCTAGTTGGGACAGGCGCCGGAGCTCATGGGTTGCGGGCTCAAACCCCGCGACGGCCGCATTTTTTTTTGTGGCCCAGAATGGGACAAGAAGCTTCTAGGAAGCTTATAGAGCTTGCCTTCTGGATAACACTTGGCGGTCTTAGGACACGCCAAGAAGTAGTGTAGGCTGAGGTTGGCTCCTGTGGAGCCACTGCAAGCAGAAGCATTAGCAAAGCTCTGCAAGTACAAAAGCTTGTACCCTACAAGCATCCATTTACAGTTCGTGCTTTTGAGACTCCTCATAGAGTGTCCAACCAAGGATAGACACTAAAGACCTTCATGCGGACTTTGTGAGGTTGTAAACCAAATGAACATAAAGTGTGGATCCCTCGTTCGAGGGTGATATGTTATCTTGGTTGCAATACCAAGAGCGGTTGGTGGCCTTCCATATCGGGACCCGTTTTCTAGACCGTTGCTATCCAGCTCATCGAAAAAGGGGTTATGGTCCCACACTTCTGGTTCTCAGGCACGCTTCCAAGACCGACTCGTGCGTGGTCTTGCAATGCGCACAGGTACAACAAGGACACGAACATCGGACGGCCCCATCTGCTCCCTCGGCTCCATCGGCTTCTTCAGGTAGGGTGTGCACACTTGGCAGACTAGGGGACAAGGAATAGCTCTGTCCGTGTTGAAGAAGACCCATTGGTATTGGTGGAATCCCATGTCGGGACCCGTTTTCCAGACCGTTGCTATCTGGCACATTGACAGCTAGGACGTGAGTCCGATGCACAATGTTGGCATAGATCACGCTTAGTGTACAGCTTAAGAAAGACTGCATCTCGTGACTTAATGATACAGTGCCTGCCATAATTCCAGAACCGCTAGGCTTTTGATTGGGATGCGATGCCAAGGAACTGAGAGAGACGACAACAAGGAGATAATGTTCTATCTTGGTGGACGTCGGGATTCTTGAAACAGGCTAGACAACCCCAAACATGTGACAAGTGGAGATCAGCATGATGGCCAACCCACCGCTCATAGGACTTGACATGACAGGGAAGGAGACCTTGAGGTACACAGTTCCAAACCCACGTCATGTAGGCCATGGCCTTAAAGGCAAAGGTATCTGAGAGACCGGACTCGACAAGCATGGACTGTACGACATCCAACACCGTGCGGTTCCAGCATTCAGACACACCATTCTACTGTGACGTATAAGGAGTAACAAGTCATGAGATGGGTGTCACACGGGTTGACAATCGAATTGGTGAGATTCATGCAACTGCTTGCAAGCATATCAGCGGTTGCAAGAGCTCTGTTAACAATCTTCACACATAGCCGTCCTCTCTATCTCGGCGGCAGTCACATCTGCAACTGCAGAACTTGCAACGCACACTTCAGCACCATTAGCACCTGCTGGCTCGCATCAATGCTACCTCTACCTGCAACCGCCACAAACGTCTCACTCGGTATCTTACCACTTCATAGCCGTTGAACCATGAGCGGGATCGACGGCTCTTACCTGCATCTAGATCAACGGCATGAACAGTGGTGTTTGCAGCCTCTTTGCACCACTACCCTCTCTGTCCGAACTCCAATCACATCTCGAGCTGCAGCACTTGCAACAGAGGAAACAAGATACACAGACCGCCATTTGCGACCCTGCCAACTCAACCAGGTAGAGCGTGTCATTTCTACATCGTAGCTCAATTTGTAGTGATGGCGGCATCTTGCCACTGCTCCCAATCTCTCACCGCGCTTTCATGGTTCACTCCACAGCTACATCTGTTAATCCGTGTACATACTCCTGTGTGGCTGTGAGTACGCAGGGCATGCCGGCCATGAGACTGGAGACGATGCATGATGAGCGCGTGCTTCACACGCTCCAGACGCAGCTCTCTCCTTATGCTGCAGCTTGTGACTCACTTGCCTCGGCTCCAGCTCAGTTGCATGCCCATGCGACATTCTCTCTTTTGGTTCACTTGTTGCTACCAAACCCAGATTATTCTTTGGCTTTGAAATGACATACTTGATGAGAATGCAGGTAGACCTAGAATAGTCCTTTGATTTTGGATAGCGTAGCCTAGGTTTGCCCTCGAGGGGCAGTTGACCAAATAATCGGTCTAGGGGCGAGTTTCACCCTCGACTAGCGAGAGCGAGCTCACTCGGCCGGCAGGCCTCGCTGCTCGGCTTTGCTCCTCCCCTCTCTTGTCTGCTAGGTCTCGACACTTAGTGTCGAAACCCGCGCCATGACTGTCACGTTTTTTGACCCAACATGTTCTACAATTAACCCTTTTGAGTGATTCAAGTTGCAAAGCGAAGATCTTGCAATTCTCATGGTATCAGAGCTGATCCAAAGGCCTGCGCTTGCGAGAGCGGGGAGAAAATCAGCGACGTCCAAAACCGCCGCGAGAGGAAAATTGTGATTTTGCCAACCTAGGCTGTTAGGGACGAGTGCGAGCAGGGGAAGGGGAAATGCAGAGCTAGGACAAGGCATCCTAAGGTGCCTAGGGCCTGCGAGGCCAAAGGAAGGTACAGAAACGACGAAGCTGTGGCAAGGGTGGACACCACGGGCCGCGAGACCGTCGGTGATCCCCGCAAGGAGTCGCACCGTAGAGGGAGAGGGGGCGCTAAGACCCTGCGTCCAGAAGTCAGAAGTGAAGAGAGGAACTCAGCAACGATGAGTGGTGTAGGATCCGCGAGGGACGATGAACCTCGCCATAGCAATGAGGGCGGTGGGAGTACACACTCAGCCTCAGCAGCAGTAGTGACATGGGGCAATCTCAACAGGATTGCACTCCACAAGGACTTGACGCCGCTACCACTTGGAACACGGGACTTCCTTGCATGGAAGGATGTGTTCCTAGCATGGGCGGCCGAGCATGGGCTCGAAGAGCTCTATCTCCACCCACCGCCAAAGGAGGTGGACGACTGTACCCTCCTCCGTGCTTTCAATGCTCTCACGCGGGCTCTGCCCGATGACTAGTCTTACGCCCATTCGCCACTTTTGGTATGGCGGGAGAGGAGAGGAACCAAGAAACCCTCACAGTGGGACTCCCCTTCCTGCTGAGGCATGGCAGCATTTGGTGACGTGCAAGGAGGATCAGGGCATGGCACTGGTCATCACGCTTCGTGATAAGCTTCGTCGTCTTAATCCGAAGCCCGATGCACCCATAGCTGAGTATTGGGATGCGGCGATGGACATCAGGCGTCGGATCTTGGGACTGGATGCCCCTTGCACTGTCCTCGAGTGGCTTGATCCGGTGCTGCTCCATCTCGGTGAGCTGTACAAGGAGTTCCGCCGTGACCTGCTGCGGCGTCTACGAGTAGCCGACATCGAAAGCACCGATCTGTCAACGGTGCTAGAGGAATTGAGGAACTACGAGGACATACTTCAGGGGGAGGATCAAGAGGCTGGACCCTCTACTGCCACTGCCTTCACACATCAGGGGCCTGGAGCTTTACACACCATGGCAGGACAGGGAGGTTATGGAGGTGGAGGTGGTTGTGGAGGCCAGGGCGGCAGAGGTCGGGGACGCAGGCGGGACACGGGGACCCATACTTGCAACTACTGCCGTCAGCCTGGTCACTACTGGCGTGCCTGTCCCGTGTTGTAGTGCATCATGAACCCACAGGAGCAGCAGTACCAGCAGCAGCTCTATCAGCAGCAGCTGCGTCCACCGACCATGGGATCACTGCCTACTCCCACGTGGGGAGCACAGATCCACTCTGGGCCACGTGGCCCCTCACCTACTGCTGCAGCCACGTTCAGGCCACCGATGATGCAGCCGATGATGCAACCGATGATGCAGCCGATGATGCAGCCAATGATGCAGCCGATGATGCAGCCGATGTTGCAGCCGATGATGTAGCAGCCAATGATGCAGCAGTTGATGATGCAGTAGACAGTGCAGCCGATGATGTAGCCGACTTCTTTTGTACCTCCTGTGCACTACCTGCCTCCACACTCTGCAGTGCCAGTTCCTGCATCCAAGTGGACACAGCGCGTGTACGCCAACATGGCAGCGACGCAGGAGCCAGCACCACCGCCCCAGCATGCTGGATGGCTTCCCAGCGCAGAGTTGCAGCCACCCGAGCCGACAGAAGCACCACAGACGGCAGGTCAGTGGCTCGGTCACACGCACATCACCACATCTCACACACTGCCCATGCATGAGTGGTTGTATGACACAGCATCGTCTCATCACATGTCACCTCATCGCCAGCTGTTCACCTCATTGTATGCCACACATGATGTTGATGGGGTGAAGACTGAGTCGGGGGAGGTACTTGCCGTTGAAGGTGTCGGGACTATGGCTCTCCAGGCGCCAGGGGGGGTGCTGTGGCTGACTATTGTGTTGTATGTCCCCAAGTTGAAGGTGAATCTGTTGTCGGGAGGACAGCTAGACCGGCAATCGAATGTTTCCACCGTCACGCAGAAGCAACGATGCATTATCTTTGATGCCTCAGGGTCGTTGCGGGCTGATGGACCATTGCATGATGACATGCTGTACATAATCACTCTCTTTCCTCATGTCCCCTCAGCCAGAGCACAAGCGCATGTCACAACCACAGTTGACGCAAAACACACTGATCTCATCCATCGTCGTCTCGCACACATCAAAACGGCACTGGTCGCTGACCTCATAAAGCACACCCCTGCACACAGGCTCTTACCCACTGACTATCAGCATGGTCTAAAACCAGGAGCATACCTTGAGTGTCATGAAAGAAAATCCCACAGACAGAATTTTCCTACCTTGCAGAGCGAGAGCACTTCTCCTCTCGCACTGGTGCACGCTGATGTCACTGGGCCCATGCCCATGCCATCCGTGTAGTATGGCTCAGTGTCTGTCTTGACTTTGACTGACGATTGCAGTCGGTTCCGCTGGGCTTTCCTACTGAAAACGAAATCTGATGCTCAGCTGCCATTGCTGAATGGATAGCACTAGCGGACCGTCAAACAAACCAAAAACTATTGAAACTGCATACGGACAGAGGTGGAGAATTCCTCGGATCTCTGACCTCTGAACTCAAATCAAGAGGCATAGAAAATCAGACCACCGCTCCCTACACGCCCCAACAAAATGGGGTTGCAGAAAGATGGCATAGGATCCTGAGAGATGCCTTGCGCACACTGCTTAGGGAATCTGGCCTGTCCTTTGGGTTTTGGGAAGAGGCGGTCAAGTACATCACATGGATTTGGAATCGCATTCCCCAGGGCCCATTGCCAAAATCAGTGATGCCATGGGAGCGCTGGTTTCAAGAGAAGGCAGACTTGAGACCGGCACGGGTCTGGGGAACAATGGTTTGCGTGTGGTTTGCACAACCTCAGAGAGATCACAAACTCAGCCCACGTGGCAGATGGTGTGTGTTTGTGGGCGTGTCCCATGCCCCAGGGCATGGAGGTTCTGGGACATCACCAATCATTGCTTTGTGGAAAGTCGAGATGCAGCATTTCTGGAACATATGCCATACAAGACATTTTGCACCCTTCGGCATGTCCCGCATATTCCATTTCCACACCAGTACCCGGAGTATGTGAGTGTACCTGTCTTTGTATCTTGTCCGGTGCGTCACACAACACCTGCTGCACGACAGTCGCACGGTGCACCTGTGGCATCCCCAGTCCCCACAGATCTGTTAACATCGACTGACCTAGCCAGCACAGCATCAGACACACTGGTCTCACCACCTGGCTTGGCACCTGTCCCTCCAAGAGAAACTGTCACACTTTCTCGTCCCACAGTCACTGAGCCTGTACGCCGGTCTGCACGTAACGTTGCACGCGTGGAATACAAACAGTTCAATCATACCATTGGGCCTACCCCTGTGGACTCCATAGTCGTAGAACCGCTCACAATGACAGAAGCCAGGGAACGACCAGATGCAGTACAGAGGGAAAAAGCCATGGTGGAAGAATTGAATGCACTGTTGGAACATGATGTGTATCAACTCGTGCCACTGCCTCCAGGACAAAAAGCAATTAATCTGAAATGGGTGTTCAAACTCAAGAGGAATTTGGCAGGCATGAGGAATTTGTCAGGCATGATTGGAAAATACAAGGCTCGTCTGGTCGCCAAAGGGTTTCATCAGATCCCTGGACAGGATTTTACAGACACGTATGCCCCGGTCGGCAAGTATGGCACCAGCCGCACCTTGCTGGCCGTGGCGGCACACGGCGATTGGGAAATGCACCAAATGGATGTCAAAAATGCCTTCTTGAATGGTCCCCTTGAGAAAGAACTGTATGTGAAGCAACCTAAAGGGTTTGAGGATGGAACTGATCGTGTTTGGCTGTTGTTGAAAGCGCTGTATGGGTTGAAGCAAGCTCCCAGATGTTGGAACAAAGAAATTTGGCGCACTCTAGAACGTGGTGGGTTTCCCCAAAGTATCTCTGACCCGTCTCTGTTCTCGCAATGGCAAGGAACAGAGCCCATTGCATTGCTTGTCTATGTGGACGATTTGTTGATTCTTTCCCCTTCACTCGCACTCATCTCACAGACAAAGTCACTGCTCACTGCGCACTATCACATGACTGATCTTGGCGAAGCACAGTTTCTTGGGTATGACCATCACACAAGACAGACCCACACGCACACTGACCCTGCATCAAGGACGCTTCGTTGCTCATCTGACTGTACGGTTTCATCACCTTGTTCAACACTTGCCACGTCAACAGTCACCCATGAGCCCGGACGTCTATGCACATTTGCTTGACGCACGCACCACAGACTATGGACCTGAGAGTGATCCAACACTCTATCGACAGATCACAGGCAGTCTCTCCTACTTGGCATCCACAACATGGCTTGACATTGCATGTGCTGTCAACACCTTGGCTCAGTTCAGTCAGAAACCCCGCACTAGTCATCACAAGGGCTTGTTGAAGTTGCTGCGTTATGTGTTGGACACTGCCAAGGTCGGTCTTTTCATCTCTCCCTCTTCAGCACCACTCTTGGACGGGTATTGTGACAGTGACTATGCACGCGATCGTGTTGAACGCAGTCGAGGGGGGTATGTCTCCCGTGTGTGGGGCATGGCAGTGTCATGGAGGAGTGCTAAACAGTCGTGTGTGGCATGCAGTGTGGCTGAGGCTGAATACATGGCATTGGGTGAGGCTGCATGCAAAGCCATATGGCTGAGATGGTTTCTTGAAGAATTGGGTCTGACTGCGCATGCCATAACTCTGTACAGCGACAGTTCAACAGCACGACAGATTGCACAAAATGACGGTTTATGCACCCACGCACTAAGCATATCAGCATTAAGAATCACTTTGTGCGAGAAGCAGTTGAAGCACGGACTGTTCAAGTGTGCCCCATTGCAGGAGATGCTCAGTTGGCAGACTTCCTCACCAAAGCTCTCCCCTCATCAAACCTTACCTCTCAAGTTGACCAACTCGGTTGCATGCCTACAGCACTCACATCCAAGGAGGCGTGTTAATCCGTGCACATATTCCTGTGTGTGGACGTGAGTGCGCAGGGCATGCCGGCCATGAGACTGGAGACAACGCATGATGAGCGCGTGCTTCACGCGCTCCAGACGCAGCTCTCTCCTTATGCTGCAGCTCGTGACTCACTTGCCTCAGCTCCAGCTCAGTCGCATGCCCATGCGACATTCTCTCTTTTGGTTCACTTGGTGCTACCAAACCCAGATTATTCTTTGGCTTTGAAATGACATACTTGATGAGAATGCAGATAGACCTAGAATAGTCCTTTGATTTTGGATAGCGTAGCCTAGGTTTGCCCTCGAGGGGCAGTTGACCAAATAATCGGTCTAGGGGCGAGTTTCGCCCTCGACTAGCGAGAGCGAGCTTGCTCGGCCGGCAGGCCTTGCTGCTCAGCCGGGTGGAGCAAAGCACGAAAACTCGTGCTTTGCTCCTCCCCTCTCTTGTCTGCTAGGTCTCGACACTTAGTGTCGAAACCCGCGCCATGGCTGTCACGTTTTTGGACCTAGCATGCTCTACGCTTAACCGTTTTGATTGATTCAAGTTTCAAATCGAAGCTCTCGCAATTCTTAACATTTCTCTCTGCCAGCACCTGTGGCAATGAGGATGTTTGTTCACAATTCCAACCACAAGCCTTACGCCAAGCTGAACCAGACAAGAACGACACCGATGCTCTGCTTTGGGTGCGCATGTTGTCGACTGAGTACTTGCGCAATGACATCGGCCGCCTTGAGGAGATGAGAGATCGAGAGGTAAAATCCCTTTTTGCACTGCTGAGAATCTTCCTGTCTCCTCCAGTGATGCAGCCTCCTGTGTCACAGCCTCCACCCGTCAGCACCTCTGACACGTCTCCAGCCAGCACGACTTGTGGAAGTGAGCAACCAGGACGTGGTCCCTTTCTCCCTGGTCACTCCAGCTCTCTCAGTTCTTATCTTGCTGGAGCAGTGTTGGACGTTGCAGCAGATGCAGCTGCCACATTCTCTGCCACTTCCCGAGCCAGCAGAGCTCCCACTGGCACCGTAGTCAGGCATGCCACCGCTGCTTACTCTGATGCTGCCACCTCTCACTCCCTCCTGGCAGCCGCTCCAGCCAACATTGCTGTCCAGGTGGTTTCTGCATCATCAGCCGTTGCCACGGCCACCGCAACCGCAGCTGACTCCACCGATGGTGAAATCAGCTCCATCCACACGTCTAGTTGTGCAGTCATCCTCACCAAACAGACGAGCGCTGCACGCTGCAGCTGCAGCAGTCGCTGGCACCACATTAAGCGGGCTGCTGTGTCTGCTGGTGGCTGTGGCCGGCTGGATGTCAGTACTTGCCTCGTCGGCCACTGCAAGTGTTCTGCCGCTCTTTTCCATAAATCCTTGGTGCTATACTGGTAAGCAACCCCACCCACTCAATTGCATTCTGCATCTAATTATCTTGCACTTGTCTTCTCATCACTTTGCCATCATGCCTGCGGATGCAATTGGACCAACACCTTACAGGCCACTTTGCATGAGGCGCAGGCTGATCGTTGCCGGCTCCAAGAGGAGCTCCAGTGTGATGCTGATGCCAAGACTGAGATGACCATGCCAGTGGCTGAATTACTGATGGAACAACTTTGTTACTTGCCTTCGTTTGCTGCCATTGTGGATACTGTAGGTGTCAAGGGTGCTAAGGGGAAGTGGCCTCTGAAGATGCTGTGGGTGTAGTATCCAACTTTAGATCCACTGTTGCAAGAGGCACTTCAAACAACCCTGTAGTGCCTGACAACGGATGGGTTTCCTCTAACCCCTCACAGTCTCAGCTCCCTCTGCAACAGTGGCAAAAAGATTTCAAAACATCTCCACCACACTTCACACCCAAAGTCAGTCTCTCCTCTTGGGGAACACGCTTCAACTCTTGGGTACAAGTTGAGCGTTTGGTGGGAGTACTACTCCCCTAGTGATCCCTATACAACACCAGCCTTCACTCCTTCTCCCTTTGAGGCTGCACGTGCTGACCGTGCTCTGATCCTTGTTGGTCCTGATGACCTGCTTGGTGACAATGCCACGTAGAACACCGACACTGCACTTTGCACTCCTGCTGATCCCATTGGTACATACAATCTCATCCGCCACCGCAGGACCATCACTTATGCATCACAGAGTGGCCTCACCATGTGGTTCAACCAACTCTGCGTGAGGGTTGACAAGTGTGCAGATGGTTACTGGGAACACAACATGCACCTTCTGCGCAACCTTGACAAATCTGCACCTAGGTCAATCTCTACAAATATTTCCATTGTGGCTGGTTTGATTCCCAAGCTGTCATATCATTATATGCATGTGACTCGCACTGAGCTTAAACGCATTACGTCTGAGCATGTTTGACCCACATCCCCTCCTGGGGTTGGTTCATTGTATGAGTTCATCACAGATTGTCTCACTCACTGGTGGAATAATCTCCAGAACAAGCTCCTTCATCGGACTGCTGTAGCAGCAGTCAACACCTCCTCCTCTGCCTACATGGCCAATTCCTCCTCTACCTCGGCAATGTCAACCACCTCGTATGCAGCTGAACACCCCATACAAAGCACTGGTCGTGGCAGTGGTGGTCAAATCCTTGGGCTCGGCAAGGGCTGTGGGCCGGGAGGCCACCGTACCAGTGGTGTTTAAATCTCTTCAAAAGTCATTTTCTTGAACTGTAGGAGCTCAGGGTACTCTGCTCCTAAGTATCCTGCACCTTGTGACGATATCCCCCTCCCCTCTTCCATTCGGACGCAGTGGGATAATATAGGTTTAATGTCCTCATCATGTGCAGCAACCAACACCACCATGGCATCACCATCCTTGTCCTCCTCCGCATCTGCAGCTGTGCCCTCCACAGCCCACAGCTCATTGCAACAGCCCATAGTACAATCTCTCTCTTGGGGATGAGTACCCCTCCCACAGGGTCACCCTTATCCTACTACACACCACCTACCTGGTATCAGGCAAGATCATGTCTCTCTGACTCCCATCCAAGTAGTGAGCAATCATGTGATAATCGTCATGCTGAGGAGCGCTCTTCTGAGCGCCGCCTCACAAAACTTCTCTGCCTTCATCATCAAGAAGGTGAGAGTGTGATAGGCATGTCTCATCGCCAGTAAACTGTGAATTTTACGTTCTTAAAAAAGGATTTCCGAACTTGGATGACCCAGGAGCACCTAAACAAACACAAGACGTAAGAAAAACTATATTCTTTCTAACATTTCTCAGTCTGAGGGACTATTCTAGGTCTCTCAAGGATGTAGAGGAATTATTTCCGGAACACATCCCTCTCTAAGTGCCGTTATGGGACAAGAGACTATAGGCTACGTGGCTAGGGGTGAAGATAAACACACACTGGCACAATTCCAGGAGTGACAAGATGATTCGGCAGAATACCATCCTCTGAGAAGCCACCACCTCCACTCCTTGGTCCAACGTGCACTGTGCACACACGACCACACAGGGAAAACATGTACACGGGAACAAACACCTCATATGTGCATCAACTTTCGACCTCATATGTGTATTTACCTACCACCTGATATGTGTATCAACCTAACACTTAATATCTGTATCAACCTACTACATCATATGTGTATCAATGTACTACCTCATATGTGTATCAACCTACCATCTCATATGTGTACTAACCTACCACCTCATATGTGTTTCAACCTGCTGCCTCAAATGTGTGCCAGCCTACCACCTCATATGTGTATCAACCTACCACCTCATATGTGTTTCAACCTACCACCTCATATGTGTAGCAACCTACCACCTCATGTGTGAACCAACCAATCACCTCATGTGTGTTTCAACTAACTACCTCATATTTATATCAACCTACCACCTGAAATGTGTGTCAACTAACCACTTCATATGTGTACCAACCTACAACCTCATACGTGTATCGACCTACCACCTCATATGTGTATAAAACTACCACCTCATATGGGTTTTCACCTACGACCTCATACATGGATCAATCTACTACCTCATATGTGTATCAACCTACCACCTCATTTTTGTATCAACCTACCATCTCATATGTGCATCAACATACCACCCCATATGTGTATCAACCTATCATCTCATATGTGTATCAACCCACAACCTCATATGCGTATCAATCTTTTACCTCATATGTGTTTCAAACTATCACCTCATGTGTGTATCAACCTACCACCTCATATGTGTATCAACCTACCACCTTATATGTGGACCAACCTACCACCTTATATGTGTATCAACCTACCAACTCATATGTGTATAAATCTACCACCTCTTATGTGTACCAACCTACCACCTCATGTGTTTCAACCTACCATCTCATATGCATATCAACCTACCACCTCATGCGTGTTTCAACCTACCACTTCATATGTGTATCGACCTACCACCTCATATGTGTTTGAACGTACCACCTCATATGTACATCAACATACCACCTCATACGTGGATCAATCTACCACTTCATATGTGTATCAACCTACCACCTCATATGTTTATCAACCCACCACCTCATATGTGCATAAACCTACCACCGCATTTGTGTATCAACCTACCACCTAATATGTGTTTCAATACACCACTTCATATGTGTGTTCATTTAGAACCAATCACACCTGATTCATGCACCCAGTTAACATTGTATACCAAAATGAACCATACAATAGTAACTACCAAGAATTTTTTCTTCCATCATCAGGCTATGAGGATGATGAGAACCTTCCAAGTCACATGAATCATAACGTTTACATACACGTGTTCAGAAAGCACTCTCACCCTGACTAGAAAATCTTGGAAGCCTCTTTTACCTCAATTGGTAAACATCTATGAGAAACATATGAATTTGTTGTGGGAATTTTTTATGATAAGTGATGATTTAATGTGGATGATTAATAATTGTGAATTCCAATTTCAATTTACAATCTTGGTTTCCAATCTAGATAAAGAATCCACGTATAATACTATAAGTTTGATATATTTTGAGTCGTTTTTAACATTACCAAAAGCTCATTGTATTATGTAAACATCAAGTGACCTCTTTCTGATTATTTGTTTTTGCACTATGCTCCACGCCTGTAACATGTCGAGTCTCCAGCTCCTACACTTAGGTCATTCACATAATCCCGTCCACAGCTCACCCAAGAGGTTTTCTCCTCCGCGTCACTCTGGGAGTAATTGTCATCACCGACCTGTGTAGGGAGACTTGAATAATTCAAGTCTCTGGAGGCCCACTTTTGTCTTTACTATTGGATCTGGAGGAGGGAGGTGACCTTGGAGTAGCGAGCATGTGGAACTGAAAGGGCATTAGTTGTGCTGAAAATTGGTTGTTGAATCACTCAAAATGATGGAGTACATATACAGTTAGAGCTTGGACAAGTCAGCCCTCTCACAAGCCACATCACTTAGCCATGGAGGCTAAGGCTCACACACTAGAGTCCATAATCTCACACAAGAGAGGAAATCAGCCTAGCACTTGTCAACCGGCCTGAGGCTAACGGATTAGAAAACAAGGCCGACACAATAGCACCTGTCGTCTGCTCCTAGCATTTCAGCTAGGAGAAGATATCACCCTCAGGATCACAATTCCACATTGAGCAGCTCCTTGGAAATCACTTGCTAGAAACTGTGTTCACTTAACACTTGGTCACTTTCGCGCGAGGTGCTAGTCAAAGACTAACTCCTGGGGCATAGACCAACCAGTGCCTTCTTTATACTGTTCCTTAGTTGGACAGCCCTGTGAGGAGCATCTAAGGCCAGATTGTATACCTAGAATGAGGAATGAGCCTGGTACAAATAGTCCTAGGCCTGGCATCTAAGTTGTGTGGGTAGTGCCACTTTTGGGAGTGGCCACTCCACACCACCTCACCAGCTCGCCAATTGGCGCATCCACTGACTGCCAAGTGGCACATCCTCCTTATGCATGGAGAAATGTCTAGGAAACTTCCTCTCTACAGCAAGGTAAAAAAACCTTCCTGCTCACATCAGGCTTGATCGCATGACCTGTTGTCCCTAAGTCTAACGTGCTACCCATTGCGCTACATTGCTGGTGTCTCACTTGGACTTGCACCACAAACAAGGTTTGGGGGACTTACTCCGAGGGAGCAATTCATGCCCAGCCTGTCCGCTAAGCAGTGGCCAAAGGGACACAAAAGAACAACAATATTTCCCTTGCACCTTTGGCCACCTGCCGTGGTAATCCTCTTCCACATGAACCCGAAGCTTTGCATTGTGTTTGCGCACCATTGCTGTCTTGGTCTTTATACCTCATCTCCTACATCCACCATGCCGCTTCCTCGAAGGTCTGCAGCATGCAAGTTGCAATCAAACGGCTTCGTCAAGAAGTCCGCAAGAATTCTCTTGGTTTCAACGTGCTCTAGTTCCACAACACCCTTGGTGACAAGGTCGCGTGAGTAGCGGTACCGAATGTCGATGTGCTTTGTACGCCGGGCGATCATGTCGTCCTCTGCCATAGCAATGGCGCTCTTGTTGTCGACGCGGATGACTGTTGCTTCCTCTTGTGGTGCCTTGATCTCATCGAGCAGACTACAAAGCCCCTGTGTTTCCTTGCACACTTCCGAGAGTGCAATGTACTCAGCCTCAGCAGCAGACAACAAGACGTTGTCCTACTTCTTGCTTGTCCATGAAACCGCACCACCACTGAGGAGGAAGACAAAGACTGAGGTGGACTTCCTGTCGTCAATCCGCCCTCCCCAGTCAGCGTCGGTGTAGCACGTGAGTCCCAACGAGTCTGATCCTTCAAGACCTCCAGCAGTGAATTCCCACGTGCCGTGTCTTTTTGAGGTAGCGAAAGATCCACTACACGGCTTGCCAATGTTGTGGCCCAGGGTTAGCCACGAACCTGCTCACCTGACCTACCGCATAAGAGATGTTAGGTCGCGTACCCACCATCGCGTACATGAGGCTTCCGATGGCGGACTGGTACGGAATGTTTTGCATTTCCCGCCACTTTGCCTCATTGCTTGGAGTCATGGAGGAGGAGAGCGTGCACTCGGAGGCCATGGGGGTGCTGATGGGTTTGGAATCCTCCATGGTGTAGCGCTTCAAGACGTCCATGATGTACTTGGTCTGGTTGAGCTCGATGGTGCCTGCTTTGTGGTTGCGGTGGACGGCGATCCCGAGGTAGTACTCAAAAGGACCCATGTCCTTCATCTTGAACCTGCAGCTCAGCTGTTCCTTCAGGCCCACAAGGGCCTCGTGCGAGGAAGAACACATTATCAGATCATCCACATACAGTGCCACAAGCAGCAAGCCACGCTCTTCCTCCCGCACATAAACGCTGGGATCATTCTTGCAGTGCGCGAAGGAGATCTCAGTCATGAAGCTGTCCATCTCCTTGTACCAGATCCGTGGGCCTGTTTCAGCCCGTACAATGCCTTCACCAGCCGACACACCTTTCCTGCGGGTGCATCCACCCCCTCCGGCACTTCCATGAGCACCTCTTTGTCCAACTTCCCGTAAAGGACCGCTGTTTTGACGTCCATCTGGTGGATCTCTAGGTCTTTGGCGGCAGCGACCGCAGGGACCTGATGGAGGCAAACATGATGACTGGTACGAAGGTCTCATTGTACTCAGGCCCTGCACGCTATGAGAATCCCTTCGTCAAGACCCTCGCCTTGTACTTGTCGATGCTGCCGTCCTGCTTCCGCTTCAGCCTAAGTACCAAATTTGAGACCACCATGTGAACGTTAGCGGGTCTGTCCACCAGCACCCATGTACCATTTTCTTCGATGGACGTGAGCTCGTTGTCCACCCCCTCCTTCCATTTAGCTGCATCGGGCCTTGTCAGCGCCTCTGCCACAGTGAGCGGCTCTCCCTGAGCCAAAAAGGACCAGCTCAGTCATTTCCAGGCTCCGGTGTCGGCGTTGTACTGTGGCATTTGTTTTCTTTGCCGTGTGCTTTGGCGCGGCATTGTTGGTGCTTCATCTCTGCTCTGGTACTGCTCCTGTGGTGCAGGATGTTCTGAAGTTGAATTATCCTCTGGTGAAGAGCCACTGGCATCCGAGCTGGTCTCAGAGTCCTTGGAAATGGGCATGGTCGTACAGGTGTTTCCAGAAACCAGCCACAGCACTTTCATCGCCAACTGTCTCAAGGGAGTAATATCCCAGCAGGAGCACCCGGCAGTGAGGGCTATGAACATGTGAAGTGGTGGAATTGCCAGCAGCTTGGCCACATCAATCGCTAATGTGATCAACCAAAGAGGCTACAACATCCTGACACACAACATGCCCTCTTGACAACAACGCCTTCACCAAGCAACTTCATCGAAGGGTTCAAAAACATGTTCACTCAGATGACTACAGCATGGAACCAGATGCTACACCAAATGGAGACTCTCCATGCAAATGGATCCGATGCAGCAACAGAGATCGACTTCACACCCGACACTCTGCATTTCTCCGATGTGGCACAACCACTGTCACAGCAATCAAATTCACCATCCCATGTGCCAGATTCAACTTCAACTGACAACTTCATCCTTGAAGATCTGGCCCTCTGCACCATCGACAGTGCCTTTTCACTTGATACTGGAATTCTGGCATGGATCATTGACAGCGGCTGCAACCGACACATGACTTGCAATTGCTCATGGTTCATTGACTTCAAGGAACTCCATAATCCTAAACCTGTATGCATTGGTGACGGCCGTATCATCCCAGCCATTGGAGTTGGCACCGTCAAAATTGCTATCTCATTTAAAGGGAAGGTGGCCTCCAGGACCTTCTCCGATGTTTTATTTGTACCTGAATTTGCCAAAAATCTCCTTTCCGTCACCCGTTTGAACGACAAAAAATGCAAAGTGGTTTTTGACATTGACAAGAGTTGTCGGATTTTTGCCAGCAATGGCAAACTTGTTTCCCAAGCACAACGAGAAGGCAACTTGACAATTCTGCCCACCTTGGATGTGGAGGCAGATCCATCAGCTCCAGAGGTGGCCTTGGCCACGGCAACTCCAACTGCCACCTCCACTCAGACACCTGACAGCCTTACCATTCTCTGGCACCAGCCTCTCGGTCATATTGGTTTCACCACTCTGCAGACCATGTCACAACAAGAAATGGCTCATTATCTTCCTACCACTCTTTGCAAGCCTACAAACACCTGCTTTGAAGGATGTCTTGCTGGCAAACAACATCAAGCCAGCTTTCCCAGCTACTCTGACAGCAGCACCACAGAGAAACTTCAACTCATCCACATGGACCTCTGCTGTGTCAAAGATGCCGCTCTTTCCGGCAAACATTACTTTCTGGTTCTTTTGGATGACTTCACTCACTATGTGTGGGTTTGTTTCCTCCGTCACAAGTCTGAGGCTCCTGAGCACATCATCACGTGGGCCCGAAAGGTGGAAAATGAAACTGACAAGACCATCAAAGCATTTCTCTCTGACAATGGCGGGGAATTCGTCAACGCCATCCTTCAGTCCTTTGTTTATCAAAAGGGAATCACTCATCAGTGAACAACACCACACACACCGCAGCAAAATGGAAATGCGGAACGGATGAACCGTACCCTTTTGGACAAGGCACGCTCCATGCTCCATGCTGCCAGCATGACTACTGGCTTTTGGGCAGAAGCTGTCAATACGGCTGCATATATTCTGAACCGAGTTCCGTGTTCAAAGGCACCTAACGGATCCTCTCCGTACCAGGCCTGGACAGGTCACAGACCCAATGTGGGTCATCTGAAAGTCTGGGGCTGCACCGGCTATGCTTGGGTCAAACCTGAACATTGTAACAAACTTGGATCTCACACCCGTGTCAGAGCCCGTAACTGTGTCAGCCTACGCAGCCGCTCTCTGTGCCACACCACTCTTCTCCACGGCCTGCCGCACTGGCACCACTTGCCAATTTTTGGGGTCTTGATCCCCCGACTCCAGTAGCACCAACCACTCTCCCTATTTTGGAGCTTGCGTGGGATCAAGCGGCTCTCCCTTGCCTAGTGTCCTCTCATCAAAGGTCACATCCCGGCTGGTGATAAGCCTTCTTGCTGTCAGGTCCCAAAGGCGGTAGGTCTTGTGGTCAGATTCATAGCCCACCATAACACACTTCCGTGCACGTGCATCTAGCGTGCTGCCACCTTCTCCCGCCTGGATCTTTGCCAATGCGGTGGAGCCAAAAACCTTCAGGTGTGAGGCGTCCGGCTTCTTTCCTGACCACACGTCCTGTGGCATCATCTGCTGCTTGCCCCTTTTCTTACCGCGCCTGCCCAGAGCAGCCGCAGGAGTGAGGTTGACGAGGTAGCATGCCGTTCTTGCAGCTTCCGTCCAAAAACGCGGTTGGAGTTTTGTGTTCAAGAGCATGTTGCGCACCATGCCGGGGATGGTCTGATTTATCCGTTTAGCCACACCGTTGCTCTATGGCGTGTAGGGTGTTGTGGTCTTATGGCCGATGCCGGGTTGACGCAGCCAGCCCTTGCATGCCTCGTACTCCCCGCCGTTGTCGCTTTGCAGTGCCTTGACCTTCTTTCCGGTCTGCTGCTCAACCATGGCAACAAACTCCTCAAGCTTCTCTCGGACCTCTCCCTTTGTTTTCAAGTATATCCACATCTTGCGGCTGTGGTCATTGATGAAGGTCAGGAAGAACTTGCTGTTACCATTTGATGCCGTGCGGAAGGGTCCGCACACATCAGTGTGAATAAGGTCCAGGGCGGCTTGCGCACGACGGCCGTTGGGCTCAGAGCGCTTTTGCTTTGTCTTGCCTTGGAGGCAGGTCTCGCACAAGCTGCCACAGCCAGCCGCATCCTTTGTACATCCCTCCATGCCGCGGACAAGTTGTTGTTGCTACATGACATGGAGAGTGCTCTTTGCAACGTGCCCAAAGCGTCTATGCCACAGCTCATCGTCTCCATCCTTGGTGGCAGAGGACACCTTCTGAGTTGCCGTTGGTGTGTTCTCTTGCGTTGGTGCCGAGACCACTGCCTCCGCCGCACCTGCATGACCCTTGTCTTCCGAGCTCCCTCCCGCGGTTTTCTGGAGTACGTGAAGCCCGTCGACTCGTGGAACCTGAGCTACGAGGTCTTTGTTGGCATAGAGGACCTTGATGTCCTCGTTCTTGATGACGATCGCCTTCTTCTACGTGAACACCACCGTCATGTTGTTGTCTGTGATTTTTGACACGGACAGAAGGTTTGCTGAAACGAGGGGATGTAGACCACATCACGCAGGCTCAGATCCTTCTCCGCACCGTTGAGGCTGATGCTCACCACCTTGTCTCCCACACCCTCTGCGTTCACAATGCCGTCGTTCGCACATCTGAACCATCGCTCAGTGGGACCAATGGAGACAGATCCAGCCTGGTCATTGCTGGAGTGATGGTTGGTGCGACAGTCGAGCCCAAAGGCTCCTGGCCTGAGTAGTGCTGCTCCCTTTGCCGGAGGCGTGCTCTGAACCATCATATTGGTGGCCTCTTTGCCACCTTTTTTGCTGCCTTTCTTCCCACTTCTCCCGCCGTCTTCCTTCTTCGGCGATCTGCACTCTCTTGCCCAGTGCCGAGGTCTGCCGCAAGTGCAGCAGTTGCCCTGTCACTTGGGAGCCTTGCCGCCATTATTGCCTCCGCCACCACCGCTTCCGCTGCCGCTGGTCTGACCAGAGGCTGACCTTCCTCTCCCTTCAGTATCTTGATGAAGCCGCACACTTTCATCTCCAGCTTGAACTGCCATCTCCAAAGGGGGAAGTCAATCCCCTAAAAAATGGGGATTCTTCCCAAGGGTCCGAGACCTTGTGGCAGTGAGGTAGCACTCACGATTGCTTCAGTGGTCTGCCCTGTGGTAGCCACTGATGAGTTTGAGGACTGCCCTGCGGCAGCCCTCACTGCTCCTGATGGGTCAACCATTTTTGGCTGCCCTTTTCTGCTTTCAACGTCTCTGCTACGTTGAGGCCGATGTAGGCTGATGTTAGCTGATGTCTGCTACCGGTTTAAAAGGTGTAGATCCGTTGCTTGCCCCTCCAGCACATGTTCACCTGCAGACAGAGAAGACGGTTAACACCAGCACACCCATGGTCTTGCCTCCAAGGGCAGAGCTTGTCCTGGTTGGGACCCAAGGGTCGTGTCTCCAAGGGCAAAGATTGTCCTTGTTCCCTGTGTGCTGAGTGCAAACCCAGCCGTTGGCGCTGATAAAGCTGATGGAGCTAATGGAGCCGATGGAGCTGACGCACGTACCTGGAGGGATAGTACCAAAGTTGAGCAAAGCGTGCCTCACAGCTGTTCAATGTGGGCCCATAACCCTTTGTCAACTGGCCTGAGGCAAACGGACTAGATAACAAGGCCGAAACAATAGCACCTGCCGTCCGCTCCTAGCATTTCAGCTAGGAGAAGATATCACCCTCAGGATCACGGTTCCACACTGAGGAAAACCTAGGCAATCATTTTCTAGCAACTCTGTCAACATAACACTTGGTCGCTTTCACGTGAGGTGCTCGTCAAAGACTAACTCCTGGGACTTAGACCAACCAGTGCCTTTTTCATACTGTTCCTTAGTTGGACAGCCCTGTGAGGAGTATCTAAGGCCAGATGGCAACCAGGCCGGACCTCGCACAGGCTGTGAGTGCTCGAGTACTTCTGCCGCTCAGCTACATCTGCTTCTCTAGTGATGCTCACGAGGTACTGTAGCGTCTCTAGCAGCGTGCCGATGGGTTTTGCTTCTGCCATGCCAAGCTATGCAGTACGTCCTGGAAGCTCTCTTGCATCGCCTCCTTGAACTCCTGTCGTACAGACATGCTCCTGGAAAGGAGGAGCATGTCATCCACATACAAAATGATGATGAGGACCTCATGGTCATGCTGCCAGTGATAGACACTTTAGTCACACTTGCTACGCTCAAACCCCATGCACTGCAGTGCTGCATCCAATTTCTGGTTCCAAGCACATGACGCTTGCTTGAGGCCCTACAACGACTACTACAGCTTACAAACCAGGTGCTCCTAGCCATCCATGACAAATGCTTCTGGCTGCTCCATGTAGATCGCCTCCTCCAAGTCACCATTCAGGAATGTTGTCTTGACATCCATGTGGTGGATCTCAAAGTTATCAGCTGTTGCATAGGAGAGGAAAGTGTTCACAGAAGCAAACTTTGTAACGGGAGCAAAAGCTTCAGTGTAGTCGATGCCCTCCTGCTGCGAGAAGCCCTTGGCGACCAGCCCTGCCTTGTATTTTTTGAGGTTCCCATCTACTCCCCGCTTCTTCTTGACCACCCACTTGCACTTGATCACCTTACACGCAGGTGGACGCTCGGTCAACTGCGACGTGCCGCTGTCCATCTGTGTCTGTATCTCCAGCTGCACAACTTGTGCTCAATCAGCTGCATCAGGTGCAGTCATTGCCTCCTTGTAAGATGATGGCTCATCTGAATCTGCTGCAACTGTGACATTCATATGTTCTGGTTTTTACAGCATCAAGAAATGGCCGCACTCACCAGGATTGTAGCGCACCCTGAAAGGGTACTGTGACCAAGTGTTGGAGTGTTTACAGGGACTGGCGTAGTACTGCTGGCACAACTACTGCTGCTGGTGGTGCTACATGTCCTTCCTCTGCTTCTATTGATGAGGTCGCTGTATTTGTTACATGAGACATGGAGGAATAGACTAGTTCTTCCACTGTTATAGTGGATGAAGGATCAAGAGAGACTAGGTGAGGAAGGGTATCTGCGCCCACTGCCTTACCAGCTGCTAATTCTGTTGCCTCTTCACGCATGATGTTGCTGCCGATGACGTTGCTCTCATTGAAGATGACATCCCTAGAGATGATGACGTGGCCAGTATACCTTTTATAGAGGCGATACACCTTGGTGGCCATGTCATAGCCGGTCATCAGCATCTACGTGCTCTTTGCATCCCATTCTTTCCACTTCTCCTTGGGCACGTGCATGTGCGCCAGGCTGCCAAACGCTCGGAGATGACCGACGCTCGGCTTCTTGCCAAACCACACCTTGGACGGTGTCATCTGCTCTAGCGCCTTAGTTGGACTGCGGTTCTTGATGTACTCCGCAGTACTCACTACTTCGGCCCAAAACTCATCTTTGAGCCGAGCCGCGTGCAGCATGGAACGCGCTGACTCAATGATGGTGCAGTTGGCCCGTTCTGCTATACCGTTCTGTTGTAGTGAGTAAGGCGCTATATGCTGCGTCTTTATGCTAGCCTATGCGGGATAGTCCTAGAACTCCTTGCTCAGGTACTCTCGACCGCAGTTGGTATGCATCGTCTTGATTTTCTTGTCAGTCTGGTTCTCCACCATTGCCTTGAACACCTTGAACCTGTCAAAGTACTGGGTCTTGGAAGAATGGAAGTACACATTAGTATAACGAAGTACACATTAGTATAACAGTTGAAATCATCAATGAAGTCAGAGAATACCTAGAGCCTCCAAAGCTCTCCGTCCGCATTGGGCCACACAAGTCTGTGTGGACCAGCTCCACCACCTCCTTCACACGTTCCCTTGCTCCAGAGAACGCCTCGCGTTGCTGCTTCCCCTCCAAATAGCCAATGCATAACTGCTGCTCAATGTTGGAGATGGTGGGTAGGTCATGTACCATCTTCTTCACTTGAAGCAAATGCAAGACACGTATGTCGATGTGGCCATAGCGCTCATGCCAGATCTCATCATCTGTTGCCTACACCACTGCTGCAAGACTTTGCTCACGCAAGATCTTAGTTGCCCCCAGCAAGCGGTACATGTTGCCCTCCTTCCCTGACTTGGCCAACTCCTCTCTTGTGTCCTTGTCATGGATGTAGCCGTAGTCATCATCGAAGTCAACGCGCAGCCCTGTGTTGGTGTGAGAGGAGACTGAGAGAAGGTTGAACATAGCATTAGGTACATACAACACACCATGGAACAGTCCCACTTCAATACCATGCGGGGTCCCCAACCACATCTCCACAATTCCAATTCCCTCAGCATACAACACCCGATCATCATCCAAAAGAATAGGTCGAGGGGGTATTGACAGCAATTGTGAGAACCAATCCTTGTGGTGCGTCAATCTCTTACTACACCCTAAGTCCTTGTACCATGCTAGGTTTGCCTTCTCCACCTGCGACATGTCGGACTTCGCCATGAAGAGGCGGTCGCACACCTCCTTGGCCACGTTCATGTTGCCAAAGTGGCACACTATAGCATGCTTCCACTGCTGTTGCTCCTAACGCTGCTGTGACTGCTGCTGCTACTACTACTATGGAGATTGCTGCTTTTGTTGCTACTACTACTGCTCCATTTGGTCCCTCTTGAACTTGAAGTACGCTTTCTTGTAGTGCTCCTCTTACTGGCAGTAGTGGCACTTGTCTTCCTTCTTGCCTCTCTATTGTCCAGAATGCTGCTGTTGTTGCTGGTTGCGTGGGCCCATTGCCATGAAAGCTACTTCGATGTTGTTACCGCCGTTGCCCTTTCCAGCATTGCGGCACAATTTTACCTACACCAGGTGCGTGCAGATGAAGTCGAGGTCGAGATTTGGCTGGCACTACAGCGTCTCTCACACCGTGTCGTTGCGTGTTGGGATTCCCCTCAGCAAGAGGAGGATGAAGCGCGTCTCTTCCACATGGTTCCTGGTCGCTTTCAGCTGCTACGCCAGATCATTTGCCGTGTCCAGGTATGCCTTCATCCCTTGACCACCCTACATTTTCAATGTCATCATCTTCTCCTCCAAGAGCATGAGGAATGCAGGATCCTTGCTCTCACACTTCTTGTAGAACATATCCCACCCCTCCATTGTAGTAGCCTTGTCCCCCACGTACTGAAGATGCGGGTTGGAGATGGTGTTGACCAGCAACCTATAGGCCTGCCTGTCCTTCTTTTTCCACTCCTCATATGCCACTGCTGCAATTGTAGATGAGCTTGCATTTGCTGCACCTTTCTGCGGCGTCTTCCCCAACACCACCTTCACTGCCGTGATGCCTGTTTCTTGCAGATTTGGAGGTGGCTCATCGCCGCTCACCACCTTCCACAAGCCCCTCTCCTCCGAGAGGAGGTGGGTACGGATCTTCCAAAACGTGAAGTTGGTGTGTACCTCCAGCCTCTCCAAGGGCTCAGTTGCTGTCACCACGCCTGCTACTGAAGTTTTGAGCCTTGGTGATGCTCAACGTTGCCCTTGAGTGGCGGCGCTACCCTTGCTTCTGCTACTGCTTCTGCCATAAATCTGTCTGACAGAAAATCGACTGTAGCGGCCAGCAAAATGGCACTGAGTCCACCACTGGAACATTCATCTTAGAACCTTTCAAATGGACCCATAAAACAGGGTCATGAACAGGGGATTTTGAAAGGTATGTCCTTTTGTGAATAGGGTATGCTGCTGCTCCTACTCTTGCTCATACCAGCCAACTTGTAACCGGCATTTGTCCCAAACGTACCAATGGAATACAAATAACTTTGCACCATGGAAATCTTAGGAAAATTACTTTTTGTGCTTATTTTTGAATTTGAGGAAAACGACACAGTTATGGTCATTACAAGGCGACTGTCTTACTTAGAGAAAAGAGAGGAGCCCTGGTTGACCTTGCTTTGAGCATAACTCTGCACCTGACCGTCGGATCTGCGCAATCTTGGTCTCGTTGGAAAGCTTGTGTTGTGAAATTGAAGATTCACTAGTTGGTTGTCAAATTTGGTTAAGGTTTGACCCTAACGTGTCACTCTCAATGTGATGGTCTGTGCTGGCTGAAACTGGCTAATCTGGCTCTGATACCAAGTGTTGGATCTGGAGGAGAGAGGTGATCTTGGAGCAGCGAGCATGTGGGAGTAAAACGACATGAGTTGTAGTGAAGAATGGTTGTTGAATCACTCAAAATGATGGACTGCATATAGAGTTAGAGCTTAGGCAAGTCAGCCCTCTCACAAGCCACACCACTTAACCATGGAGGCTAAAGCTCACAAACTATAGCCCATGATATCACACTAGAGAGGAAATCAGCCTAGCAATTAGGCTGACCACTCACACGACCTAGAGAGATAGGAAATACTCTCATGGCACACTTCTCGTGGTCACATAATCCACAAACACATGGAGAATCGCCATGTATCCATAACTAGTACACAAGGATCTCACCTCACCTAAAACGTAAGGAGATGTATCTTTTTCCTAGTCAGCACACTCTGACAAGGCAACCAAAGAATCTATGACATTTTTGCATATTTGTCCCATCAGCTCTTGACCTTGGACCTCTTGCATTTTTCTTTTCTCAGGCCAAGGCATGGAGCTGTCGCCCATGGTCACCTAGACACCTCACTCTTGCTGCAGGAGTAGATGAATTACTCTGTATTAGCCGTCGGTAGCAAGGACTACCGGTGATGGCCAAATGATTCTCTTTGACGTGTATGGAGCTAGCAGGCTTGCATGAAACTTGTCATGTATCATCATACTCGGCAGAAGCAGTAATCGGTATGCCTTTGGTACAAAGTGTGCAACAATGAAAAAGGCCCCAATCCACTTTGGTGGAAGTTTTTGTTGAAATATTGCCCTTCCGCATGCCCAAGTGCGGTGCCGGGAGGCGCCGACGAGCCGCCAAAAAGTGGAAGCTCCACGCTGGCAGATCTGGCGACTTGAGAATTGCTTGGATCCTAAAATGGAGGATTGCCCCATAAATTGTACAAGTCACTGAATCCGGTTAGAGTTGTTTCGCCGGAATCGGACAAGTATCGATTGAGATATGGCCTTGCAAAGTTGGGGTGTGCGCAGCGGCTCTCGGAGCCGGCTGCAACTCGAAATCCGGTCGATAATTGACAGGACTGAGTAACAAAACTACCATCTGGAGAAATTGCTCCGATAGGCCTGCTGAGGCGTCCGATGGATGATCCGCCTGATCAGGTGAATCATCCACTGGATCTAGTAGTGCAGGTTGTTACTGAGGGACAGCCAAAATCATGGCTCGGTGTCCGAAACTCAGAAGTACGTTTTGTTACTCGAGGACTTGGTCAAAATTCTGACTGCAGGTCCGCGGACAAGTTTCGATCCTCGTCACACCCCATCACCAAACGCGAACCAAAAGTGGGGAGGGTGTGTGGAAATAGTGCAGGGGACTCCCAAACCATGTACAATAGGATATGCGTCTTGGGAAAGGTGCTTCACACGTGAAGGAAGGCGCCACAGCGAGTGGCGGCGTCAGACTTCTGTGGTGGGTGAGACCTGCGCTTGGGCAAGCATAACTTGGGCTACGCTTGGCCGAGTAACGCGCGGTTTGGTACGTTGAAAAGCTCATTACTAGCCCTATAAATGTTGTGATTATGTCTATGCTAAAATACTAATGCAAAACAACTTTATTCCCTTCGCAAATTGACTGTCTCTGAATTCCTGCTCACATAACGTGAGGCGACCAGAAAGCTCACGCTCAGTCTCAGATTCGCCCAGAAACAGTAGACGTGAACCAATAGTTTCTATCATACCAACTTTGGGACCGCACCACGCGGATCTCATCGTGACAGTTTTTACCCCCGTGACGACTTCAGCTGAAGATTGTTATTGCTAAGTAATACTTTGTCACCGATGTGAAACGAGACCTCACGGTGACCTTTGTCGGCATGTGTATTTTTTTGTTACCGAGAAGCTTGAAGGTGACCCTTCGGTTCTGTAACAAGGATTCTATGTGCTGGGTAATGGCTTGAATTGAAGGAACTTATCATCTTTTACTCCCACTCTTCACCAATGAAGAGAGTACCACTTGATACCAACCACTATTCAACACACAAAGAGTGTGAAATGTGTAGATTTGTTCACTAAGTTATTCACCCAAACTCTCTTGGTGCTAGGAAATTGTCTCAGTCATTCATGGTAGGGTCCATGTACATACAGAGAATCTGCTACAGAGTGTGATTCATGCACTCAGTTTGTCCGTCAGTTTGAGGGCGAGACGCAATCAACATTTGCCACTAACTACCAGAGTATTCGTGTATCTTCTATGAGAACTTACTAGCTTCTATCACGATGAGAGATAATGTGTAACGACAAGCTCTGAGACTTTACGACATCCTCAAAAAAGAGACGAGCGGTCTTCCCTACGTTTACATCAGTGATTGTAGAAATGAAGTATGTCATCTTTGTCAACAGATCCACAACCACTAGTATTGCATCATGACCACAGGCCTTGTCTGGAAGAACTGTTATGAAGTCCATACAGATGCGCTCCTATGGAGTCCCAGGAATGGGAATCTGTTGGAGGCGTCCAGCAAGCCTTTTATCACTAGCATTGTTACGAAGACATGGATCGCATGTCATGTAATACTTACGGACATCCAAATTCCACCGTGGCCACCAATAGTGGTCCAAGAGTGGTTTTCTGGCCTTGTGAGGTTCCACATGGCCTTTGACCTGCGCGTCGTGGAACTGGGAGATAATCTTCGCTTAAAGGTCTCCCGATACTAGCACAACGACTTGTTCTCCGTGCCAGTGGGTTCTTGCAGCTTCCACTAATCCATACTTGTCTATATTTTGAGAGTCCTGAAACCAAGAATACACACAGTATTCCATCCGAATCCAGTTTACAAATTTGTTTATAGTGGATAATCTCTCAAGTTGGTTGCCACATAGATGCAAGAGGGTTTGGTATGTGCACTGTTACTGGCCATAAAACACCCACCGACTTCAGTAGCTTCCACAGGCTGACGGCTTTGTGAATTGGCCACGCTGATGCATCCTAGCCAATGTTCCCATGTAAACGAAACTCAGCTGAGGTATATTCTCCAACGCGCTTGTCGTCTTGACAGGTTCAACTGCGTTTGGAAATACACCAATGGCTTATGGCCGGTCACAGCCGTCAGACCCCCTTCAGCACTTGAGGTAGCAACGTCACATCTTAAAAGCGTATACTACCATAAGGAGTTCTTCATTCCCACTCGTACACCACACCTCTGTGGGGATCAGCTTCTAGCTCTCATACACAACTGGGTGACCGTTCTCCATGAGGACTGGTCCAAGTCCTACTACCAATGGATCACATCACACCTCTCAAGGTTTCGATACGTCGCAAAGAGTTAAGACGGGCGCTGTGGATAGAAGCTCTTTGACTCTGAGAAATGCAATCTCACAATGAGAAGTCTAATCCCAATGCATGTCTTTTTGCGTGAGCTTGGTTAGCGGCACTGCGCAGGTTGAATTCCCTTGCCTAAACCGTCGGAAATAGTTTGCAAGGCCAAGGAACGACCGAATCTGACAAACATTTTTTGGGTGTGGCCAGTCCACGACGGCTTTGACCTTTCATGGGTTGGCACGGATACCGTCCTTGTCAACTATGTGTCCAAGGTATTCGAGCTCATCTTGTGCAAACTTACACTTGCTCACTTTTGCATAGAATTTCTATTCCAGAATGATTGCAAGGACTTTGCATAGATGCTCTATGTGCTCTTCCATGGATTTGGAGAAAACCGGGATGTCATCCAGGTAAACCAAGACAAAATGACCAAATTGCTTGGCAAACATTCCATTCATTTCACCTTGGAATGTTGTAAGGACATTTGTTAGCCCAAAATATAAAACTGGGAACTGATAGTGTCCCATGTACGTCTGAAACGTGATTTTTGAGACATCATCTTCCCTAATGCAGATTTGATGGTACCCTTGAGACAAATCCAAGGATGAAAAGACTTTTGCCTTTTGGAGTTGGTCAAAGAGGTCCTAGATCTGCGGTAAGGGGAATCAATTTTTCACCGTCAGCTTTTCTAGCGCCCGATGGTCCACGTACATGGGGAAACCACCGTCCTTCTTGTTCAAAACATGAATCAGCACTCCGTACACCAAGCAACTTAGCTCAATCCACTCCTTTGCAAGGTACTCTTAAATTTGGCGTTTGGCCTCTCACCTCTCTGCTGGACGGAGGCCGGGCATGGGTCTAAACGTAGGAGTCACATCCGGTTGTAGTGGAATCGTGTGGCCCATGTGTTGTTCTAGTGGAAGCTCAACCGGTGGGTCTTGGAATACATCCGAGAACTCCACTAATAGAGATTTGATCTCTTGCAGAGTGTCTTCCTTCACGCCATCCTCCACTTTTTGTAGCTAAGCAATGAAGTATCAACAACCTTGTCAAATACGTGTCTTGACTTGCATCATAGACAAGCTGGCATGGACCTTAAGTCGGGTCGGTGACAATTCCATACTCAGAATCATATCAAGCCACACTGTCACTTTTGGAGGATAAAACATTTTGATTCAAAGCATATTAGAGCCTTGTTTTTCTGCAACCAGGGATTGCCTAGCACCACGTCAGATGGGTCAAGAAGGTTGAGTACCTTCAAAGTGACACCCTGTGTGTACCCTTGTATAACATTTTCTGCTTTACATGTACCAATGACAAGTACCGTACGGTTTTCACCGATGACAAGTGCACTATTTGATGTCTTGTACTTCATGCCAACCTGTCGGGTAAAGCCAAGGCTAACAATAGAGTCATTTCCTCTAGTTTCAGCCAGTATGTTTACGGGACCACAAGCTAGGTGTCCTTTGAACTGCATCGTCATGTTACCTCCACTCTTCTAAGTGAACAGGCTCTACGACGGCAAGCCAAGTTTGTGATTAACACGGAAGCTGTATGGCAGGCCGCAACTCCCATAATTCACCCACTTGACTCCACAACTTGTGGGTACGTGTAGATTTGACTAGCACCTTCCAGTCCTTAAACTTGACTGGGTCGAATTTGTCGACCAAAGGTAACACGAACGTGATTAAACTCACCGCTTTGAGGATGTTTGCTTCAATCACTGCATCACATAACTCTTTTAAAGTGGTTGGTGTCGCCACCACTAAGCATGTTTGATCATGCATCTCGTGCGAAGATACAAGATTTAGTGGGCATTGATGGACAACAATTGTAGAATGTGGTTCAACAAGAGGGGAGAAAAAAAGAGAGAAGTTTGAACTTGTAAAAAACTCAACTTTGTTAGCATCTTTATCTGAACATATGAACCCACACTTGTGATCCAGTTTTACCCTTGAGTGGTTCCCACTAACGTCACTCATGGGTGGGGAAAACCCGTAACACGGCCCGCCAGTCTTCTTGACTGGAGGGTTTGCAGGCTGCTTGCCCTTGGCCCATCCTCGCTGCCCGGGTGCCCCTCCAGCCCCTGCAACATCCATGCCCATATTGCGGCCTTGTTGTGCACAAGCATTCGACCGTGAATCCGAGTAGTGCTTCGGTTTTGCTAAATACACATCACTCATGTAGTCGAGCAACACCCTCCAACTTGTCCAAGCCTAGCCGATTGCCGTTATGGTGGTCCTATCCTCCACCTTCTTCTTGGAAAGACGCTGAAGGATACCTCCACGAGCAACATGTCCTCTGGATACTTGAAGCTCTACGTTCCATTGCCCTTGGTGGAGATTTTGGCTTCCTCCACGAGTATGGTGAACTCACTTAAGTAAGCCTCAAACAAGCCACCAAGCTACTCACAGTCCTTGATCACGCTGAGTACACTTCTTGCGCATGATAGCACAAAATTCCTCCCATGGCATGGGATGTCACTCAAGGTGTGGCTGCTGCGCACCCCACTCCTTGACCACATACCTAAAAAGCTTGTCTTTAAGGCACGTCGTGGCAAGGTCATCCCACTGACCGAGTGTAGCCTTATGGACACGTAGAACATGCTCCATGCAATTCAGCTAAACAGTCAGCTTAACGCCCTTTCAGAAGATCTTCACACTGTGGAGGAAGGATGTGTCCATGATGAGTCTAGAGGCCATCCAGGTAGGTAAGTCCTCACGGACACTACCAATGACATCAGCACCTGTGGCCCGCTGCAATCGCTGTTACATCTGTACTTGGATCACGCTCTCTAATGCCATGTCAAGGCCATTGCATCGACGGTTACCTCTTGAGCGGCGAGACACTGCAAATGATAATCACGATCGGGATCCGTGATGCCCTGTCCAACGTGGACAGTACGCAAATCTTAGCTCTGATATCGTTAGAGCATTGACGATAGCCTCAAGGGCCTCGCGCTGTCCGTGCCCTTTTTCCCACTAGCGGAAGGTACGGTTTGCGTACACCTCTGAGGAGTCCCACCTTCCGGAGAAGGCTGTCTTCAGCGACGACGCTTGCTTGGGCATTGGTTTGTCCCATCGCGGTCACATCATAAGAAGGAGGGTCCGTTCCCACTCGTCCAAGTGGTGTTGCACTCCCACAGTCGATGGTGATCTTGAGTGTGTCAATGCGCCGGATAGCAACGGTCTAGAAAACGGGTCCCGACATGGGAGGCCGCCAACCGCTCTTGGTATTGCAACCAAGATAACATATCACCCTCGAACGAGGGATCCACACTTAAGGTTCGTTTGGTTTGCAACCTCACGAAGTCCGCATGTTGGTCTTTAGTGTCTACCTTTGGTTGGACACTCTGTGAGGAGTCTCAAAGGCAAGAACTGTAAATGGATGCATGCAAGGTACAGGCTTTTATACTTGCAGAGCTTTGCTAAAGCTTCTGCTTGTAGTGGCTCCACTGGAGCCAACCTCA
>SZWC01000484.1:202827-220196 GCA_023375785.1 Penium margaritaceum
ACGCCCGATCTTTCTCCGGCTTTTGGGCGGGATCTTTTTGCGCCGCCTGACCTTCCCGAAGGCGCTGGATCGTCTGCCTGCTAATAGCAGGCGTTCTCCCTGTCGCGAGACAGGATCAGTTTACATAACCAGGAAGCACGTCATTACCCACGTGAAAAAGTCAAGTAGGTGCTGCTTGTTTTTTCCTGGGGCAAACTTGTCCGAGGCGATGACCTGACCAGTAGCCATGACCGTCTGCGACGATGGGGACAGGTATACAAGGCGAGCGACTGTTCCGAAAAATAGGTAAAATATTATGTGACAGCCAGCAATAGCGCATGGCAAACTCCGCCGGCGAATCTCGTAAGCGCCAAACTCTGACCTGACGTGAGAGACCTACCTGGTACGCCGGCTAAACGTCAAGTTTTTAAAGGGCACTAATTTTATATCATTGTAGATGTTTCAGTCAGACCCACTTTGGCTGAACCCAACTAATTACGGAGAACAGAACAGGACCTGCAATCGAACCGCCGTGAATGTGTGAAGGCTAGCGCGTCAGTAAATCCCAAGCAAGCATGGCAAACTTTTTTCGAATAAATGACGGCCAGAATGGCCTGGGCGCTAAGTCAATAATTTAGCCGTTCAGGTCGGCTTACTTCTGCGACCACCGCTATCAGGGTTGAGCATCCGATAGGCTAGGAATCAGATAGGTTCAAAACTTTGCCATCTGCCTAGAACCGACACATCCCATTAGGACAGAGCGAAAACTAGGATTATCTGATCAATTTATCCTTTTTCCTGTTCGGTGTTACCAAATTAGGCTTCTTTATTTTATGCAATTGGAAAGTCTTGTTTCATGAACGAGACGAGACACATCCTATTGATGTAATAGGAGTTTCTGTTCCATGGGATGAACTAGGAACTATCAAACCATGGACGAAAGAGGAGTTTTCCATCAACGGAGACGGCTTTCTCTGTTTTGTCATACGAAACAAACCTTTCTTTACCGTTTTGATCATCGAACTAGAAAAACCTACTTTGTTTTTCCAATAGTTTCCACGTGGAAGCTTCTCAAAAGGTTGCATCGACTGCCACTTCATCCAAGTTTTCTGATTTTTACCACATATTATTCCATAAGTTTCCTTTCGCAAGACTAGAAAGCAAACAACCAGTTGGACAAAAAGTTATATTTGTGTTCTAGTTCGAATTGTGGACCTGCACCATTGGCTCCTCGCACTCGGTGCAAGGAGCAAATGGGGGAGGTTCATGATTGTGAACAGTAGAAAACTATCCTGTCGTGCCGCCTCATAGATGCATGAGTTGGGTGGGCAGTCGTGTAGCAAGTTTTGACATCAGCCGGCCATTATTGCAGGCTTTCTATACCTTCTTTCTTAGGTTGGTGTCACACCGCCCTGTAGCAACTCCTCGCCGCATTCCGAGTTCCCTCTCTTACGAAAGAGACAAATCCGAGGTCGTCATTCAGCATTTGCACACACGCTAGTGGCCGTAACAGCTCGCCTCAGCAGGTTGGCAATGACAAAATGTTCAAGAAATTTCCGATGCAAGACTGTCAGCTTTGACCTATGTTGTGAAGTCATACCACTCGATAAACTCGTCATCAAGTTGCTAGAATGCCCCACCTCGCCTAGCTCCATCCCACACACTAACTTCTGCATTCCCATGAATACCAATTTACGATAAGCCACGAGCCCAAAATGCATGTGCCACAGAATCTTAGACGATGTGCACTTGCTACAATGAATAGCCCGGGTGGTTGCATTTGCTTGCGATTTTGTTGCCGAATCTTTTGTTACCACTGCTTCCACTGGTCTAACATTTCCTTAGTCATCAAAATCTATGTTGGTGTTCCCCTTGTCATCACTCTATGCCAAATATTCAACGGTTGAAATTGTCATCTTGGTCCAAAAGATGTAGAGTCTATGAATGCAAGGAACGTGTGGAACAACCTTCTAGGCAGGTAGAAGATGTCGATGTCCTTGACAGGGACTATCACTACTTCCTTCTCTCTAAAGGTAACTGTGATGCCATGGTCAGTTGTATTAGAGACGGAAAGCAGGTTGGCTGTGAAGGAGAGCAATTAGAATACCCCCTCTAACTTAAGGTCGGAGTCCGCATCGTTGACACCCACTGTGACCAGCTTGTCAACCCCCATAGCTGCCTTAACCTTGTCATAAGCGACTCAGAAGTTCTTGTAGGGATCAAGACTCTCTTCTTGTAAGTGATGTGCTCGTTTGCGCCCAAGTCAAGGTCGTAACCTCTTGGCTTAAGTATCACCCTCCCTTTGTTGGAGGCACACTCAGCCATTAAGCATGTGGGATCCTTCCCTTTGTTTCTCCATTGTCATTCATCCTCGTTGTTCCCTCCTCCTTGGGTGCCCAATACTCACAACCCCAGTATTCAACCTTACCACAGTTATGGTAGTTTCCTTGGCACTTTGGACCCCTTCCACTATTGCTACTTCGTTGTTTCCCTTGTATCCAAAGGAGGAGGTATTGCTCAATGTGTTGAAACTATGTGAGGCAAAGGCACTTATGTTTGCTTCACTAGTGCTACGACACATGGCTTCATTCCACACATACACCAAGACGGTGGTGTAGTATTGCTCTTCAGTCCACCCTCCAGTCACTGTGATCATAGGATCCCCGTCCTCCGGTGTCATCAGGAAAGTTATGGTCACCATTTCGGATTTTAGGTCCCACTCAATGCCAATGGCTTGTTGCAAGTGCATCTCAAACTTCTGCATAAAGGCGGAGACATCCTCCCCTTAACCAAGCTTCGAGCTGAAGAGGTTCTATAGAATAAAGAGACGGTTGGAGGACTCAAACACCATGCCTAGTTTGATGTATGACGCAGATTCCACTATACAACTGTTGATGTAATGCATTAGCATTACATCTCAAGAATAGTTTAAGCCGTGAATATCGAAGAGTGCATCAAACAAGGGTAAAATTAGAAAGAGTGCAAGACAAGTCATTTTCTAGCTGTCTATCAGTCCTAGAACTCAGAAGCACATTTCTGGGAAGTGGCCTCACCTAGCCACATCACCAATGAACTTGAAAGGTGGGCTTGACACATAAGCATCCTAGTGCCAAGGTGACAGACATGCAGCTTCCAAGAAGCTACCAACTTTCTTTTGTAGAAGCTTCTATAACAACCATCAACTGCATGTGACCAGAATGAAACTCATGACCTCTCACTTGGCCACATCAACAAAATGGCCACGTTAACAAGTAACGCACATGGTCTACTCATAAGTCATATCTCACGTGAAACGAAGCATAGTTGAGTTACTGAACAACAGATCTGGAGGTCATACCTCCAGAAGGGGTAGAGCATTCCTGATCCATCCAACAACAATGAACAAGGGCAAACACATTCAACACACTCCTATCTTGCCACGTCGTAGGAGGGCGGATCTTGTGGCAAAAATGGACGGCGTCAACCAGCGTCTATGAGGGTTGGAAGCCCTCCTCGACAGGCTGAAATCTTGCACGTGTGTGACTGGTAGCAAGGGGGAGCAACACTGTATTCCCACTCACTCTGCTGACCCATCCATTCCCCCAATTTCCAAATGACGAGGAGAGGGGGGTATCCAGTCTGAAGAGGGGTCAATAAAGCCGGCAGCATGTACTATTGGTGGAGTTCTGAGGAAGAGAATGGAGGGGAGACACAAGGGGGATTGAAAGCGGAGGGCGGCCAGTGCAAGCAACAAGGTTCAACCGGTAGTGTGAAAACCGCACACGATGGGAGGTGGATTGATTGCTCAGAGTTAGGCAATTGAAGTGATCAATGACCCAGGAGGTGTGCTCTTGGTGCCGTCGATCAGCAAGATTGGCAACCACACAGGGAGAAGATGATCTTCCTTTGTTTCAGTTGGGAGATTCCCGCACCGTGAGAATAGGGGGAAAATGCCCTCCCTAATCCCGTTTACTTGGTGTGGACCAAACCAGAAAACTGGGGACGACTTTCCTAAAGTACTCGGAGGGGGTACTTTCTGAGTACCCGGGGTTTCACAAGACACCAGAACAACTAGACAACCCGACTCCATGAGTAATATCGCCACTGTCTTCAATTTGTACACGAGAAGAAACTCTTAAAACTCGTGGATCTGACAAATCCATTTCTGGATACCCCCAAGATCATTCCTTCACCGCGAACAGCACAAATGAGAAAAACATTCTTTCACACTCCTACTAACCTGCTTGCAGAGGAGCTCACCATCAAGTTCAAGGGGTCAGAACAACTCAAATGGCAACTGTAAGCAGCTTGTAGCAGATGCCAGATGACGGTAAAAAGGCCACAGATCTAGCAAAATAAAATGGCAACGATTTGGGCAGAACAGCAATTGAGGGTAAGGTGGCGGGCAATCAACAAGGGGTGACCTAAGGGACCAGAGGAAAATGCAAAAGGGAATCAAATGCCGTAGCAAGGAAGCATGGAGAAAATAGATGTATTCTCAATGAGCATCGAGGTTGACCAAGAACGGTGACACGTAAAGGGAAAGGACAAGAGGAAGAGGGTGTGGAGGTCGCCACAAGCAGGAACACGAGCAAGTGGGATGTAACGTAACAACACCAACCAGCGCAAGGAGGGCTCAAAAGTGCAACAGATGAAAGAAGAAGCATGAGCAAGGGCGTGAGGACTCCTTCTATTATTGTGGGAGAAGGGACAGGAGAGACTCTAGACGAGGTGGAGATGTGGTCAATTGATCAAACGGGAAACATAGAAAGTGGGGGCATAAAGGACATCACTGCAAGAGAACAGGGAGCGGGAGGAGTTCTTGACCGAGTGGCCTGATCCGAGAGGGCCATGACTACAAGACTGGAGGACATGGACATAGAAGGGCAGGAGTCACCGCCTAGACAGATGACCAATTGAGGAATTGGCCGGAAAGAGGAGAGGGTGGCGAGGAGAAGAGGGGATGTGAAAGAGCAAGAAGAGGGTGGGATTCCAGTGGCCGGAGAGAGGGGGTAGAGTGGGAGCGGAGGAGAGCACAATTTGGGTGCAACACCCAGCATAGAGGGGATGGTGGGCAGTCCCACCACCGTTGAGTGAACGCTCACTACATCGGGTGGAGAGGGAGAGGGGAAGGAGGGGACATCAGTGGGAAGACGGGGTCCCTAGGGGGACAGGACGGGGAGGAGGCGGAGGAGGAGACAACCACGTCCTCCTAAACGTGTGAAGGAGAGGATCTACCAAGAGGCATTGCTTACACATTTGTAGGTTGATGGGAGCCACGAGGAAAAGGGAGGAGGAGATAAGGGGCGGTAGGTGAGTAGTTCACCAGTTGGTGCCGGAGGGACAACATGGGAAGTAGGCGACACATGAGAGGACAAGGGAAGAGGGAGCGGACTAGCAGCTGACACTAGGTACAAGAATGAGGGAAGAGACAAGGGAGGGGGCGTTTGGGAGGGAGGAGGAGGGCACTATGGATGGGGTGGGAGGGAGCCCAAGAGGGAGAGCGCGGGGCGTGGGAGGGGATTGTCGTGGAGGGCATGAGGGGAGGGACGAGGAGAGAGGTCTGGAGATTGAGGGCATCAGGGAGGAGATAGAGGAGGAAGGTGGAGGGGAGGGCGACGACCTGAGGGAGGAGTCCTTGGTTGTGTAAGGAGGGATACGCAACCTGAGACCATGTTGGCAGGCAACAGGCAAAGCTGTTCATGGAGGAGGAGACCCAAGGGCCAGCAGCAGTGATAGCAACAGTAAGGAGACAGAGGAGGATGAGTGGATACTTCGGGAGAAGAGGACTGGGCACGCATAAGGGGGGAAGGGAATTACTGGGAAGGAGAGAGCAAGCATGCCGGTTCCATCACAAGGTGGTACACCATCATGAGCGGCAACTTGATACCCTGAGGTGATGCTTGGAGAGGGAGGCCAAGGGGCTATACGACCATAGGGAATGTTGCTGAACCAAATCAAGTCCCACTGGAGTGTTGAAATGGTATACACCTTTTCCACTGCCTAGCTAGCTAGCTCCACATACAGGTAAGGCATGCACTGCTCTATGGAGTTTATCCCCTTGGTCTGTTTCAACATGGGCCAGGAATGCACTGTCCATAATGGGTATCTCCCCTGGGGATCTTCATAGGAATCACACCTTTGTGGCCTAGTTGGAATAGGCATTGGAGTTTCAAGTGATTGGTTGCGGGTTCAAACCTCGCGACAACTGTGATTTTTTTTGTGGCCAAAACTTTGACACGAAGCTTCTAGGATGCTTTCTAGAGCCTACCTTGAGGATGATACTTTGCGGTCTAAGGATGCACCAAGTAGGACTATAGGTTCAGGTTGGCTCCAGATGAGCCACTGCAAGCAAAAGCATTAGCAAAGCTCTGTAAGTATAAAAGCCTATACCCTTCATGTATCCATTTACAGTTCCGTCCTTTTAGACTCCTCACAGAGTTTCCAGTCAAAGGTGAACACTAAAGACCAACATGTGGACTTTGTGAGGTTGCAAACCAAACAAGCCTGAAGTGTGGATCCCTCATTCGAGGGTGATATGTTATGTTGGTTGCAATATCAAGAGGGGTTGGTGGCCTACCATGTAGAGACTCGTTTTCTAGACCGTTGCTATCCGGCGCATCGACAAAGGGTTATGGGACCACACTTCTGGCTATAAGGCAGGCTTCCAAGACCGACTAGCGCGTGGTCTTATAGGGCGCACAAGTACAACAGGGACACAAACATCGAAACTCTCAATCTGATCCATCTGCTCCATCGGCTTCCTCAGGCAGGTTGCACGCACGTGGCGGACAAGAGGATGAGGAACACCTCTGTCCATGTTGGAAAAGACCCTCAAGCCCCAACGGGATAAGGCTCTACCCTTTTTTAAAAGGTGGTATGACCCCAAGTCCGTTCTCTCACAACGACACCATAGCCTTAGGCGATCATCGGCAGAAGGGGTATGCAACAGAACCAACAGCACCTTTGATAACGGTCGTAATCAACATCCTTATCAGCCTCATCAGCCTCATCAGCCTCAAAGAAGCAGAGTAGCAGCAAAGCAAAGAAGACAAGAAATGGCACAAAATAGCAGATCCCACTCAAGTCCGCCTTGAGGCGGGTATGTTTGGATTGTTATACACGTGTGTGGCTCCCTCGACATCCTAAAAGGGATCAAGATAGCACCCGCCGATGCGACAGTGACCACAAATGCGGTTGACCTTGAACCATGGACGATGAAGAACAACATGGGGGATTTGTTGAAATGGTATGCACCTTGTCCACTTCCTAGCTATCTAGCTGCACATACAGATAAGGCATGCACTACTCTATGGAGTACGTCCCTTTGGTCTGTTTAGAGATGGACCAGGAATGCACGCCCCATAATGGGAATGTCCCCTTGGGATCATCATAGGACTCACACCTTTGTGCCCTAGTTGCACTTGGATCTTCGATATCTTGTTTTTTTTGTACCCCAAAATGAAAAATGTATGTTGAAAAAACTTTTCAACCGATAGGTCACGGGTTCAAACCCCACGACGGACGCAATTTTCTTTGTGGCCCAAATGGGGACAAGAAGATTGTAGCGTACTAGAGCCTGCCTCAAGGATGACACTTTGCGGTCGAAGGACGTGCCAAGAAGGAATGTAAGTTCAGGTTGGCTCTAGTGGAGCCACTACAAGTAGAAGCATCAGCAAAGTCTTGCAAGTATAAAAGCATGCACCCTGCATGTATCCATTTATAGTTCTTGTCTTTGAGAGTCCTCACGGAGTGTCGAACCAAAGGTAGACACTAAAGACCAGCATACAGACTTCGTGAGGTTGCAGAGTGAACAAACCTAAAGTGTGGATCCCTCGTTCGAGGGTGATGTGCTATTTTGGTTGCAATACCAAGAGCGGTTGGCGGCCTCCCATTTTGGGACCCATTTTCTAGACCGTTGCCATCCGGTGTATTGTCGAAGGGTTATGGGCCCATACTTCTGGTTCTAAGGCATGCTTCCAGGATTGACTACCGCGTGGTCTTGCAGGGCGCACATGTACAACAGGGACACGAACATCGGACGACTCCACCGGATCCATCGGCTCCATCGGCTTCTTCAGTTAGGGTACGTCCACGTGACAAACTTGGGGACAAGAAATAGCTCTATCCATGTTGGACAAGATCCTCGAGTCCCAACGGGATTAAGCTCTACAACCCCAATTTTGTTCTCTCACAACGTCACCATCTCCTTACGTGATCATCGGTGAGAGGGGTATGGAACAAAACCAATTGCATCTTTGACAATGGTCGCAGTCAGCAACCTCATCGGCCTCATCGGCCTTAATGAAGCAGAGTAGCAGTGAAGCAAAGAAGACAAGCAATGGCAAGAATTGGTGGATCCGACTCAAGCCTTCCTTGAGGCGGGTATGTCCAAATTCACAGGGATAGGTTTTCCCTTGTAGAAATGGCAGTTTGAGATTGTAATGAATGTGCGTGGCTACCTCAACATCCTAAAAGGGACCAAGACAGCACTCGCCAATGCGACAGTGATGATGCATGCGACTGACCTTGTAGCATGGACGATGATTAACAACATGGCTCGCGCCATTCTTGTAACGTCCATCAATGAGAATCAACACTCCCACATCATAGGGTGCACGTTGGCTGCCGAGGCCTATGCAAAACTCTCACGCGTGCATCAATCAAACTCCTTAGAAAACCAACTCTTCATCTTCCAAACGTTGATGTTCGTGAGGGTGAGCGAAGGAGAATCGATACCCTCATTCTTGCAGTCGTTCGACAACGAGCTACAAGAGGTCCAGCAAATGGAATGGAATTTCGAATCCAATATAGGTGCCATGATCCTTCTGATGACGCTGCCTAAAAGTTGGGGGTCCTTGATCACCATTTTTGGCGGTTGGAAGGAGACAGATCTGACAGATGAGGCCATTGCCAAACACGCCTGCGACGAGTCCAGGCAACACAGTGGAAGTGAGGCAAACATCTCAGCCTATGTCTCTTCCTTTAGTGGACAAGGTGCAAGCTCTCAATCCTGTCAAGGTAATTGTGAAAGCGGTGGCGGTGGAGAGAAAGGCAATGGTGGCGAGAAGAGTTCCAAGAAGCCTGGCAACGGTCACAACTGTGGCAAGACTTGGCATTGGGCTAGGGACTGTCGTAGTCCCAAGAAAGAAGGCGGGAACAAAGGTGGGAAGGAGAAGAAGGAGCTCAACAACATGATGGCTAGAGACTTGCCCATGAAGGGGGCAGCGCTCCTCAGGCCCGGGGCATTTGCCCTTGACTCGGGAACCAACCACCACTCCTTAAGAGAAAAGGGTGGATTTGTATTTATGGCCAAAATTGACATGCGCATCAAGTTTTCAAACGGTAGCATTGTCCAAGCCATGGGCAAAGGGGACAAGGTGATCACGTTCAACGTGAACAGTGCCGAGAAGGATATCAATCTTCAACATGTGGTGTACATGCCTTCCTTCACACCAAACCTTCTTTTTGTTTCACAAATCACAGATAAGAACATGACCGTGGTGCTCACCAACAAGGAAGTCATGGCCCTAAAAAATGAGGACATCCAGATTTTGTACACCAAAAACGACCTCATCCTTCAAGTTCTAAGAGACGATGACCTCTACCTGCTTCAAACCAAAGTCACTAAGGCGTCGGATGAGGAACTAGCATGTGCTACCAAGATAGTGGCACCGGAGCCAAAGGATGCACCGCCGGCAACCATGGCGGCTGCCACATAAACTAAGGACACTCATGCTGAGCTATGGCACCGGCGATTTGGCCGCATGGCCAACAGCATGCTGAAGAAGATGCAAGAGCAAGAGGTAGTCTCCGGAATGGAAAGGTGCACCATGAAGCTTAACGAAGGGTGTACATTATGTGAACCATGCCTCCAAACAAAGGCAAAGAAGAAGCCGTGTAGAAGAGGAGGTCAACGAGCGGAGCATGTCTTGGAACTGATACACAGTGACGTGTGTGGACCCTTCTGCACAACGCCTAACGGAGGAAGCAATTAATTCCTGACCTTCATTGACAAACACAGCCACAATTTGTGGATCTAATTCCTCAAAGCAAAGGGAGAGGTCAAGGAGAAGCTCCTGCAGTTCGTCACCATGGTAGAGCAGGAAACATTCATGAAAGTGAAGACGCTCCGTAGTAACAATGGGAGTGAGTACAAGGCATGCAAGCCTTGGCTAATCATCATGGCATCCGCCACAAGAAAACCACCACAGACAACCCCCAAAGCAACGGCATGGCCGGGAGGATGAACCAGACCTTGCTTGGCATGGTACAAAGCATGCTCTTCGACGGCAAGCTTCCACCTCCCTTGTGGGCAGAAGCAGCAACAGCGGTCTGCTACCTCTTGAACCTCACACCAGCAACCGCCTTGCAAAAGTATGGAAAGGAGCAATACAAGCAACTGCAGACCCCACAGGAAGCATGGTCAGGAAAGAAACCCAACGCATCTCATATGAAGGTGTTCAGGTCAACTGCATGGGTGAGGATCCATCCGGGAGAAGGTGGAGGCAAGCTAGACGCACGTTCCAAAAAGTAGGTCATGGTTGGGTATGACACGTCACACAAAGCCTATCCGTTTTGGGACCAGGCAGTAGGCAAGCTCGTGAGGAGACGCAACGTTATGTTTGAGGAATGCACCCTTGGAAAGGGCAAGCTGCTGAATGTGATCCTCGCTCCCTAAGCAGGAGAGTGGATAGTGTTGCTTGAGTCCGAAGACCAATCACCCAACAACTGGCTTGCTTTGTGAGCAGGTGGTGGGAATGGGAGAGTAGCTACAAAGGATGATGCACCATCCGACATGGACGCGATAACAGAGGTGTCCTCGGCTTGTTAGCCTGACTTGGAGTCTGACGACTCTTCTGACGATGGAAAAAACAACAACAAACCACCACCTGTCGCACTACTAGCACCAAAGCAAGAAGCCACACCAGCACCCTAGCGTAGTTTGAGACCAAAGAAAGCACCTTTGCGGCATGAGGACGAGTCGACTGGGCTTAGCTGGCCGTGCATGGCTCAGGGAGAGCCATACACAGTGACGAAGGCGATGAATGGCCCAGATGCGACCAAGTAAAAGGAGGCAGTGGACTGCGAGCTCGTGTCTATTGCCGAGAACGGTATGTGGGTGTTGGTTGATAGACCCGATAAGGCCCATGTTGTGGAATCCAAGTGGTTCCTCCGAGGGAAGAAGAAACAAGACGGCAGCATCAACAAGTTCAAGGCAAGGGTAGTGACTAAGGGCTTCTCTCAACGCCCGGGCTCCGAGTACGATGCGACGTTCGTGCCCGTCATGGTATTTGCCTCCATCTGCTTTCTCCTCGCCATTGCAGCCGCAAAGAACCTGGAGATACACCGGATGGACATTAAGACAGCTCTTCTTTATGGGAATCTCGACAAGGAAGTGCTGATGAAGGTGCCCAAAGGTGCGCAAGTCGGTGAAAGCGCTTTACGGGCTGAATCAGGCCCCATGGATGTGGTACAAAGAGATGGATGGTTTCATGACCAATCTCTCTTTTGCGCATTGCAAGGAATGACCCAAACATGTACGTGCATGATGATGGGAGAGGGCTGATGCTGGTTGCGCTGTATGTGGATGATCTGATCATCTGCTCATCTTTGGTGGAGCTGCTGGATGAGCTCAAATCTGACCCCAGAAAATGGTTCAAGATAAAGGACATGCAACCTCTTGAGTACTACCTTGGGATTGCCATCTACCGCAACCAAGCACCAGGCACCATTGAAATCAAATAAACGAAATACATCGGTGAGGTACTACAGCGTTACCACATGGAAGAGTACAAACCTTTTGGCACCCCAATGACGACCAATACAAAGTTGAAGGCCTCCATGTCGCCAAGAAACAAAGAAGAACAAAGGGAGATGCAAGACATCCCCTACCAGTCTGCCGTAAGTAGAATCATCTACGCCATGGTAGGGACTTGTCCGGACATCTGCTATGTTGTGCGACAAGTGAGCAGGTTCGTGGCCAACCCAGGGCACAACATTGGCAGGCAGTCAAGCGCGTCTTGTGCTACCTGTAGAAGACACGTCACATGGTCCTCGTCCTTGGAGGCTAAGAAGGTACAGACCCCCTGTGCCTGAATTCTTTCACCGATTCTGACTGGGGAGGAAAAATCGACAACCAGAAATCCACCTCTTGATACGTGTGCATCTTGAATGGCGCTGCCATCTCATGCGCTAGCAAGAAGTAGGATTGTGTTTCTCTGTCCACGGCTGAGGCAGAGTACGTTGCTCTATCAGAGTTGTGCAAGGACACTCAGTGGCTGTCCAGCCTGCTTGACAAATTAAAGTTCCACATGAGGATGCCACGCTTGTACGCGTGGGCAACATGAGTGCCATCTTTATGGATGAAGATAAGATTATCTCTCAGCAAGCAAAGTACATCAACATACGTTACCACTACTTACCTGACCTGGTCATGAAGAACGTGGTGGACTTGTAGCACTGCAGAACCAAGAGCATGCTTGTTAACTCCATGACCAAGCCGCTGGAGAGCGACTTGCACTATGCAAGTATTCGTGGATTTGGCATGAGGAGTGCGGCAGAGGAAGGGTGAGCTCCAAGGCGTTAATGGAGCGCAGAGAACAACAGATGGATAGAGGTGCATGGGAGAGATTTGTTGAAATGATATGCACCTTGTCCACTGCCTAGCTGGCTAGCTGCACATACAGACAAGGCATGCACTGCTCTATGGAGTACGTCCCCTTGGTCTATTCCGAGATGGGCAGGGATGCACTGCCCATAATGGGTATGTCCCTTGGGTATCATCACCTTTATAGCTTAGTTGCACTTGGATCTTCGAAGTTTTGTTTTATTTGTAACCCAAAGTCAAAAACATATGTTGAAAAAACTTCTCAATCGATAGGTCCCAGGTTCAAATGATAGGTTGCGACCGCGATGGTCACAATTTTCTATGTCGCCCAAACTGGGACAAGAAGCTTCTAGGAAGCTTACTAGAGCCCGCCTTGAGGATGACACTTGGCGGTCTAAGGACGCGCCAAGTAGGACTGTCGGTTGAGGTTGGATCCAGTGGAGCCACTACAAGCAGAAGTAATAGCAAAGCTCTGCAAGTATAAAAGCGTGAACCCTGCATGCATCCATTTATATTTCTTTCCTTTGAGACTCCTCACAGAGTGGCCAACCAAAGGTAGACACTAAAGACCAATATGCAAACTTCGTGAGGTTGCAAACCAAACAAGCCTAAAGTGTGGATCCCTCGTTCGAGGTGTGAGCGTCGACGTTGGTGTCGACTCCGCCGCGGATGTCCATACACAAGGTACGAAGCGGCTGGAGGATCGGCCGCAATCGGCCGTGACTGGCCCCCTATCTCGGCGAGACTCTGTCGCATCTGCCTCGGAATGCTGTCAAGCTCACTCACACGCTCACACGGTGACATGGTGCGGCCCTTTGTGACGGCTGAAATCAGGAAACCTTCAATGCTTTTTGTCCCAGTCCCGGTCACGAACTGCCAGCGTTCGCTCCTCATCGATCCAAAGCCGTGGACACTTCGCAAAACGCTGATGTAGCAGGACAAGGCGTCGCTTGACCAATTTGTCGCGAAGACGCGACGGAAATGATGGACACCACATGGCCATGACAAACTCCAGATTGGATCCGTCCTGCTAATCGGTCGGTGAGCTCCCCTGCGACCCGGCCCCTTCTCAGTCGCACCCCCGCACCCCCTTACTTCCTCAGCCGCACACCCCGCTCACTCCCACAGCCCCTCACCCTTGCACCCCCCCACCCCTTCAACCCCTCAACCCCTCTGCCATGCACCTTGGCTGCGCAATCCCTCACACCCTCATCTCAGAACCTCTCACACTGTTGGAGTGATGCTCCTCACCATGGCAGGAGTGACTCCAAAAAGGACCATAAAAAAGAGAAGCCTTTGTGGCTTAGTGGTTAATGGTGTCCACCTCTAGAGGCAGGGACCCGGGTTCAAGTAACACAAGATGAAATCATGCCCTGCCTCAAGGGAGGTGGAAAATAGATGCCAGGAAGCTAGCTCAAACTCTAGAGTTCCTTTTTACGTTTCTAGAACGTCAGATCAGGATCCAGGAAGGTGGCACACCTTCTAGAAGGGGTGACTTGTCCTACAAGGCATGTAGAGGTGTCTTGGTCTTCTAGACACCTTCCCTCCTACTAGAAGCAAGCAGAGGAATCTAGGAAGGGGTAGAAGCTTCTAGAGGAAAGAGATACCTTCCTAGGTGGGAAAAAGGACAGCCTACCAATAGACACTCTAGAAGCCATAGAATCTGCTAAGCAGCTTCAACTCTGGCATACTTTGGTGTTCTGGAAAGCTTAGATACGAGGCTATATAATTCCACTGCTTGTGAGCCTTGATCAAGAGTACATTCACAGTAAATTCAGGCTAAAACTATTTCCTCAATCTTTGACCAGTTTTTGGTTGGAGTGATGCTCCTAACTATGGCAGGAGTGACTCCAAAAAGGAACACCAAAAAGACAAGCCTTTGTGGCTTAATGGTTAATGGTGTCCACCTCTAGAGGCAGGGGCTCGGATTCAAGTCCCACAAGATGAAAATCTACCCTGCCTCAAGGGAGGTGGAAAAAAGATGCCAGTAAGCTAGCTCAACCTCTAGAGTTCCTCTTTAAGTTTCTAGAAGGTTAGGTGAGGGTCCAGGAAGGTGGCACACCTTCTAGAAGGGGTGACTTGTCCTACAAGGCATATAGAAATGTCTTGATCTTCTGGACACCTTCCCTCCTACTAGAAGCAAGCTGAGGAATCTAGGAAGGGGCAGAAGCTTCTAGAGGAGGGAAGGGATGCCTTCCTAGGTGGGAAAAAAGACAGCCTACCAATAGACACTCTAGAAGCCATAGAATCTGCTATGAAGCTTCAACTCTGGCATGCTTTGGTGTTCTGGAAAGCTTAGATCAGAGGCTATAAAATTCTCTTGCTTGTGAGCCCTGATAAAGTGTTCATTCCCAGTCAATTGAGGCCAAAACTGTTGCCACACTCTCCGACCAGATTTCTCCATCCTTGGAACCACTTGCCTCCACAGTTTCAGTCTCTCCAAAAACTGTTGGTGGTGTGAACCAGCCATTGCTAGGGACCCTCCAGGGTGCACACTCACCCTCAAGCCAACAGAGGGTTATGGGCCCACGCCTCTAAAGGGTTCAAAGGCCGCTTGATTTCACGCTTCCAACAGCAAGACATGGCGACCAGCGAGCAAGAGAGCAGCCGCGCTGTCCTTAAGTTTGATGGGATAGGCTTTGCCTTGTGGAGGTCGCAGTTTGAGGTCTTCCTTGAAGACAAGGGACTGCTTGAGCTTGTGAAGGGTGATGAGACTGCTCCGCCGGAGACTGCAATGGCTGCGGTATAGGAGGCATACAAGAAGCACAACAAAAAGGCATTGGCGCTGTTTGTGTCCACGTTGTGCGTTCCACAACTTGGGCACATCCAAGGATGCACCCTGGCCGCAGAAGCATTGTCAAAACTATGGTCCATCTACTAGTCAAGTAACCTTTCCAATCAGCTCTTCATATTCAAACGGCTCGTCACCCTCCGAGCCAATGAAGGCCACTACGTCATGGAGATCATGCAGTAGATTGAGTCACTCGCAGCGGAGTGTGTGGCCACTGGTTGGGAGGTCGACTCTCAGTTGCAAGTTATGATCCTCCTTCTGGCCTTGCCGGACAGTTGGAGTCCCATAATCACAGTCCTTGGTGGCTGGCCTTCCGACGAGCTGAAGTACCCGAAGGTTGCTGAGTACGTGCGCAATGTGTGGATGCAACGTTTCAGTCGGAGAGTGTAGCGGCATCAAGTTCAGCTTACACTGTTCATCCTCAAAGTGGAGGTAGAGGAGACAAGTAGAAGGGTGCCAAACAGGGCACCAAGAAGTGTGACAAGGAGGGAGAGTGCTTCAACTCCGGCAAGGAGGGTCACTACGCGCGCAACTGTCCTAAGAAGAAAACAGACCAGTTGCAGCGGGGCGGGAAGAAAGATGAGCACGCCCTTATGGCGTACAACTCCACCAACTTGAAGGATCCGGGAGTTGCCGTCATTGACTCTGGATCAAGCCGCTACACGCAATGCAACATGGCGGCATTTGTCACCTACGGCGCCTCAAAGAGACGCATGACGGTGGCCAATGGAAAAACAGAGGTGGCCGCCGGTGAGGGTAACGTCCGCATTGAGTCAATTGTGGATGGCAAACCTGTCACGAGCACAATCCACAATGTGCTGCATGTGTCCAACTTTGGGGCAAGCCTGCTCTCCGTCAGCCGCCTTACCGACAAGGGACTTGAGGTGCTCTTCACAAAGAAGGAGGCCGACATCCGCAAAGAGGGCAAAGGTGCGGAGTACATGCGCAATGAGTGGATGCAACATGGCTGTCGAGAGAGTGCTGCTGCATCAAGTTCAGCTTACATGGTTCATCCTCAAAGTGGAGGCCTAGGCGACAAGTGGAAGGGTGCCAAACAGGGCACCAAGAAGGGTGACAAGAAGGGGGAGTGCTTCAATTGTGGCAAGGAGGGCCACTACGTGCGCAACTGTCCCAAGAAGAAAACAGGTTGGTCGCAGCGAGGCGGGAAGAAAGATGAGCACGCCCTTATGACGTACAACTCCACCAACTTGAAGGATCCGGGAGTTGCCGTCATTGACTCCGGATCAGGCCGCCACACGCAATGCAACAGGGCGGCATTTGTCACCTACGGCGCCTCAGAGAAACGCATGNAAGGGGGAGTGCTTCAATTGTGGCAAGGAGGGCCACTACGTGCGCAACTGTCCCAAGAAGAAAACAGGTTGGTCGCAGCGAGGCGGGAAGAAAGATGAGCACGCCCTTATGACGTACAACTCCACCAACTTGAAGGATCCGGGAGTTGCCGTCATTGACTCCGGATCAGGCCGCCACACGCAATGCAACAGGGCGGCATTTGTCACCTACGGCGCCTCAGAGAAACGCATGACGGTGGCCAATGAAAAAACAGAGGTGGCATTCGGTGAGGGTAACGTCCGCATTGAGTCAATTGTGGATGGCAAACCTGTCACGCGCACAATCTGTGATGTGCTGCATATGCCCAACTTTAGGGCAAACCTACTCTTTGTCAGCCGCCTTACCGACAAGGGACTTGAGGTGCTCTTCACAGAGAAGGAGGCCGTCATTCGTAAGGAGGGTAAAGATGAGGTGATTGCGTGTGCCATGAGGGAGGACGACTTGTACCTGCTACACGAAAAGATCCTCAGCAGCCGACTGGGGTCCAATACCGCCAATCTTGCAACCATGGATGGAGGAGACCTGGACCTATGGCACCGCCAACTCTGCCACATTTCTCCATCGACAGTGAAGGAGATGGCTAAGAGGGAAGTGGTGCGGGGTCTCCAAATCAGCGGCCTTGATGGAACCAAGGAGACGGTGTGTGAGCCATGCATCATT
>SZWC01000484.1:226862-248434 GCA_023375785.1 Penium margaritaceum
AAGAGAGAGAGAGAGAGAGAGAGAGAGAGAGAGAGAGAGAGAGAGAGAAAGCCTCGCACTTGGATCTAGTGGCTTAACGATTATTCAAAAAACAAATGGATGATTGCCTCTGAAATGGATGATTGCCTCTGACATGTTGCTGAATCCGGTGGAATTTGTTTCACATGAATTGCATGAGCTTCCAAAGTTGGGGTGTGCACGATGGCTCTGGGAGCCGGCTGCGACTCGACTGTTGGAAAAAAATCAACAGGAACAAGTAACAAAAACACATCTGGTGTTTTTTCCTGGAGGAATGCCAAGTCGCTCCGCCGAATGATCCGCAGGATGTTACTAGTACATGTTGTTCTTGGGGGACTTACTCGTACTCAGGAGGAGCACTGTCCTTCATCTTGAACCTGCTGTCCAGATTTTTTCTTCAGGTTGGTAAGGGCCTCCTGCGAGGAAGAACACATAATTAGATGGTCCACGTACAACGCCAGGAGAATCAATCCACGTTCTTCCTCCCGCACATAGACGCTGGGGTCATTCTTGCAGTGCGCGAAGGAGATCTCAGCCATGAAGCTGTCGATCTCCTTCTACCGGATCCGTGGGACCTGTTTCAGCCTGTACAAAGCCTTCACCAGCCAACACACCTTGCAGGTGCATCCAGCCCCTCCGGGACTTCCATAAGCACCTCCTTATCCAGCTTCCCAGAAAGGAAAGCTGTTTTAACATTCATCTGGTGGATCTCTAGGTTATGAGTGGCAGCAACGGCCAGCTGGGGCCTGATGGAGGCAAACGTGATGACTGGTGTGAAGGTCTCATTGAGGTCAGACCCTGCACGCTGAGAGAATTATTTTGCCCCAACCCTCACCTTGCATTTGTTGATGCTCCCGTCCTGCTTCCGCTTCAGCTTAAGCACCCACTTTGAGCCCACTGTGTGAGCATAAGCGGGTCTTTCCACTAGCTTCCTTGTACCATTTTCTTCAATGGATGCGAGCTCACTGTCTACCGCCTCCTTCCACTTGGCTTCATTAGGCATTGTCAGCGCATCTACCATAGTGAGCAGCTCTCCCTGAGCCAAATAGGACCAGCTCAGTCTAGTCCAGCTTCCAATGTCAGCGTCGTATTGTGGTGTTTTCTTTCTATGAGGCATGCTACAGCACGGCATTGGTGGTGCTTCATCTTTGCTCTGCTGCTCTTCCTCTGGTGCAGGCCGTCCTAAAGTTGAACCTTCCTTTGGTGAAGAGCTGCTGGCCTTCAAGCTGGTCTCAGAGGCCTCCAACGTTGCCGACTCTATGTCGTAACCTGCTGCGTCAGCCTGCGCAGCCAGCATCCCTGCCACACCACTCTTCTCTGCGGCCTGCCGCACTGGCACCACTTGCCAGTTTTTGGGAGCCTGATCTCCGGACTCGAGCATCACCAACCACTCTCCCTGTCTTGGAGCTTGTGTGGGATCAAGCAGCTCTCCCTTGCCTGGTGTCCTCTCATCAAAGGTCACGTCCCGGTTGGTGATAAGCCTTCTTGCTGCCAAGTCCCAAAGACGGTAGGTCTTGTGGGCAGATTCATAGCCCAACATAACACACTTCCATTCTCTTGTATCTAGCTTGCCGCCACCTTCTCCTGCCTGGAACTTTGCCCATGCGGTACGGCCAAAGACCTTCAGGTATGAAGCGCCCCCCTTCTTTCTTGACCACACCTCCTGTGGCTTCATTTATTGCTTCTCCTTTGTCATGTTGCGCCTGCCCAGAACAGCCGCAGGAGCTAGATTGTCGAGGTAGCATGCAGTTCTTGCCGCTTCTGCCTAGAAGTGCTTTGGGAGTTTTTCATCAAAGAGCATGCTGCACACCATGCCGAGGATGGTCTGGTTCATGCGTTCAACGACACCATTGCTCTGTGATATGTAGGGTGTCATGGGCTGATGGTCGATGCCCTCATTGTCGCAGCCAGCCCTTGTATGCCTCGAACTCTCTTCTGCTGTCACTTCACTACACCTTGACCTTTTCTCCGGTCTGCTGCTCAATCATGGCGAAAAATTCCCGGAGCTTGTGTCTGGCCTCTCCCTTTGTTTTGAGGAATTGTATCCACATCTTACAGCTGTGGCCATTGATGAAGGCCTAGAAGAACTTGGTACCGCTGTTTGATGCCATGCAGAAGAGCCCACACACATCGGTGTCAGTAAGGTCCAAGGCGGCTTCTGCACGGTGACCGTTGTGCTCAAAGCGCTTTCTCTTTGTCTTGCCTTGGAGGCAACCTTCACACAAGTTGCCACACCCAGCTGCATCCTTCGTGCACCCCTCCATGCCGCGGACAAGCTGCTATTGCTACATGACTTGAAGCGTGCTCTTTGCAATGTGCCCAAAGCGTCTATGCCACAGCTCAGCATCTTTTCCGTGGCGGCAGAGGGAACCTTTTGAGTTGTCATTGATGTGTTCTCTTGTGTTGGTATCGAGACCACAGTATGTGCCACACATGCATGATCCTTGTCTTCTAAGCTATCTGCCACGGTTTTCTGCATTAAGTACACCCGTGGAACCAATGTTATGCGGTCTTTGTTGGCATAGATGACCTTTATGTCTTCATTCTTGACAATAACAACTCTCTGGTAAAGGCATGAGGAGGATCATAGCTTGTATGTTTTCATTGAGGTCCCAAGTGATTGGGCAAGCCTTGCTAAGGAGTCCCTCAAACTCCTGTAGGAATTGACTCTCCCTCATTCACCTGCATGCTAATCAGCCATTGTAGGATGATTAACTTGCTTGCAAGGGGTGGATTGGTGCACACAATTGAGCTTGGGGCAAGCATCCAAAGCCGGTGTGAACCCCGCAATGACAGAAACAACCTTCTTGGCTAACGCATTGCTGAGGAATGACATGACAATATCATATCGTTCTGTCCATGTTCCGTGTTCCAGTGAGCCCTCCGCGGGAACCTCCTCCTCTTCTTGTAGAAGCTTGATGAAGCCTCGCACTTTCATTGCCAATCCAAACCGCCTTCTCAAGAGCAGGAAGTCATTCCACTGAAGAATGGGGATTCATCCCATTGATTTGAGACCTTGGGGCAGTGCGGTAGCACTCACGGTTGCTCCTCTAGTCTACCCTGTGGTAGCCATTGTTGAGTTTGAGGACTGCCCTATGGCAGCCCCCACTGCTCTTGATGGGTAAACCAACTTAGCTGCCCTTTCATGCTCTCCATGTCTCAGCTACGTTGAGGCCTCTGTAGGCTGATGTTAGCTGATGTCTTCTGCAGGTTTTAAGGTTCAGATTCCCTGCTTACACCTCATGCCAATTTTTACCTGCAAATACTGAAGACCATTCACACCATCACACCCAAGGTCTTGCCCCCAAGAGCAGAGCTTTTCCTGGTTGGGATCTAAGGATCTTGCCCCCAAGAACAGAGCTTGTCCGTGGTCTCTGTGTGCTAAGTGCAAGCCCAGTCATTGGGGCTGATGAAGCAGATTGAGTCGATGGAGCCGGTTGAGCTGACATGCGTACCTGTAGAGAGCGTACCAAAGTAGAGCAAAGTGTGCCTTACAACTGGTCAGTGTGGGCCCATAACCCCTTGTCAACCGGCTGATGTAAATGGACAAGAAAAGAGGGCTGTCCACTCCTAGAATTTCAGCTAGGAGAAGATATCAGCCTCAGGATCACGGTTCCACACTGAGCAGTTACAAGGCAATCACTTGCTAGCAACAATGTCAATGGAAAACTTGGTCACTTTTGTGCGAGTTGCTAGTCAGAGACTAACTTTTGGGACTAAAACCAACCAGTGCCTTCTTTGTACTGTTCCTTAGTTGGATAGCTCTGTGAGATGCATGATGTAAGAAATGCATGAACAGCAAGGGATTTTTGGGAAGGAAGGTTGTACGGAAAACGAGGAGGCTGATTGTAGAAAGCTGTTTGAGCCATGCTTCTAAGGGAAGGAAAAGAGGAATCTCTTGGAGCATAATGGTCAGCATACAGGGGCCAGCTTAAACCTGTTTGACACTCATATGAACAGATCATCCCACACTCCTTCAAGCGGAGGAAGCGACTATCTCTTGACCTTTTTTTGTGAACAAAGCTGCAAGGTGTGGATCTACTTCATCGAGTAATAGGGAGATGTCAAGAAGAAGCTGCAGGCGTTTGATGCCATGGCAGAGCAGTAGACTAGGAAGAATGTCAAGGTGCTACACAGTGACAGCGGTGGCGGGTACAATGCATGCAAGGGTTGGTTTGAACCAACACAACATAAATCACAGAACCAATACGCTCTGCACCCTGTAGCAAAATGGTGCTGCCAGGAGAATGAAATATACCATACTTGGCATTACGCAAAGCAACATCTTTGACTTTGGACTTCTAATTTGTTTCTGGGTCAGAACTGTAACGAATTGGCACGGGAAGCTTGGCCCATTGGGCCAGAACCGCGGTGATTGTGGGTCTCTGACCCTCAATCCATCCCGTCCAATCGCCCACAGCCCAGGGATCCGTTCAAGCCATGAGGAGAGGCGGGCCCGCACTGCACTCCTCCCACCTAGGAGTGGACCCGCCTTTGGCGTCCACAGCGGGAATTTTTCAATGTTGAAAAATTGCCCCTCCGCATGCCCAAGTGCGGCGCCAGGAGGCACCGACGAGCCGCCAGAAAGTGGAAACGCCGCTCCGGCGGATCGGGCGACTTGAAAAATGCTCGGATCCTAAAATGGAGAATTTCCCCTAAACGTTGCCGAGTTGCTAAATCCGGTGGAAGTTGTTTTGCCAGAATCGGACAAATATCGAGGGAGGTATGGCCTCCCAAAGTTGGGGTGTACGCAGCGGCTCTGGGAGCCGGCTGCGACTCGAAATCTGGTCGATAATTGACCGGACCGAGTAACAAAGATAACATCTGGAGAAATCGCTCCGATAGGCCTGCCGAGGCGTCCGGTGGATGATCCGCCTGATCAGGTGGATCATCCATAGGATCCAGCAGTGCAGGTTGTTACTGAGGGACTTCGCCAAAAACCTGGCTCGACGTCCGAAACTCAGTAGTACGTTTTGTTACTCGGGGACTTCGTCAAAATTCTGACTGTAGGTCCACGGACAGGTTTCGAACCTCGTCACACCCCATCACCAAACACGACCCAAAAGTGGGTAGGGTACGTGGAAACAGTGCAGGGGACCCCCACACCGTGTGCAATGGGATATGTGCCTCGGGAAAGGCGCTTTGCACGTGAACGAAGGCGCCACCGCGAGTGGCGGCGTCAGGCTTCTGTGGTGGGTGAGACCTGCGCTTTGGCAAACATAACTTGGGCTATGCTTGACCGAATTGTGCACATTTTGGTGCGTTGGAGAGCTCATGACTAGTCCTACAAATGTTGTCATCATTTCCATGCTCAAACACTAATACAAAACAACCTTATTTCCTTTGCAAACTGACTATCTCTAAACTCCTACTCACATAGCATGAGGCAACCAGAAAGCTCACGCTCAGTCTCAGATTCGCCCAAAACAGTAGACGTGAACCAATAGAGTCTATCAGACCAACGTCGGGACCGCATCCACGTGGATCTTATACTGACAAAGGGTTATGGGCCCACAGGTCTGATAGCCTCCATCGTTCACCTCTTCCGCAGCGTACGGTATCGTCATCTTGGACGTTGCCGTGAAATTCTGAGAACTCGTCGGAGTAGCAGCTCCACATATGGCTCAGAAGGAGACGCAGCCCATTCAGAAGTATGCGGGTGGCCCGGGCTTTGGGCTCTGGAGGTGGCAGTTTGAGTTGCACCTTACGCATAAGGAGCTGCTAGACGTCATGTTGGGAAAGGAGGTGCTCGCAGAGGCGACTGCTACGGACGCAGAGAAGCAAGCCTTCGAAAAGAAGAAAACGGAGGCGCTCATGCTCCTGGTGTCCGGGATGGCCGAGTCGCAGTGGGGCTACTTCCAAGGCTGCAAGCTAGCAGCCGAAGCTTGGCAAAAGCTCTGTGCCATCCACCAATCCAAGTCGCTCGCGGACAAAATCTTCGCAATGAAGCGGCTCCTCACGGTGAGAATCGAGGAGGGAGATGATATCATCTCCGCCATGCAGCAGATCGAGTTGCTCACCTCATAATGCAATGACGTGGGGTGGAAGATCGACACGCAGCTGCATGCGATGGCCCTCCTCATGGCCCTACCTGACAGTTGGGGCCCACTCATCACCGTCCTCGGAGGATGGTCAGAGGACAAGCTCACTTATGGCGCGATCGCAGAGTACATCCGCAACGAGGCGCAGAGTTGGAGCTGCGGGGAGTCCTCGTCTTCCTCATCGGCCCTCGTCACCAAAACACGTGATGGCAGAAGTGGGGGCAAAGGAAGTGGTGCAAAGGGCGGCCGTAAGAAGGGCGCCAAGAAAGGTGCGTACCGCAACTGCGGCAAGGGAGGCCATTGGGCCTGTGAGTGCCCAGAGCAGGCGAAGACCGGTGGCAAAAACAGCAAGGGCAGGTCTCTCCTCAACGGCAACAAGAACCACTTCCTCAATAAGGCCAACAGGCGGTGCCTGGATTCCGGGGCCGAGGAGCACACCCAGTCGAGAAGGTGGGATTCGTCACCTACGAGAAGTCCTCCAAGTCGATGGTGGTCGCGAACGACAAAATCGAGCCGGCGGCCGGCCAAGGCGATGTGGAGGTGGAAGTCATGGTTGGCGGTAAGAAGGAGCTGTACACAATTCGTGATGTGCTGCACATCTTCGGCCTGGCTGACATTTTGAGTGTCAGTCGCATGTCGAACAAGGGGTATGAGGTGCTCTTCCACAGGAAACGCGCAGTGGTGGGCATCGACGGCGACGGTGAGATCGTGCTAGAGGCAAAGCGCGAGGGCGGTATCTACATCGTGGAGACCAAGGTGGTCCACGCGACATCTGATGCAGCAGACTCGAAGGAGCGCGCCGTCAACATGGCCAAGGGAGGAAGTGCAGATCTGGAGCTCTGGCACCGACTGTTAGGGCATTCGGCGCCCACAACCGTTAAGGAGATGGCGAAGCGCGACATGGTGCGCGGCCTCGTCACCGACGGTGCTGACGTGGTAAGAGATGCAGCAGCGCATAAAACGTGTGAGCCTTGCATTTTGGGCAAGGCGCGGCGCAAGCCGTTCAATGAGAACGAGGCTCGCGCAAAGGACCTGCTGGAGGTCGTGCACAGCGACGTGTGCGGACCGTTCAAAACGCAGTCAAACAGCGGCTTGAGATACTTCGTCACCTTCATTGATGACTACAGCAGAAACCTCTACGTGTACTTCATGAAGCGGAAGGACGAGGTCCTTGACCGGCTGAAGGAGTACGTCGCAACGGTGGAGAGGCAGACTGGCCAGAAGGTCAGAGCGCTACGCAGCGACAATGGCGGAGAGTATGTGGGGTGCAGCGGGTGGATGAAGCAGCAGGGCATCAAGTGGGAACCCACTACGCAGTACTCGCCACAGTCCAACGGAGTGGCGGAGCGGGCGAACCAGACGCTGCTCAACATGGTGCGGACCATGCTTGTGGATGAAGGGTTTCCGCGAGGATTCTGGGCAGAGGCTGTGCGTACAACGAGCTACACCATCAACCTCATCCCAACAGCGGTGCTGAAGGGCAAGGGTGGCTGGAAGATGCCGCAGGAGGTTTGGAGCGGGCGCGATCCAAACGTGGCGCACCTGAAGGTGTTCGGGTGCAAGGCGCACGCGATGGTGCACGCGGCGCAAAGGCGCGACAGCAAGCTGGAACCGCGGGCAAAGCCATGCTTGTTCCTTGGCTACGAGAGTGCGCAAAAGGCGTACCGGCTTTGGGACCCGCGCACGTAAGAGATCATCGGCAGTCGTGATGTTGAGTTCGACGAGCAGCAGAGCTTCAGTAGTAGCAACGACATGAGCGTTGGGAACACACCAAAACAAGGGGAGTGGTTCCAGCTCCTAGACTACGAGGAGGAGCCAGCGGATGCAGAGATTGATGATGCGGCGTCGGAGCGCGGCGGTGCAGCAGGTTCAGCTAAGGCTGCACACCGGTACGGAACCGCGGTTCTTAGAATGGAACCGGAACCGCGGTTCCGGTTCCAGCTCAGAACCGGAACCGCGGTTCCGGTTCCGGAACCGCGGTTCCTCACGGAACCGCGGTTCCAGTCACGGTTCCACAGAATTTCCTCTCAAACATGAAGCATTATTGGCTACCAATACCATGTTTTTTTCCAAAAAGACAAGGATAAAGACCTTCCACACTCCTGAATTGTATGTGGGCAATTGATTTGAGTGCTCTCATGGCCTCAAAGGGTGCCACATCAGCAAAAATAGCCTAAAACCTCCCCCCTCCCCACTCATTATCCCCTCCATAGACCTGGGCTCAGGAACCGCGGTTCCTGGACGGTTCCAGAATCTTGGAACCGGAACCGCGGTTCCGGTTCCAGAACCGGAACCGCGGTTCCGGAACCGCGGTTCCTGGAACCTGTGTGCACCCTTAGGTTCAGCAGCCAACGCGGAGGACTCCGCCGATGATGCAGCTGGGCTGAAAATCCGGCGGAATGATCCGTCAAAGGAGGCACCACGGGTAGTGAAGCGTGCACTCTTGGCGAAGTTTGCGTCGGGCGTCGGAGGAAAAATCCTCCGGACGCACCGCCCGTCTGGTTGATGGTTCACCGGAGCGGGAAGAATCCTCGGGAAGCCGTCTGGTCGATGATTCACCGGAGCGGGCTGAGTCGGATGGATTGCAGCAGAGCGACGAGACGCCGCCAAGACTGCTACGCCGTAGCGAAAGGCAGCGGAGAGCAGGGAAGCGTTTTGACGCAGGCATCGGTCGATGGATTGTCATGACGCGGTGCATGCTGGCTGCATCAACGGAACCAATGACGGTGCAAGAGGCGCTTGCGCGACCCGAGGGAAAGCAGTGGGACACCGCCATCAAGTCGGAGTTGGAGTCCATTGCAGAAAACGACACGTGGCAGCTGGTTGACAGGCCGAAAGATGCCAAGGTCATCGGCTCCAAGTGGGTCTTCAAGACCAAGTTCACAAAGGAAGGTGTGGTTGACAAGTACAAGGCGCGGCTCGTGGCGAAGGGGTACGCACAGCGTAAGGGCGAGCACTACGATGAGACGTTNCGGTCGATGGATCGGCATGACGCGGTGCATGCTGGCTGCATCAACGGAACCAATGACGGTGCAAGAGGCGCTTGCGCGACCCGAGGGAAAGCAGTGGGACACCGCCATCAAGTCGGAGTTGGAGTCCATTGCAGAAAACGACACGTGGCAGCTGGTTGACAGGCCGAAAGATGCCAAGGTCATCGGCTCCAAGTGGGTCTTCAAGACCAAGTTCACAAAGGAAGGTGTGGTTGACAAGTACAAGGCGCGGCTCGTGGCGAAGGGGTACGCACAGCGTAAGGGCGAGCACTACGCTGAGACGTTTACCCCCGTCGCCAAGTTCACAAGCATCTGGGCGATCCTTGCGGTGGCAGCCGCGAAGGACATGGAGCTCCACCAAATGGACATAAAGACGGCCTTCCTCAATGGCATCATTGACAAGGAAATCTACATGGAAGTGCCGGAGGGGGTGGAGGCGCCGGAGGGCAAGATGTGCAAGCTGCGGAAGTCCTTGTACGGGCTAAATTAATCGCCCCGATGCTGGTACCAACAGATGGACAGCTTCATGGCACAACTCGGCTTCAAGCGCTGTGAGGCGGATCATAGCATGTACGTGCGGCACAGTAAGAAGCTCCATCAGATTGTCACACTCTACGTGGACAATCTGATCTTGTGCTCCTCAGACCTGCCGAGCCTACAGCAGCTGAAAGAGCAGCTGAGCAACAGGTTCCAGATGTCGGACATGGGGGAGCAAGAGTTCTACCTCGGGGTGAGCACTACGCGCAACCGCAGGGCGCGCACACTTGAGCTGGGACAGGCCGAATACGTGGCCGAGGTGCTGAAGCGGTACGGCATGGAGGACTGCAAACCAGTGTGCAGTCCTGTCTCCACGACCTGTGAACTGAGTGCGGCAATGGCGCCGCTAACAAAAGAAGAGCGGGAGGATATGGCTGGGGTGCCTTACCAATCGGCGGTAGGCAGCCTCATGTACGCGATGGTGGCGACTCGACCGGACCTGGCCTACGCGGTGGGCCAATTGAGCAAGTAGGTGGCCGATCTAGGGCCACTACACTGGCAGGCGGTCAAGCGCATCCTCCGCTACCTGCAGGCGACGCGGCTCGCGCACCTGAGGTTCGAAGGCAAAGGGCGGGCGGACCCTTTACGTCTGGTCTGCTACACGCATGCAGACTATGCTGGGGATGTGGACAAGCGGAAGTCCACATCCGGCTACGTGTTCTTCCTCGCTGGTGCAGCAGTCTCGTGGTACAGCAGGAAGTAGGAGAGCGTTCCCACCTCCATAGTGGAAGCTGAGTACATTGCACTAGCCGAGGTGGTCAAGGAGGTCGTGTGGCTCCACAGGTTGCTGGGGGAGTTGGACGTGCCACACCTGGAGCCTACGGTGGTGCAAGAGGACAATACCGGCTCCATCTTGTTCACCAACAACCCAACGTAGCACAGGAGGACAAAGCACATCGCCGTGCATTATCACTACGCACGTGACATGGTCAAGAAGGGGCAGGTGGTGCTGCAGCACTGCAGCACGCACATCATGCTTGCGGATTTCTTGACCAAGGCGCAACCTGCGGATCGGCACGTGATGAGCGTGGCCGGACTTACGATGACCAGCTATGGTGGGCTGGAGGGTGCAGCGGAAGATGAGTGAGAGCAAGCAGGAGCAGCGGGCATGGCAGGTGCAAGGCGGAGAATGTTGAAAATTGCCCCTCCGCATGCCCAAGTTCGGCGCCGGGAGGCGCCGACGAGCCACCAGAAAGTGGAAACGCCGCTTCGGCGGATATGGCGACTCGAAAAATGCTCGGATCCTAAAATAGAAAACATTCCCTAAATGTTGACGAGTTGCTGAATTTGGTGGAAGTTGTTTTGCTGGAATCGGAAAAGTATCGAGGGAGATATGGCCTTCCAAAGTTGGGGTGTGTGCAGCGGCTCTGGGAGCCGGCTGCGACTCGAAATCCGGTCGATAATCGACCGGACCGAGTAACAAAAACAACTTCTGGACAAATCGCTCCGATAGGCCTGCCGAGGCGTCCGGTTGATGATCCGCCTGATCAGGTGGATCATCCACCGGATCCAGTAGTGCAGGTTGTTACTGAGGGACTTCGCCAAAAACCTGGCTCGACGTCCGAAACTCAGTAGTACGTTTTGTTACTCGGGGACTTCGTCAAAATTCTGACTGCAGGTCCACGGACAGGTTTCGAACCTCGTCACACCCCATCACCAAACACGACTCAAAAGTGGGTAGGGTACGTGGAAACAGTGCAGGGGACCCCCACACCATGTGCAATGGGATATGCGCCTTGGGAAAGGCGCTTCGCACGTGAACGAAGGTGCCACGGCGAGTGGCGGCGTCAGGCTTCTGTGGTGGGTGAAACCTGCGCTTCGGCAAGCATAACTTGGGCTATGCTTGGCCAAATTGCGTGCAGTTTGGTGCGTTGGAGAGCTCATGAATAGTCTTATAAATGTTTTGATCATGTTCATGCTCAAAAACTAACCCAAAACGACGTTATTTCCTTCACAAACTGACTGTCTCTAAATTCCTACTCACATAGCGTGAGGCGACCAGAAAGCTCACGCTCAGTCTCAGATTCGCCCAGAACAGTAGACGTGAACCAATAGAATCTATCAGACCAACGGCGGGACCGCATCCATGCGGATTGCATCCTGACAAAAACTGCAATAACGGCCTGCTATCTTGTGAACATTACCCCTGTAGCTCCAGTTTGCAGGCACAAGAAGATTAGCAACAGAAGCAGTGCGAGATTCCATAGGAGTGGTTGCAAAAGAATCTAGATGCCCCATATTTGAGGGTCTTTGGCTGCACTACATCAGCAAAGGTCCACGCAGGCAAAGGGAGTGGCAGATTGGATGCTCATTCCCCCAATTTTACTTTAGTTGGCAACAACACCACACATAGGGTACACAGAATGTGAGACCAGATAGCTGGCAGTCTCATCCAAAGCTGACACATCGTGTTTGATGAGAGGATGCTAAAAAAGGGAGAGCTACTGGATCTACTCCATGCTCCCAAGTCAGGAGAGTGGTTTGTGTTGGTTGAGTGAGGAGATCAGGAACCTGAAAACTGGCTGATTATGCCACTGTATGTGCAGAATCATCACAGTGCTCTACAGGTTGAAACAGGCCACAAGGATGTGGTACAAGGATGTAGCCGTGTTCACGGATGGAATTTTCTTCACGCACTGCTAGAACAACCTTGGCGTCAACGTGTCAGAGGATGAGAAAAGTCTGATGCTGGTTGCACTAAATGTGGACGACCTCACTATTTTCTCATCTTCAGTCGAGGTGCCAAATGAGCTGAATACAAACCTCGGCAACAGGTTCACGATGAAGGACACAGGTCCTCTCGAGTACTACCTTGGGATCACCATCAACCACAACCAAGCAGCAGCTACCCCTGAATTCAACCAGACCAATCACATCTTGGAGGTTGTGAGGTGCTACAAAATGGAGGAATGTAAGCCCAAAAGCACTCGGAATGAGCAAATAGAGCAATCTCTCCTCCTCCATGTGCCCTGGCCATGAAGTAGAGCGGCATGAGATGGAGAATGTATCCTGTCAATCGGCTGTTGGCAGTCTTATGTATGCCACGGTGGGAAGATGCCTTGATGTTTCCTATGCTGTGGGACAGGTCTACATATTCATGACCAATCCAGGGTCACAGCATTGGAAACCCATGAAGCGCATCTTGCGCTGTCTGCAGAGTACACGGCACATGGGACTCCAGTTTTTAGTCCTAGAATCATGCAATCATCTGTATATTGTATGCTACAGAGAAGCTGATTGGGGAGGGAGAATAGAAAGGAGAAATTCGACCTCATGCTTGTGTGCATCCTGAACGATGCAGCGCTGACTTGGGCAAGCAGGAAGAAATGATATGTCTCTCTTGTTAACGATACAATCAAGCCGTCAGTGGTATGCTTGAATTTATTGCAAAAACAATCATGCACCAGCAAAATCTTCTTTAACTCCAGGTGCCGGGTACATAATCTACCACAAGTGTTGAATTGTGCAAGTGTGCTCGGAAAAGTTAAGATGAATGCTTGAAGTGCTTCTAGTCTTTATGCTTGTCCGTTCATGTCAGTGGGTGGCGCTTCTCCATTGGCGCTGGTGATCTCTGTGGTACTGAGATCACCAACGCCAAGCAGGTAAGCATGCCATGCTTCGGCCACATATGGTTGGACGGTCAGGATAGACCACTGAGCTGTTGATGTTCTTGTGCCGTGGATTTTGCAGATGAAGATCACTTGCCATCGTGATCTCCATCCACCATTGAACCTGCTTTCCATCAAGGTCCAGCCATTCATCTTCTACTGCCTGGTCTGTCTTTGTTCTTGCGGCCTATGCACCCGGACTTAAGCTGGTTCACCAACTCCTCATTTTTTCACGTGACATGTGTCCATGTCTGAGGGCTTGGTCCGACATTGCCAACATTCCCCTTTGTGCCAGCTAAACCCCAGGGCGTGTGTCCTCTTCTGTTCTTCTCTGCTGCTCATATTGTACCCCATGTCCTTCCGTTCACTGAAAGAGCACAACGATCCTGATGAAACATTCAATCTCCTTCCATTCCTGCAAGACATGCCGGGCGACTTCCGCTGCTCCGCTCCGTGGCATTGAGTCTACTGTGCGACTGGTTGAATCTCAAAACAGGTCCTGCCCCTTTTTTTCCTTTTCTTTTCCTGACCTGGTCAAACTGGCGTGTCGTTGCACTGCTTGTCTCCATTGTTTGTGCCACCAGTGCTGCTGCTCTTTTTGCATCCTGTGTACTGTTTTTGTTGCTACTGTTCCCTAGTGCTTTGCGTCACTATGATTTGCTGCTGCTGATCTTTGTTTCCCATTGCTGCTGCCTGTGGCTTGTTTTCCACTGCTGATTGCTGTTGCGACTTGGTTCTACAGCGTGCCTTGAATTTGGTAGGTGCTCACTGTCGCCGCTGCGTGCTGCCGCTGCCCATCTCTGCTGGATGTTGCTGCTGCTTGTTGCTGTTGCATACCACCAGTTTTCTCCTTGTTGCCTGTTGCTGCTGCCTGTTGCTGCTCCTTGCCACCACTGCTTGTCTCTATTGCATACAGCCACTTTACGATCTTGTTGTTCCTGGGAAGAGAATGATAAAACATGCAGATGAGAACTTGAAGCTGATTCTGGAGTTGGGGAAAGGATCAAGGAAAAAGGTGGAGCAGAAGCAGATGTAGTGTTTCCGCTTGGTGATCCTGTAGTACTCTCAAGAGAAGAAGGAGTGAATTCGAAAAAAGCAAGCCCTCCAACACCAGGAAACTCCAAAGTATGTGCTTGTAGTTGAGGAGAATCTGTAGTAGGGAAAGATTGTGAGCCTCCATTCTCATCAGATGCAAAGAAAAAATCATCACAATTACTGTCATCCGAGTGAATGAAGCGCTTTGGTAGATGGAGGCCCGAGCCCAAGGAAAACTGTTGTCAAAGTTGAAATGCAGTTTTCTTCTGTTTGGCTCAGGTTCTTGTGTCCTGACATTTTTTGTTGTAGATCATGCTGCTTATGGGAGTACTGTTGGTTGAGCTAAAGCCATTGTTTGTGTTGAGGCACCTGAAGGTGGAGCAGCTTTTACATCCTAAAGTGATGTGATTGGTTTTACAGTTGACAGCTGCTGCCCTTGTTGGTGGCTGCTGCCGCTGCTGCTGTTGCTCCTGCCACTGGGAGCTGCTGATAACTATTTTCCCAGTTCAGGACCCTGATGTCTATTTTTTTTAGCTTTGAGAAGAGGGCCAAAATTGCAAATATGCCCATAGCCTTCACACTTCCACAACGTCCCTTGAAATTGTGCTTCCGAAGAAGTGGAGAGTGAAGATGTTTAGGAACTGTGAAGAAAACCAGATGCTTTTAGTGCTGAGACCAATGGACCGTCCAGTCCAACATCATTCTTATCTGCACAGATGAATTCATCAATGAGCATGGAAACATCAAACTGGTCTTGACGATCTGAATGTGCCTCTGGAAGGTTGTTAGACTGCATGAATAATGAGATGCATTTATCTTGCCCGGCGCCATGTAGGCGATCTGGCAAAGCCTGTAGGAGAGTAAGGGATGTATCCCTTGGTGATACCCAGTCACCAAGATCTTGGAGCTGATATTCTAGGCTCTTGAGGTGTAGTATATGATCACAGATTTGCTGTTTTTTCTTGACCTGTAAAAAGTTGAATTGTTTTTGGAGCTCATGTATCATAATTGCATCCGTTGTTAGGGAAAATGCCCTTAAAGGGCATTTTCCCAGGACAGAGGGGTCGTTCCTTGGATTGTTGTCCTGAAGAATAATTCTGAACTTGAGCAACACATGCCTCCCAATCAAACAGAAGGCAGCGTCTTGCCTCCTTTTGCGTTCATATGTCTGTTGGATGTTGCGGTTGTGTGGCTCACATTTCACCACATTGCAAGGATCTCACGACATGATAAATAGCTTCATAGAAATTTCTTACTGATGGTCACATTCTCCATAGAAAATGGTATTATCAAAACCGCTTATCAGTTCTGCAGCTGTTTGTTCTATGATGCTTCACCCAACCAAAGAATAGATGCTTTTGCTGCTTCTGCTTAGATCAGCGGCGAACCAAGTCTTCCAGTTCTTCAGCCACAAGAGATCCAAGTTTAATCTTGTTAAACTACCAGAGTTTGATGTTGACCCAGAAACCACAGTGGCAGCCCAAACCAGCCATGTAAACCAGGCTCTGAATGTCGAAGTGCCTGGCTCACTTCACGTAGCGTAGATTTGCAATGCCGCCAGCAGAGATGACGGGTTTTACCTCCAGAAAGTCCTCATTCCTCCCAGAACAACTAAGAGGAAAATTCAAGGAGATCTAATGGCCCCTGCTCTGATACCAATAGTCAGAAACAGGATCAGGCCGTCAGTGGTCTTGTTGAATTCATTGCACGAAGAATCATGCACAAGCAGCGTTAAAAAAGAGTCAAACAGAATCTTCTTGAACTCAAGCTACCGGGTAGAGACTCTACGACAAGTGTTGAATCATGCACGTGTTCCAGGAACAGCTTAAAGAAATGCTTGAATTGCTTCTACTCTTCATGATCGTGCGTTCATGTCAGTGGGTGGCGCTTCTCCATCAGCGCTGGCGATCTATGTGGTACTGAGATCACCAACGCCGAGCAGGTAAGCATGCCATGCTTCGGCCACACATGGTTGGACGGTCAGAATATACAGCTGAACTGTTCATGTTCTTGTGCCGTGGATTTTGCAGATGGAGATCACTTGCCATCGTAATCTCCATCCACCAATAAACCTGCTTTCCATCAAGGTCCAGCCGTTCATCTGCAATTGCATTGTCTGTCTTTGTCCTTGCGGCCTACGCACCCGGACTTAAGCTGGTTCACCAACTCCTCATTTTTTCACGTGACATTTGTCCATGTCTGAGGGCTTGGTCTGGCATTGCCAACATCTCTCTTGCCACTTTTGAGGCAAAAAAAATCGCTTTGTCCGAGGAATGTAATGAGACACAGTGGCTGTGCAGTCTCCTGGCCAAAATAAAAGATGGAAGCAACAATGTTCGGCATCGACAACAAGAGTGCCATCTTGATGGCAAAGCAGGATGCCATCTCCCAACGCAAGAAGCACATGAACATCAGATGCCACTAATCACGTGATTTTGTGGCAAGGGAGATTTTGGACCAAGAGTATGTTGAGATGAAGAAGATACTTGAAGATTGCATGACTAAATCAGTTGACAGTGACTTGCACTCAGTAGGTACCTAAGGGATTGGTGTACTCATCGGAGTGGATGAAGACTAACGACAAACATAAGCACATATCACAGCAAGTAGACAGTGATGCAAGGGAGAATTCATTGAGTTTTGGTGCCCCCTGTCCACTGTCGTACCTTGGGAAGACTAGGAATGCGTTGCTCTTGTGGAGTAAGTCCCCTTATTCTGTTTCTAACAGTTGTGCTTGTAGAAAGCAAGTACATCAACCCCGTTAAAAAAAACTGCTTACTACTCTAGAGTTAGAGTCGTGAATTCATGGCTTTGACCCCTGGTAGGGGCACTTTTCTTTGGCCAGAAAGGATGACAGGAAGCTTATCAGATGCTTCCAGTGAAGAATTCCTTTTAATGGTCACAGAATTCTTGACATAGCAGACTGGTGAGGTGGACTAGAATTTCCCTGGAAGTAGACCTATAAGGAGCCACCATGCACACACTTCCATAGCTAGTTGGAAGGCTATAAGTACATGTCATTTTCATGTGATTCCTTAAACTTATTCACTTTGATAATCCAAAAAATTTTGTCAACTAAATTCAGAGACTAAAGATACATTGGTTGGTGGAAGCCCAAGGAGCTCGCTCCATGCGCAAACGTGACCAGGTGTAAGGATAAAGTTGCAAGGAAGTGATTCATATGAACAGCTCAGCATGGAACCATGATCCTAAGGGTGAAACTTCCTTCTAATTGAAATAGTATGAGAAGACAGCAAGTTCCATTGTGTTGGCCTTGCTTTCTTGTCCATTGCATCAGGCCTGATGACACACTCATCTTTTGGGTGTAATTGTTTTTCACTTAATCCACCTCCTTTGTCACTTTTATGCGAGTTCATCAATCTATATTCCTTAATGTTTTGTTCCAGCTCACCTACATCATGATGCTTCTATTCCCTACCTGCAATCTTCTTCTTCATGCTACTCTTTACATGGGGTGTAGAATCCTTCTTTAAAAGCCCAGATGCATAGGTAGTTATAGATATGAGGTTCTCCCTTACCTATGAGGGACATTAATCACTCCTCTCTCTCTTTCACGCCATGCATACTGTGTGCTTCCACTTTTTCTATCAGTTTGTGAATTCTATTTAAACTAGATGAAGAACTCGCCACTCCGAGGCTTGACTGTGCTTGGTCCCTTCTGCTATGGTCTTTGCATACATTTTTTGCCTATCATCCAGAAGATGAAGTTCTTCTCTGTTGATTGACGTGATTTTTTTTCTTATTCTGACGAATTACTATGTTCTTCTGCTATACAGGTCACCATCCATTTTGAATAGAAAAAACTATCATCCACCCTTGGAATTTTCTCCCCCCTTCAACAGTCCCCAGATCAACCATTATTCTCTCCTTCCAATAAATTTCCACAGAATCCCTGTGCTTCATGCAAGTCTTGGCCAATCCTTCACTGTTCCGATAGCTTTGGTGGAGGAATTCTGCCTGTGGAGCGGAGCAGGTTCACATTGTTGCCCACCATAGCCCCCACATGAAATCCGGCTTGGACCCTTGAAAGCAAACATCTCTGAAATTCTCTCCGGTTCCCTTTGGAAAATTCATTTAAAGAACGCTCAACATTCCATCACCAGTTAACTTCCCTTGTCTTATTCTATGTACCCTTCCCAGCACCACCTTTCTCTTATTCTCCTTTTCCCTCCACTGCATCTGTTACCTCCTTCTCCTTTTGACTTATGTTTTCCCATAATCTGCACCTTCCTTCAGTCCTGGTAAAAAACCTCAATCAAATTAATCAGGCTCATCTTCTGCTGCACGTTTTCCATTTCACTGCTTCTGTCCCCCTTCCTTCTATCATTCCTCCTCTCCCTCTCAATCCACAAGCACTCCCTTCTCTTGTTCCACCACCTCATCACTCTCCCCTTCTTCCTCTAAAGCCTCCGCATCCTCCTCAGTGGCCTCCATTATCTCCATTTCTTTCTGATCCTGATTCATCTTTGGCCATCCATTCAGTCTTGCAGTGGAAGAAGTAGGCCTTGTACAGGCAGAGGAGGTAGAAGTTACACTGGACCAGCGTTTCCTGTGTTTGGATGCTGATACTGCTGTGTTAATCTGTGTGGATCAGCTTGCGTACCATGCTGGCAGTTGGAGGAATCACACTGATGTGAAAGTAGCTTCATGGCCAACTTGCGCAATGTGGGGGGATGCAAAAGGTGGAGTGAGGTATGGTCATATGTCGGCGGTGTGCCCACTACCCTCCCCAAAGCCAAGCATGCCTTGTTGCTGACATGTTGATTGTCACAAAAACAAAATCCAATCCGGAAAGCCTCCAGTTCAGTGTGCAGAGCTGCTTTCTTGAACTAGGAAAACAGGTAGTCTATGATCTACTTACATGCCTGCACCATGCTAACATCCCAGATCCCAGATCATTCCCAATATCCACAGGATGCGCAAGGTTTGGTTCAACATACAAAGGAAAACTCATCTCATTACTCAAGAAGCATTACAGCTACTCCACGGCATGTTTCACTTGTCTTGCAGCCACCTTTGCAGACTTCTTTCCCCAAATGTTTTCCAGCACCTTCATCTCAGCTTTCCAGTTCAACAAGGCCTCTACAATCTCTCCAACCTATCCACCTTTCTTTTCAGATATGTGCAGAAGTCACAAATGCATTCAGTCCATCCTTGAGCTGGCATATTTGAAGTCAAATCAAACAATTTCAACTATTCCCGGTACATGATTCTTCATGTCTAAAAAACGATGCTCCTCTGCTTCCTCATTTCCTTCCATGTAGCATGCTTCACCAACTTCAACAAGAAGAGCCTCATGAAAATGAAGCATTGCATCACGGTCTGCCATGAAGAAAATCTTTAACCCCATCATAGCGAGAGGATTTAATGCCTCTCTCCTGCTTCAACCATATTCATGTCATATTGATGTTGCAGAAAAAGGCAAAAAAATCTCAGCCCTTGACATCAAGGAGCCCCCCCCCCCCCCCCCCCATGCATTGTTTCAAACATTGCCAAAAGACTAGGGCGTACTTTGCCTTTGAGCTCTTAAGATGCCCTCTTGGTCACAGCAGTGCTTTCACATTTTGCATTGATGGCCATGGCATTATAGGCTGGCTTCTGATGCTGATCACACCACACATTAGCTGAAATGGTGGCCCCATAAATCCCCCATCCCAACTTCAGAAGTGCATCCTCTGCTTCTAGATGCTCATCAATTTTTCGGAAGGATGGTCTGGACCGTCGTCAACTAGGTAGGGAGATGGAAGGATGTATTTTTGGAACATTAAGTATTCCAAATCTGGTTCAGAAAATTCTCACATGTGAAAGACACTAGCAGTGCAGTGCAAGCCATGAGCTAAAGAATGGCCACTTGGAGCCGTGAGTTTGTAGCTTTTTGCAGTGCATGCAGACACTGGTTTTGATGATGCCAGCCATCCTGTCCAGCCAGTCTGTGATATTGCTACTGCTGCAGCTGGCATTTCTGCTTTGGCACCTCCCATTGCAGCAGCAGCAGCAGCTGCTGCTGCTGCTGCAGATCAGGTAGATCTCAGGTGTTGAAAGTTTTCCCCTCCAAATTCCCAGGATACAGGCGGAACTATGGAAACATCTACAGGCTTGCACAGTGCTCTACATCCAGTTCTAATAGTTGCATGGGAATCAGGAATTCAAGCTGGATTTGTAGAAAGTTGAAAATTTTCGTTTCTTTTGAGATTTAAGGGGTTCATGGGCGCTCAATGTTTGGTAGAGTTTGGCTGTTTCTCTGGATTACAATTCATTATGACAGGACAGAGCCAAACTGTAGTCCTGAACTGTGCCAAAATTTGAGCGGAAACTTTCGCACCGGATGTCCCTGCAATAGCACAGGCTGTGACTGGGGAAATTTGCCAAATTTGTGGGTTTCAGACGTGCAACTCAAGACTTCATTTTGTTAAAAATGAATTCTTGAAACTATCAGAAACTTTGTCGACATTATGACTGGAGGTCAGCGGAAAGGTTCCGAACCCTGTCAAACCCAAACACCATACTCCATATTCAAGGTATCGCGGTACCTCCAAACAGTACAGGGGACACCTACACTACGTTCAAATTGAATTGTCCTCACAAATAGGCGGTTCTCCTGTGCATAAAATTGCCAAGTGAGGATGCTACAGGTGGCAAAAGGTGGCATGAAGTGGGTCTGGTGAGTGTGTGACCTGCACTGCGGCAAGCAAATGTTCCTATACATTTGGCTCAATCAGTCACTCTTTGGTGTGTATGAAGACTTGTCAGTCCTATGAATCTGCTGATGTGATCTTTGTCAAAACAGCAAACCATAACTCATACCCGGTGCTTTGATCTTCAGATGTTCCTTTTTTCTGCCTAAAATCGTCTCACATAGCGTGAGGCAACCAGCAAGCTTATGCTTTGTCTCAGAGCCATGAACCCCAGACCTCTGGAGGAGCACATTGCAACTGAGTTTTCAATGAATGCTTGTGGGCCCCAGAGCCCTGATTGTTTCGAAAACATTCACAAATTCCACAGAGGACAAGAAGAGCATCTAGGATGACCTCGCTGTTAACTTCTGACAACCCGTTTAGCAGAAGTACATGGCACTGAATACGGAGTCACAGCTGATAGGAAATTATGCAAGTGTTCCTGGAATTGGGCTCTGGCAGTGGCATTCTGAGATTCATCTAGCACACAAAGGTTCACTTGATCTGATGAAGGGCATGGAGGTGCTCAGCAAGGCAAAAGTGATAGGTAAGGAGAACTGGGTATTTACAAACATGGAGGCTCTTATGCTGCTACTGTCATCTAATGTCAAGAATCAGTGGGGCTACTTCTGAAGCTGTACTTCAGCA
>SZWC01000484.1:248986-260395 GCA_023375785.1 Penium margaritaceum
AGCTCAACGCAGCACCAACAATGGAGACTATGTGGACAACAGCGGGTGACTAAAGTAGCAAGGCAAAAGTGGGAGCATACGATGCCATACTCGCCACAGTCTAACTGTGTGGCAGATTGAACAGACCAGAAAACTCTGAGCATGGTGCAGAAGATGCTCATGATTTCAGGATTGCCGTGGAACTTCTGGGCATAAGCAGTGCACATGGTGAGCTACACCACCAACCTCACCCCAACGGTGGTCCTGAAAGGGAAAGATGAGCTGGAAGAGGTGGCAGGAGGTATGGAGTGGGATCAAGACTAATGTGGCACGTCTGAAGGCCTTCGGGTGCAACGTGCACACGATGGTGCAGGTAGAGGAATGGAGTGATGGTCAACTGGACCCGCAAGCCAAGCTGTGCCCCTTCATTGGCTACAAGATTGCGCAAAGGGCGTACTGGTTCAACAGAATGTGCAAAGGGGGGGAGGGGGAGGGGGTGGCTTCAGCAACGGTTACATCAAGTTTTATGAGCAGCAGAGCTACAGCAGTAGCAGCAGAAGCAGCAAAGATATCAGCATGGTGGACATTCCTGATCAATGGGAGTGGTTCCAGCTCCTCACCCATCAAAAGGATCCAGGAGAAGCCAAAATCAAAGACACGTTTTTGGAGTACAATGGTGCTGGGACATAACAACCCGACAGTGCAGATGCAGGTGCTGCCAGGGCGGAAAACACCGCAGCCAAAGTAGTAGAGTCTTCGAACAAAGATGACGCTGTCATGGAGTGACAGCAAGACCAGGAGCCGGCATCATCAAAATCACCGCAATGCAGCCAAAGGCAGCAAAATGAGGCAAAACGATCAGATGCAGGAATGAACACCTGGATCAGTAAGGTGCGGTGCATGATGGTATCCGTAGCTGAGCATGGAACCATGCAAGAGGCACCTCCATGGGCAAAAGGGAAGCAATAGGATGCAGCTATCATGTCAAATCTGTCATCCATAGCTGCAAATGACACATGGGAGATAGTGGGCTACCACAAATTCCAGGATCATCGGGTCCAAGTGGGTCCTCAAAACAAAGTGCATCAAGGAGGGTAAAGTGGAGACCTACAAGTGACAGCTGGTGGCAAATTGCTTTGCACATTGCAAGGGTGAGCACTACGGCGAGACGTTTTCCCCTTTTACCAAGTTCACATAGATCTGGTTGGGCCTCATTGTTGGAGCTGCTAAGGACAGGGTAGTTCACCAAATGGACATTAAAGCAGCATTCCTCAATGGCATTTGCAACAAGGAGATCTCTGTAGAAGTGCCAGAGGGGGTGGATGCAATGGAGGGAAAAGTATGTAGGCTGTGCAATTCATTGTATGAGCTAGAAAAGTTACCGTGGTGTTTGTACTAGCAGATGGATGGCTACACAGTGCATTTTGGCCTCAACACTGCAAATCTGATCACAGCATGTACATGCGGAAAAGTAAAAACTCGATCAGATCATGGCGTTCTATGTGGAGAACCTGTTATTGTGTTCCTCAAACTTGTGGAATGTAAAGCACCTGAAAGAGCAGCTGAGCGGCAGTATCCAGATGTCTGACATGGGGGAGCTGGAGTTCCACCTTGGAATAAGCCTGACAAGGAACGAGAAGGCACGCTTAGTTGAGCTGGGGCAGGCAAAGTGTGTGGCCAAGGTGCTGAAGTTGTACGCCGAGGAAGACTGCAAACATGTCGGTGGTCCAATCTCAAAAACCTGTGACCTGAGTGTGGCAATCACACCAAAAGCAAAACAAAACTGAGATGACATGGCGGAGTTGTTGTACCAGCTAGCGGTGGGCAGCCTCATGTACGCTATGGTGGGGACTTAACCTGACCTGACCTACACAGTTGGCCAAGTAGGCAGTTATGTGGCCAGTCCAGGGCCACTACCCTGGAAAGCGGTCAAGCATATCCTCTGCTACCTGAACATTATGCTTCACGTGTGCATGGGGTTCAATGGAAAGGGGAGAACCAGGACCTTGCATTTGTTTTGGTACACGGACAAAGACTACTCTGGTGATGTGGATAAGCAAAAGACCACATCCGGCTGCGTGTTTTTCCTTGCGGATGCATTGGTCTCATGGAGCAGCAGGAAGGAGGAATACATCACCACTTCCACAATGGAAGCAGAGAACGACATGCTGGCCGAGGCGGTCAAGGAAGCGATGTAGCTCCCCAAGCTGCTGGGGGAACTGGGCGTGCCAGAGCAGCAGCCAACGATGGTGCAGGGGAACAACACTGTCTCCACCTAACCAATCAACAATTCGATGCAACACCAAAGGACCCAGAAATCTGATGTATTCTATCACTACACACGTAACATGGCTGACAAAGGATAGGTGGTATTGGTGCACTGCAGTGCCAAGCACATGCTTGCGGTCTCCTTGACCAATGCGTAGCTTACAGCCTGGCACATCATCAACAGGGCCGGCCTTGGCATGACAAGCTATGATAAGCTAGCTGGCACAGTGGAAGATGAACTGGGGTGAGCAAGAGGCCACGGGCATGGAAGGTGCAAGGGGGAGAATGCTAAACATTTACCCCTGTGTACGCCCAGGATGGAGGCAGAACTACATAAACCTCTACAAGAATTCATAATACTTTGTATCTACTCCTTACAGTTGCATGTGAAGCATGAGGTGGAGCTTGACCTGTAGCAAGTTGAACCGCTTCATTACATGGATGTTCATGGAAGTTATGGGGGTTCAAAGTTTGGCAGGGATATGATTCTTCAAATGTGATGTTTTGTTACTGGAGGACTTGGCCTAATCGCTCATCGAAACTGTGCTGAAATGTGAGCAGCAAATTCTGGCGCCGGATTTTTTCCCAGTAGTAATCTCTATTACTAGGAGACCTGGCCAGGGACTTCATCAAAATGCTGACGGGGGTCCGTGACAGTCACATGGGACACCAACTCAGCCGGCAGCATTACGGACACACAACAGTCCAACAGCGGGAACAGCTACCTTGAAAACATTGCTGCTAAAGGCCTTAGTTAGGAAATCAGCTCGCTGCTGTCTAGTGTCAACCCATACGATCTGGAAATCACCTACAGGCACACGCTTACACACAAAATGATGTTCAACATTGCTATGCTTTGTGTGATTATGATGCATGCCATCGTGCTTGCATACATCATACGATGGCATGCATCATACTCGCACGAAGTTTGTGCCATCGTATGTGCTCGCATACATCATACGATGGCATGCATCGCAAGTATGTGCTCCGTGACTGCCTTTGTGGTTTGATTTTCACATCGTAGGGTGATGCAGTGGATGGTGACACACAACTGGTGTAATAAGTGACAAATCCAGACACTCTCACACGTCCATACGCTAAGAGCAACATATTCAGCCTCACTTTGAGCTGCGTGTAACACAGCCTTGCTTGCCGCTCTTCCACGAGATTGCTGTCCCTTCGACAAGAAAAATGTAGCCCATGCCACTGTGAGCATCCACATCACGTGTCCAGTCACTGTCAGTGTATCCATCAGCAACCACTGACAATTGTGCTCGGTAACAAAGACCAACGTGAGCGGTAGAGAGTGCAAACCTTATCACACACAATGCTACCTCCATGTTTTGTGCTCTGGGGCACGATGAGAGCTGAGCAAGAGAGTTCACAGCAAAGGCAACATCTGGGCTTGTGGTGGAAGCCAGATACATCAGAGACCCAATCACTCGCAAGTAATCCGTCACATTGACTGGCTCCCGCAGCTTTGACATGTCCGGTGTCTTCAATAACCGCTATCCGGCAGGTGTCATTGGTGTGGAAGCAGTGGGTGCTGACTCGAGGAGGGAGGCAAAACGCTCCCCCAGGCTCCTGACGCATGCAGCCTGGTGAACGTGAAGGACACGACGAGCACGGTCATGCTCAAGCTCCATGCCTTAAAGATACGAGCAGGACCCAAGTCTTTCATCTTGTACATGAAATGCAGCAGGGAATTCATAGCCCCGACTGCCTCCCTACTAGAAAATGCGATCAGTAGGTCGTCGACATGGACAAGAATGGTAGCAAATGGTGTTGAAACTAGAGTGACAAAGAGTGAAGGGTCGACTGTGCCCCGTTGGTACCCAACCTTCTCCAGGGTTGAGGTGATCTCTTGATTCCAACACCTCGCAGACTGCTTGAGGCCGTAGAGTGCCTTGTAGTCTCTAGACCCGATCAGTCATGCCTATAAAGCCTGCGGGCTTGACCATGTAGATCTCCTTCTCCAACCGTCCGTGGAGGAAGGCGTTGTTGACGTCCATCTTCTCAAGATTCCAAACATGATATGCAATGAGACTGAGGAGAGCGCAAGCGGTGGTGTAGCAGCCGATGGGGGCAAAGGTCTTGTCCAAGTCCACAACGGATACTTGGAAAAAACCCTTGGTAGTATGCCGTGCTTTGTACTTGTCGAGGTTGCTCATGGGCTTGTACTTCTGTCAAAACACCCAGCGGGTGTCAATAGCCTTGCGACCCAGCGGCAGATTGACTAGCTCATACACAACATCATCGTCTAGAGCTCTCAGCTCATCCTGCATGGCAGCATCTTACTGCTCAGAATCAGTTCCTGCCGTGCCTGCCAGACTGTGGTGGGATCAGGCGACGGGGGCGTTGTGGAGGTAGTGGTGAGACACTGTGCAAAGCTGCTAAGAATGGCGGCTTCAAGCGCTCTCTCATGCTTCTTCACGAGCAGCGTATACCCCAGAGCACAACTGGGGTGGACAACCCCTGTGGCCAGGCCTAAGGCGTCCATACCGGTAGGGACCGCTGGCGACTGCTTGGGGTCAAACTGCGATGGATGAGAGTGAGACACCGAGATGCTTGAGGAGCGAGTGGGGAGGGTGCAGAGGCATCCACCAAGGAAAAAAGGGTCAGAAGGGTATAGGGCCTGAGGGGGCAGTGAGCACAAGCATTGCAGGGGCAAGCAGACTGGGCACAGTTGAGGTCAATGGAGTCGGCGATGTTGTGGAATGAGGAGAAGAGGTGGACCCCGAGGGAACATAAGGGGAGGACTGGACAGGAGACGCAGGAACGCCGGGTGACAGGCCTCGAGAGGCTCGTAAACTGTGTCAGAAACCTGGGGACGTGACGAGGGTGGAGGCTGCGAAGAAGGGACAGTAGCAGGGACTACGGGACCAACAAAGATAACAAGGACCGTAGGGACTGCAGAACCAACCTCCCCCCACAAATGAGAGGGAGGCAACAAGGTGGCGGAGGACCAAGGACGGTGGAGATCGGGAAGAAAAACAGATTCAAAGAAAAGCGCGACACGAGACTCAACAACACGCTGGCACTCATGATCCCAAAAGCGCCAGGCCTTGGACTTGGCTGAGACACCTTGAAAGGGGAAAAGACGCCCACATGTAGAGAGCTTCCTTTTGCGAAGGTCCTCGGGCAGCCATACACACGTAATGCTACCCCCGACACCAGCTAACCGGAGATCAGCAAGGGTGCCATACTAACACTCAAAAGGGGTGATAGTGTAAGGGCGAGGACCGTGGGGATTTCGGTTCCCGATCCACGGCATGTAACTCATGGCCACTAATGCAAAAAGTGGTGACAGACCGGACTCAGACAAGAGAGTGCGAGCACTGTCGACAAGAGTGCAATTCCAGCGTTCACAAACCCTGTTTTGCTGGGGTTTGTAGCGAGCTGAGGATTTCAGACACACCCCTTTGTATTCAAGGAACCGGGCATTGGGACCAAGGAATTCACCGCTGTGGTCACTGCAAAACAACTCGCAGAGACCGTTGACAAGAGCGTTCGGCCTGCGGGAGCCACGACTCAAGGACAGTACAGACATCGCTTTTTGGGCATAGTGCAAAGACCCAGCGAAACCAAGAGAAATCATCAATCAAGCACAAGACATACCGGCCAGCGACCCCAAGGAAATCATGGGAAAGAGGACCCATCACATCAGCGTGGACAAGATCAAGGGGCTGGGTGGAATGGGAGTCAGAGGAGCAAAGGGCGAGCGATGCATCTTGCCCTGTGCGCATTCTACGTAGTCGGAAGGACAAGGCGATGGAAACGTGGATAGGGACAGACCAAGAGCAGGCCAAGCGGAGCATGGCCAAGACAGCGATGTAGGAGACGAGCATGGTCTAGAGAGAGAAAGGAAGCAACATGTACAAGCGCACATCCAACCAAAGAGGAAGAGGGAGCAAGCAAAGGGACACAGTAAAGCTTGTGACACTTGACACGTTACAAAACAGCACGACCAGAGGGACGTGGACAGACATTGCCAACACCCTGACTGGATGAGAAATCCATGCCCAGGTTGTCTAGAGAGGTCACTGACAGCGGACTGAGCTCCAAAGAAGGCACGTACAGAATGTGAGGCAAGAATAGTGCACCACTAGGACCAACAAATCGGACAACACCCATGCCTTGGACGGGGAGCAACTGGCCGGGGCCGGTACGCACAAAACAAATGGAACCGACTGGAGAAAACGAGAAAAATGATGAACAGGCGGGCGTAATGTGGTGGGTGGCCCCAAATGGAGGACCTAGAAGCCAGCAGAGATACGGACATGGGGAAGGACACCACACGTGGCGATAGTGCCAACAGGAGGGGAAGATAAGTCACAAACAGCGAGACGACGCGGTAGAATAAAAGACTGCCAATGCTCGACCCACTGGACAGACGCAAACTGGAAGCCAAGGACATGATCCGGGGGGTCCCCATGCAGAACAGAGTTAGTGTAACATGATGGACCTCTGGCCAGTGCAGCTACACTCTCACTTACCTTATCGCAAAGATGGATATGCTGGAGAAGAGACTTCTCGAGCAGACACTCGATGTGGACTGACGATGCAGGTGACACAGCAGAGGATCCTGAGGGAGGAGGCAGCTACAAAGGAGCAAAGTAGGTGGCAGAAGGCAGCCTGGAGTAGACAGGGGCTCCATGAGACGGCGGCCAGCCCCATGGGATCTAGTTCAGTGGAGGCATGGAGAGAACACAAGTTGTAGAGAAGGCATGGGCAGAGAAGGGACTAGGGGACCAAGCCGATGTGCTGCAGCCTGAGCTGGTGCTGGCGATAGAGGAGGTGGAGCCGCTCAAATGAGCCCAGTGGACACGCATAACGAGCAAGGCGGAGGTCATCCGGAGGTGCTGGGAACTTCCGAGTAGAGTGCCCGGAAGAGCCGCAATTCAAGGACACTACTTCATCGGGTACTCGCGACCAGGTGGAATCTGAAGGTCTTCCCTTGCCTTTGCTTTTGCCACGCCCACGTCCACGGCCCTGAGAAGCGAGGGCCGTAGCGGTAGAGGAAGTGGAGGAAGAAGAGGTAGAGGTGGGGGTGGCATCGAAGGATGAAGAAAAGGCAACAATGGTGACAGCAAGAACTCCCAGGATGGTGGAGCGATGAAAACACTTGTTCAGGATGCTGGTCCACCATGCAGCAAGGTGCTCAGCGGTGAAGTCTCACAGAGCGCCAACACCAGGCGGAGACCTAAGTGCCACAGGCTAGACGGCGAGGTGCCCAGCCTGTGCGCCTCGTTCAACATCGTACAGGAGCTCTGACAGCTCGGGGATGAGCCCGTTGACCATGGTAAGGACCGCCGACAACTGACCTGGTGCAGCAACATCAAGGTCATGAAAAGGTTCGAGCTCGCGTGTGAAATACACATTTGCTCATTCATCCACATGCATTAAGAGCGTGTTGAACTCCACAGTGTATGCACCTTGCGCAACTTGCCAAGTGACAGTGATGTGACAACGCAACATGGTGTACGCCCGAATAGGGTCAGCCAGACTCTGTGTGGAAGGGTCAGCATTGTCTGTGCCTCCCTCATCGACGAGCGTCTCTCGTACAACAACAATGAGAGCTCCGACGGTGCAAGCGGATTTGTCTGCGATAGGCGTGAAAGATGGACTGCTCCGACATAGTATTGCCAGAGGCGTTCCCCCTAAGCCCAGGCGCTAAAGCAAGTCTCCCAGGAGGAGAAGGCTAGCCATCGGCCAAGACAAGAGGTTGGGAGAAGAATTCATGCTGGCGGACTGCAACAGCGGGAGGAGCAACAGGTGGACCATCGACAGGCTCGGCGGCGGTAGTGCGAGCAGCTAACGGCGTGGAAGAGGCTTTAGCGCTGGTGCTAGCAGGAGTGAGAGAGGGTGAGACAGACACAGCAGTCAGGTGCTTCAGTACAATGGCAACGACTTCATCAGCAAACATGGAATGATCGTCATTTGCGACTCTTAGGCGATCTTCAGCCTCGCGCTAAGCCTCGCGCGTGAGGTTTAGCTGTCGTTGCAAATCAGCGATGACTGACTCCTTGTCACCAAGCATGGTGATGACTGTGGGACTCTACCAGACAAATTTGGACAGAGTTTCTCCCGCCCCAATGGGCGTGGGAAAAATAGGAGTGTCTTCGGCATGTAATGGAAGTCTTGCAGGAAAACCCACCAGTGGTTAGACAAGACAGGCCACCGTAGGGAGAGATAAGACAAGAGGCAAGCATGCTAGAGGCAAGAAGACAAGCAGCTCACAAGGCCGTAGTACGGGGTGGACTACAGAGAAAGGAGAGAAGTGGAGGTATGACAAAAGCAGAAGCTGTAGCGAGAATGGAAACTCCACCACCAGCTGAAACCACAAGGGCAAGAGACCACGACACAAAAGGGGCACCAGGTGAGGTGAGAACAGCTACAATGGAGACGAGGGCGGTGACGACGTTGGAGACAGTCGATGGAGATGATGACGCGGATGTCACAACTACAGTTGTGAAGGTGCAAATTGATGACGGAACAGCGGTTGTGGCAGTTGCTATTGATGTTATGGCTAATGTGATGGCAGCTGTGGCTACTGCAAGTTGCATACCTATGTCTGCTGCTGCTGCAGCAATGGGGCCCACAACCACAACTACCTCAGTGAAGGCTTCCGTGGCCCTACCAGCGGATGTACTGGTGGGAGCACGGGCAGCCCTAGCAGCTGCTGTAAATGTGGCTATTGTTGCGATTGCGCCATCTAGAACTAGGGCTGCAGCATGCATGAGCGTGTCAGAGAGGACGGTGGCGTCCTCAACAAATGTCGCACACAAGTGAGCAAAGGTGACGGTCTCGGCGGAGCCGTCACGTGGCGGAAGGTTCACATGAGGGGAAGCTGGGGGGGTCACGCTTACGGACATGTGGTGTGACATTCCCGAGGGTTGAGATGGCGGAGACTCGATTGAGGTGGTACCGCTCCCACCCCGACGCGAGCGAGACCGCGAGCAAGAGTGGTGGTGCACTGCGTGCCCCTCGTAGTACGCCGTAAGAGCGAGCTGATCGGGAGCCTCACGGGACGCCAACCTGGCTGGAGTCGTTACCAAAGTGGCGGTGCTCCCTAATGGTCATGATTGGAACTCCGCTGGGTGTGGCTCTCTAGAGTTCCAGTGTTGTGAGTCCAGCTACCAAGGCTACTGTGGAGAGCAGAATCGGTTGCGGCGCCTGCGAGAGATGGTGAAGAAGGGAAGGTAGTCGCAAATGCCAAAGTGTTGTGGAATAAGCAGTTGAAGACATAACTACAGCTGTGACACTGATCAACGTAGACGTACAGAGAAGAGATGGAAGGAGGGGGGGGGCTTGATCCTGGCTACTACTGTCTCAAACAATGGTGTCGACAATTGCGGGCGGTTGTGATGTCGCGGTAGAGTCCGCAGTGTTGCCCGCGCTCCCCTTGCTTGAGGGCTTCTACATGTGCGTGGCACGGAGTACGGTAGAGGCTGCAGAGGTCAGGCACGTAGTGCCCATTGCTGCTATGTGGCGCATGCAGATGGTGATGGCGGCGGCGACAGCAATGGCAGCGGTGGCCGCGGATGCAAGCGCGATGGCAGTGCAGGCATGATCGTCGCTCCTTAGGTGTTCGGGTGGACGGCCGTGATACCAGTAAAGAGACTTGAAGCACACTGAGACGATGGAGCAAGTAGCACATCAGGACAAGTGCAAAGCCATAGCGAGTGACCGCGTAAGTTTCAGTCAAGAGTGACGAGAAACAACAAACAAGCAACGCGAGTCACATGGAAGCTCACTGAATAGAGCGCGAACAGGCGAGCGTGCAGCGAGCTCACTCTGGCTTGCTCCCTTCCGACTTGGTGGCTCAAATCACCACCCAGAAGTGGGAATATTGCATTCTTGTGTGGTTTCGACCACAGTGAGGAGAACCTCAGGGTGCATGATAGGCAAACATGTCAGGCATCACACATGTGACTGGGAGTGAGAATAACTCATCATAATGAAGCCTGCTGGTCTCTTGGGAGGAGCCGTTGGGCTGGCAAGAGTGCACGCCACCACGTGGCCCTGAGCATTGTTTCTTCTACGGTCAGTCAAACACCCGCATGGGTGGGATGAGTGTGCAGTAAGGCTAGAGGTCACCATGTGGTACTGACATATAAACCAACGAAACGGTCATGTCGGCAGTCGTCAGTTTTACGCATGGAGGAAAAGTGAGCAAAACAGACGCATGGAACAATGGATGTTTTTGGCCAGTTTTGGACACATTTCACCAACGGTGAGATGTGTCTAAAAAGTACGAGAAGAACATACGACGACAAATGAGGAACGTAGGACATGCATCGGGGACCAATGAGAAAGGATGCATATTCTGGCGCGTCGTATGTTTCTTGCAGTCAAGTTGTTTATGGGCACTTTTTGTTGATGCATGTGAATTGGAGCTAGGCTGATGAGGAATTTTGGCAAAGCTACAATAAAAAAAAAATGTCGCCATTGAATAGGAACTCCGACAGTGTGGCCGTTAGATTGGTACTTGCGACAATCTGAGGTAGACGTTATACATAATCCATTCAGCTAACCGGGCACCTATCTTCGTCGTGATTTGGACTCGTCATTTCGCATCCACGCGGGGCCCGAACAGCGCAGCTGTGATAATGGTGTCCGAAAATCAAACCACAGTTCGTCGTGGTCGACTCCGGCAAATGTGCAGGTCTTTCGTCAGCGTGCCGTTGAAGTTTTGCGCCTGAGCTGAGCTGAGCTGTCCTGCACGTGTCACAGCTCCACTCGACGCCAACCCCTCACCCCGCACCCCTCACTCCTCACCCCTCACGTGTCCCCCCTTACCCCGGTCTGAGTGCGAGCGCATACGTCTGGAGCCTGCAGCAGCAGCTAGGGTACGCTCGCAGCTTCTTCAGAGGCGTAGGCGCAGGCTTCAGTGTCTTAGACAAAGGCCTGATCGCGTTCCGCACGCCCTTCCGCCGCCGTCACTGTCAGTCTACACCGTGCGCGGAGCCCTCGACTGGCTGTGATAAAGCAACGCCAGGACGAAGGCGGAGGGGATGGAGGCGGTGGTGCTGAGTCACGGCTCGTGCAGCATCAAGGCGGGATACGCCAATGCGGAATCTGAACCTCCCGTGGTGGGTGCGTGCGTGCGTGCGTGCGTGCGGGCGGCCGGGGCGGGGGGCGGCGGGCGGGCGGGCGGGC
>SZWC01000484.1:318871-330935 GCA_023375785.1 Penium margaritaceum
CTTCCCTTCTCCCTCTCTTCCCATCCTTCTCCTTCTCCTTCCCTTCTCTCTCGCTCCCCCCCTCCCTCCCTCTTTCTTCCCTCTCCTCCCTCTCCCTCTCCTCCTTCTCCCTCTCTACTCTTCCTTCCTCGCCGCTCTCTTGTTCTCACCTCTCTCCTTCCTCCCTTCCTCCCCCTCTCTCCCCCCCCTCTCCCTCCCTTTGCCTCCAACCATTGTGTCCACACTCCCACCCTCCTCTCCTTTTCTCTCTCCCGCATCGTCTCCCATGTCCTCCGCACCTTCTGCTCCTCCCCCTCCATCGGCTCCATCTCTACTCTTCCTTCCTCACTGCTCCATCGGCTCCATCGGCTTGGCTCAGCGTCCCGCCCTGGTCCGCGGCACCGCTCGGCTCTCCCCTCGCTTGTTGCCCCTCCTCTTCCCCGCTCCTCCGCTCTCCCGTGGTGCTCTCCTGCTACTCTCACTCGGTCGTCCCCTCCGGCATCCGGGTACCCTCCCCTCGCTGCGTTGGTTCACATCCTGTCCCTCGGTGTTCTGCGCCCTCGGTCGTTCGCCGCTGCCGCCCCCTCCCCCTCTCCTCCCTTTGGCCCCTTCCGGCTCCACCCCTGTCCCACCCCTCTCTACTCACTCTCCCACCTTCCCCTTCCCCCTCTCCTTCTCTCTTCCTCTCCCCCTCCTCTCCTTCTTTTCCTCCCATCCTTCCCTCTTTTTTCGTCCTTCTCCCTCCTTTCTTTCTTTCCTCTCCCTCCGTTCCTTCCTCTNCGCGGCACCGCTCGGCTCTCCCCTCGCTTGTTGCCCCTCCTCTTCCCCGCTCCTCCGCTCTCCCGTGGTGCTCTCCTGCTACTCTCACTCGGTCGTCCCCTCCGGCATCCGGGTACCCTCCCCTCGCTGCGTTGGTTCACATCCTGTCCCTCGGTGTTCTGCGCCCTCGGTCGTTCGCCGCTGCCGCCCCCTCCCCCTCTCCTCCCTTTGGCCCCTTCCGGCTCCACCCCTGTCCCACCCCTCTCTACTCACTCTCCAACCTTCCCCTTCCCCCTCTCCTTCTCTCTTCCTCTCCCCCTCCTCTCCTTTTCCTCCCCTCCTTCCCTCTTTTCACGTCCTTCTCCCTCCTTTCTTTCTTTCCTCTCCCTCCGTTCCTTCCTCTTTGCTGCCCACGCCTTCGCCCTCCTGTCACCTCCTCCTCTCGTGTGGGGCCTCCCCTCATCTCCCCATCGTCCTTTTCCCTTCAACTCAACCCTTCTTCCTCCTCTCTCCATCCCTCCCTTCATCTCCGTCTCCGCCTCCAGTCCTCTTCCTCTCTTCTCCCTCCTTTCTCTCTTCCCTACCCCCATCTCCCCTCTCCTTGTTTCCTCCTCCCTCCTACCTCTTTTTCTATCTTCCCTTCCCCTTTCTCCCTCTCTTGCTCTCTCTCCCTCACTTTTTGATGCTCCCTACCCCTCTTTCCGTCTCTCTCACTCTCCTCCCCTTGCCCTAGCTTTTCCGTCTTCCCGCCCACCCCTTCTCTCTCTACCCTCCTATGTCCTCTCCGCCCTTCCCATATCCTCTTGCTCCGGTTGCTTCTTCTCCATCCTTCACCCTAGCGCCGGTCCCCGCGTTGCCCCTTCTTTCTCCTCTGCTCTTCTTCCCTTATCCCTTTACCCCCTCCCTCCCTCGCGCCTCCGTCATCTACCCTCTTCCCTCTTGTGGTTTATGTCTGCACGTTGCCTGCCTGCCGTCTGAGGTTGCTCTCATCTCTCCGTTGTCTCATGTGTCCCTCCCCGGTTCTCCCCCTCTGCCCTGTGTTTTGTGTGTCTTGCCGGCCAATCAGCGGCCTCAGCTTCTCGCCCTTTTTCTCCTCTCCTGCTTCTACTTCCCCCTCCCTCCCTCTCCCCCTAAACGCACATCCCTAAATACACACTATACACCATGGTTCTACACTCCTCTCCTCTTGCTGCTTGGTCCTCTCGTAGCCGTCTTTTCCTTGCCTCTGTTGCTCAATCCCTGGTGTCGTGTAGCACCATGCCTGAGCTCGGTCTCGCCGGTGCTCTGGCAGCCGCAGCAGCTGATAGAGCCCCTTGTGCCGATGCAAAGTTCATCGATACTTCCTCCCGTGCTCCTAGCCCCCGAGCATCCGATGGCTCTGGTCTTGTCGACGAGTCCTCCGTCCTTTCTCCTTGGTCTGCTGCGGCTGCGGCTGTCACCTCTGCCCTCGTAGCTCTTCATACTCCTCCCCCTCTCCCCCTCCCCCGTAGCCCGCTCCTCCTCGCGATCCCCACGCCCTCCTCTCGACGGCCATTGTTGATTCCCTTGCGGCCCGTCCTGTTCTCAACCACTCCCTCACCCCGCCCTCCCTCAGTGGCCCTGCGGTCCACCCTCCCCACGCCGGTATTGTTTGCGGGCCCGCGGGGTTAGTCGGCGCCGTCGCTCCGGGCTGCGAGGTCGCTCCGGTGGTGGTGGGATTGCCGCCGCCGGCGGTGCCACTACTGGTGCCGCCCGTGCCTTGGCCGGTGCTGGTGGTGGTGCGGCGGCTGGTGTCGACAATGGTGCTATCCCTGCTGGTCTCGCTGGTGGTGCCGTCGCTGCTGGTGGTCCTGTTGCGGCAGGTGGTGTCACTGCCGCCGGCGCTGGAGGTGGTGCTGCTTTCATTGGTGGTGGTGTTCCAGCTAAAGGTGCCGCTGCCGCTGGAGGTGCCGTTGCCGCCAGAGGTGCTGTTCCCGTTGGTGGTGTTGCAGCCGCAAGTGGTGCTACTGCCGTTGACCCTCACGCTGCACTTGCTCGCACTGAGGCTCATCTCGACTCTATGACCCTGGCCAACGCTCAGCTTGTCAGCCTTGGCCCTCGCCAACCAGTCTTGCAGATGCCTCTCACCTCCGCTCCTAGCCACGCTATCGGCACACCCTTCAGCGAGTGGTCTACTTGCTTTGTCTCATGGGCGCACATTCTAGACCTGTGGGAGCACTACAACCCAGCTCCTACCCTCCCTATCATGCACCCTGACTGTACGCCACTCGCTTTTCACCTTCTCTACTCTGCCGCCTCCACAGTCGCTCTCCACCAGCTCGATCGCTTCGCGCCGACCACTGCCCTCCCCGCTCGGCCTCGTGAGGCCTGGGCTGCCCCCCTGGCTTTATACTCCTCAGAGTCCTTACGCTCTGCCACCTCTCTCCTCACTGACCTTCAGGATCTCCACCGGCATCATGACGAGTCTTTGGGTGCCTATCTGGGCCGTGCGGAGCTCCTGCAGAGCAAGCTTCTCGCTGAGGGCGCCTCTTTGATAGATCAGGCTTTTGTTACGTCCTTCGTCCCTGGTTTCGGTCTTGCCTTTTCCGGTGCTCTCACTTCCTTTCCCCTCACTCTCACTCTCCAGGTCGCGTATCAGACTCCTGGGGCAGTTTGGCCTGTCCTGCTAGATGGGCTCCGTTCCTTTCAGGCAGTCTCCAAGCCTGCTGTCCCTCCCCCTGAGCTTATTCTGTCCAACGCTCTGCCCGGTCTCCTCCCTGCCCCGGCGGCTCATGCCCTTGCTGTTCGTGCTCCACCTGGCGGTGGCAGTGCTCATCTGCCCACGTGCTGGAACTGTGATGTGGTGGGTCGTCATCACGATGTGTGCCCGCTTCCCCAAGTCTTTGATCTTCGTGAGCCCATTGCGCCTTAGCGCGCTCTCCTTCGTGGTCGTACTTATGCTGCCCCTGGCGGTCCTCTTCCTGCTATGATCCTCGACGCTCCTCCACTTGTCGCCCCTATCCGTCCACCACTAGTGCCTGGGGCACCCCCTCCACTTACAGAGGATGCGATCATCGCTCTCATTTGTCGTGTCCTTGCTGAGGGTGTGCTCGGTGGCCCCCCACCTGCTGGTACGTCTCCTGTGTTTGATCTCCTGGCTGCCCCCGCCTCTTGTTCCACTACTCCCAGCTTTCCTTTGTATGATCCTTTTCCAGCTTCCACCTCCCCCCGTATGACTGCGTATTGCCTCCTCTTCGGCACTGAGCGTGTTGTGGCTACGTCTTAGGTGGTGGAATGTGCTAAGACTGATCACATGTGTCCCATTCGCGAGCTGTTTACAGAGTTTAGTCCAATCTCCGTGCTCACTTCAGTGTATACAGGTGACGGGGTCCCTGTACCTGTGCTTGGTGTTGGCACGGTGTGCCTCACCTCCTCGGTAGGCTCCCTCACGTTGACCTCTGTTCTCTATGTCCCGGCTCTTGATTTTTCCCTTCTAACTGTACCAACTCTCGATGTGTGCGTGTTGTCGACCATCAACGCCCTTGGCCTCGTCGCTCTCAGTGATCGCGCCAGTGGCCACGTCGTCCTCCATGGTCGCTGGCCTCCCAACGAGGGCATGTACCATGTTCTCTGACCACATTCTGTCTCTGCCCCCGCGGCGGATGCCGTTGCGCTTGTCGCTCTCTCTCACTCGGCTCACTCGCATCTTCTTCATTATCGCCTTTGCCACCTTCCCTCCCCCGCCGTGGCCTCCCTCCTTTGTACACTTCCCGCTGACGGCTTGTCCGACCCCTCCTTTTGGGCCCCTTACGCCACCGATCGCACCTTCTGTGCCGTCGGCAAGATGCATCTCCTTCCTTTTCCCTCCTCCACCTCTCGCGCGTCCACTCCTCTCGAGGTTGTGCATGCTGACGTCCTTGGTCCGCTCGGGGATGCGTCTTGCGCTGAGCATGCCACATATTTCCCCAGCTTGATGGAGGACTATTCTCGCTGCACATGGGTCTTCTTTCTTCGGGCGAAGAGCGATGTTGCTCAGTCCATCCAGTTGTGGTACGCGACTGCGCAGGGACAGAGTCGTCACTTGTTGATGTGCTTTCAATCTGACCGCGGTGGCAAGTTTTTTGGCGCCACAACATTGTTCTTTGACCGTGAGGGTGTGGTTCATGAGCTCTCTGCCGCCCACTCCCCACAGCAGAATGGGGTTGCCGAGCGCTGGAACTGCACGCTCGTTGAGGGCGTACGCACGATGATGGCTAAGGCAGGCTTTCTTGATCGGGGCCGTTGTTTCTGGTCTGCGGCGGCTCGGTATCGCACATGGGTGTGGAACCGAATCCCACACGGTCCCCTAGCTCCCGACACCACGCCATTCCAGCGTTTCTTCCGTCAGCGTCCAGATCTCAGTTAGGCCGTGGTTTTGGGCACTATGGCCACCGTCTACCTGGCTCCCATCTCTCAGTCCGGCAAGCTCGATCCACCGGGCCGTCTTTGTGTTACACTTGGGGTTGCCCCTCACTCCCGTGCCCACCGCTTTTGGGATCCAATCGCCCATTGCCTCATCGAGTCCTGCCACGCTTGCTTCTTCAAGCAGATGACGTACGGCACCTACCGCATGGATCGTTGTCTCCCTCCCCTGGCCTCTGCCACAGCTTACACCTCCGATGGTCTTGTGGTTGCAGGTGCTCCCTCTCCTCTTCTTTGCCCTCCTCAGTGCCCCCCACCTCGTCTCCTCCGCACCCCTCCACACTTGCCCCTTCCCCTCCCACTGCGCCACCATCCTCCGTCCCGTTGCCGACCTCTCACCCCCTCCCACCCCTCCCCATCTCCTTCCAGGCGTCTCTATGTACCCTGCCACCCTGTCCTCCAGCTCCTTCCTCTCTTCCCATGCCCGCCTCCGCCTCCACAGGTGGATCTCTTCCCGTGTCTGTCTCCTTGCCTCCTCCTCCTACCCCCTCATCCCCTGCACCACCTCTCGTCCCACCTGCCTCTTCTCCGCCTGCTCCTCCTCCCTCACCTCCCTCTCCTTCACCTCCCTCTCCCCCCTCCCCTCCTTTGCCTCCGTCTCACCGCCGCAGCGGTCTGCCACCTGTTTCTCCCCTCCCGCCGCTCTTACCGTCTCGTACGCCATCTCCGGTCTCCCCTCCCGCCTTTTCTTCCTTCCCTCCTCAGGTTCCCCCTCCCTTGACCGCGGCCCAGGCCCTGGGCTTCCCCTTTGCGCTCTCCCCTCCTCGCTGCGGTGATCATGTCCTCCTTTCTATAGAGGACGTCCCTGAGGACATCCCTCCATGCGCTTCCTCCCCCGTCGATCTCGCGGGTGATCCTGTCCCTGTCGTTGTGTCGCCGTTCCCCCCGTCCTCGCCCTCTCCGCCCCCTGTTGCTTCCTCCGCTCCCACCCCAGCCGTTCTTCCTCTTGTTGATGTCCTCTCCCGGGAGACTCTTCCTCCCCTCCCTCCACCCTCTTGGCCTCCCTCACCACCTGCTCCCCTCCCTTCTCCATCCCCTTCGGCGGTTTTCCCCCGCCCTCCTCCCGCAAGCCCAGACTCCCTTCTCGATGTTCCCTCTAGCCCGCACTCGTGGATACGTACTCATGCTGCCTGGGCTTGCCCTCCCGTTTTGCCGCCTCCCTCCTTGCCCTCTCCCCGCGCACCTTCTCCTACCCCTCCTTTCTCTGTTTTCCCGCTCCCTTGTCCCGTCTTGGATGCTCCTCCGCCCTCCTCTCCTGTCTCGTCTCGCACTCGCTCTCGCACCGCTCGTGCTCTTACTTGCACTTCTGGCGCTCCCCCCGCCGCCCCTTCGCCCCCCTTCCCCTCCCCTACCTCGCCTCTTAGTCCGATTGCTTCTTCTCCATCCTTCACCCCAACGCCGGTCCCCGTGTCACCCCCTCTTTCTCCTCTACTCGTTTCCCCTCCGCCCCTTCCTCTTCGCCTGCCCCTCCCCCACCTTCCCCCCTCCTCTCCCTTCTTCCTTCCCCTCCTCTCTGGCAGCCTCTCCTTCCCCCTTCCCTCCTAACCTCTGCCCTTCTCTGTCAGGGCCACCCTCGCATCCCGCCCTCTACTTCCCTACACCTTCCACCTGGGCCACCCTCATGGTCACCACTTCTTTCATCTAGAGTTTCACCACGCTCGCAATGTGTGCACTCACCATTGCTTTGTCAGCGCACCGGCGTCTACTGCGCGTGCCCTTGCGGTCACATCGGCCTCGCCCACTTCTTCCCCACCCTCTCCTCTAGATGAGTCCGACCCCCTCACCCTTGCCGATGCTCTTGCTCGTCCGGAGGCTACTGCCTGGAACGCGGCCTGTGTCATAGAGCTCTCTGCTCTGGCTGAGCATGGTGTGCTCGAACTTGCTGACCTTCCTCCCGCTGGCATGACGATCAAGGCCAAGTGGTTCCTATGCAAGAAGTTTACCGCCTCGGGTGTCCTCGACCGATGAAAAGCTCGCCTCATGGCGAAGGGCTATTCCCAGATCCCAGGCGTTGACTTTACCGACACGTACTCCCCCATCGGTCGTTTTACGACGAGTCGCGTCATCATCTGTCTCGTAGCTCACTTTCAGTGGGAGCTCCACCAGATGGACGTGAACAATGCCTTCCTCCATGGTCGTCTTGACGAGGAGTTGTACATGGTCCAGCCTCCTGGTTTTTGTGATGGCACCGGTCGCGTCTGCCGTCTACGTCATGCACTCTATGGTCTTTGCCAGTCTCCTCGTTGTTGGAACGAAGAACTCTTATCCACCCTTTTCCATGGCGGTTTTCGTCCCAGTCAGTCCGACCCCTCCCTCTTCGTCGGTGGCATGATCCTCGTGCCCGCTTTCATTCTGGTGTATGTGGACGACCTTGTCATCACCACTCCATCCTCCTCTGCAATCTCCATGGCCAAGGATCTCCTCTCCTTGGCATATCGCATGAAGGACCTTGGCCTTGCAGCCATGTTTTTGGGTATTCAGATTGAGCACCTCCCCGGCTGTCTGTTGGTCCATCAGGAGCGCTATGTCCAGACCCTCACGCACCGCTTCTCCTCCGTGGTTGACCTCTCCCATCCCCTCCCTGCGGCCTCCTTGCCCATGCCACCAAGCACCCAGCTCGCTCTCCGTGTGGCCCACAACGTCGAGTCGGGTATGCTGGAGTCCGCAATCACGTTCCAGTCCATCATTGGTGCGGTCACGTATCTGGCTGGCACCACTCGCCTGGACATCGCCTATGCGGTGAATGTCCTCGCCCAGTACGCCCGCGAGCCCCACACGGCTCACCTCCAGGCAGCTGCGTACATCCTCCACTATGTCCTCGCCTCTCCCCGGGTCGGTCTTGTTTTCCAGGCCGGGTCTGGCATGCCGCTCTTGGAGGGCTACGTTGACAATGACTACCCCCGTGACTCGGACAATCGCAGCCGTATTGGCCTCGTCTTTCTTCTGGGCTCTTTTGTTGTGTCTTGGCGTAGTGGGAAACATGGATGCGTGGCTCGTAGCACTGGGGAGGCTGAGTACATGGCTGTGGATGGTGCTGCCGTCGAGGCAGTGTGGCTCCGTCGCCTCCTCAGCAAGCACCATCTTCCCGCCCCGGCTGTTTCCCTCCTCCTAGACAGTGAGAGCGGGTTGGCCATTTCCCGGAATGCTGGTGCCTTTCATCGCCGCACCAAGCACATCAATGTTGAGCACCACTACGCGGGCGACGTTGTTTAGGCAGGCGATGTCTCTCTCGGTTCATCTATGTTGAGTTCCAGCTTGCCGACTTTCTCATGAAGGCTCTACACCAGCCTGCCTTCACCGTGAGTATTGCTGCTGTCGGTCTTCGTACCCTTCCCCCGTTGGATTGATGTTCCTCCTTCCTTTTTTGTTCCCTCTGCCTGCATCACTTGGTCCTCTGCTCGATGACCGCTTGCATGCTGCACCGCTGATCATTCACCCGATACAGGTTTCTCCACTTTGTGTGTTCCTCCCCTGCAGGTTCTTCAATACTTGCTGCCCCTCGTCGCCGGCCTTGTGTCCCCCATCGGTCTTCGTCGATTTCCCTGCCCCGTCTCTCCCGTTCTCCCTCCCCCCTCTGCACCCTGTGTGTGTAACTCCATCTCCTCTGGGCGTTGGTGTGCAGGTCCATGACCGAGTGGTCCTGTTCTTGGCGGTGTGGAATTTCGCGCGGGCTGCTCTGGTCGGGTGTCGTTGGCTGGGCGCTTCGGGCGGGGTGCTTCTAGCTGGGTTCTTCTGGAGGGGTGCTTTTCGATGGGTGCTTCTGGAGGGGTGCCTCTGGATGGTGCTCCTGGCTGTTCGTTGCTGGATGGTTGCTCCTGGAGGGGTGCTCCTTACTGGGTGCTTCTTGATGGGTGCTTCTGGCAGGGTGCCTCTGGATGGTGCTCCCAGCTGGGCGCGGCTGGTTGAGTGCTCCTAGACGGGTTCCCCTGGATGGGTGCTTCTGGCTGTGCGCTCCTAGAGGGGTGCCCGTGCCTGGGTGCTCCTGACAAGTCCTCGTGGTCCTTGTGTGCTTGTGGTGTGGTGTTCAAGCTTTCTGGTTGGGGCATCCACCCTCGCTTGTGCTATCATGTTAAAGTAGCAAAACTTTAATGCTACTTGGATTAGCCAGCCTAGTTTAGTCCTTGAATTCTTCCCAGTTGTTTTCCTTGCGAGACGTACGTCTCGTTACACTCCACTCTTGTGGGACACGCTCGACTTTGACTCGAGTTGTGTCACATGTGTCTCGCGTGGCTCACCACACGATGTGGCGAGCCACGCGAGACCTGTGGTGTGACCCTAGAGGGGTCAGGCACTCAAGCTCCTCACCCTCACTTTCATTCCTAACATTCGTAGTTTTGCCTCGATCTGTCTCTCTCTCAACTCTCGATCCTCCCCTCACAGCTCTTGAGAGCCCCGCCCCTCACAGCTCTCGAGAGCCCCGCCCCTCACAGCTCTCGAGAGCCCCGCCCCTCACAGCTCTCGAGAGCTCCCAACCCCCCGCGACTAAGTTTCGTGCTCTCTCCTTCGTAAACCCGAGAACCCTGGCTCTTGGGTCACTCCCTCCCCCCTCGTCCACACCTCTCTCTCCGTCTCCCTTGCACGGGCGGGTGTGGCCCTGTTCAAAAGTACCAATAGTGGAATGTTTTCTTCATCTCTCCAAACCAATGTGTCCAATATTGGAATTAGAGAGGGAAGGGGGGTTAATCTGATGTTGAACTTTGAAAGCAAACATAAATATTTTCAAGCAACATTTGACTAGTGGACGGACGATTTTCCAACTAATTGTCAGCTTCTCACCCAACGGAATAATTGACTTCTTCACACGTACATTCCGAGTGCAAACTCACATCAACCATTCACATAGACTGACCAGCCTCACATAGACTGGTAAGAATGCCTTATGCACACTGTGCATAATCATGAAGACACATTGAAGCAGCACCAGAAATCTAGGGATGGTGCTAGACTTACACAACTCACTGGAACATGATAACTAGTGAAGAATCAGACAGGAGGATTACAAGTTGAAGAAGACCGCCCTACACCCAACACTATAACGGCCTAAGAAAAGGAGCTCAAAACACTTGTGCCATCTCTTGCCACTTCTACTAAGCTTGAATGACGACACCAATTCCAAGTGCAAGGGCACTGATGTAATTGTGTGTATTAAGCTTTTGAAACTGATCACCTTAAGTAGTCTGGGGTCTTGTTGGCCTTCTAGATTTTGCTCATCATGAAGGGCTATGTACCCTTTTGGTGATTTAAGGAAGTACCCTTTGATGAAGAGGTACAGCTGAAGGTGGCAATCTGTTGAAGCTCTTTGATGATGTGGGGAAAAGACGGTCTTCAGTGGCAAAAGTACCCCTTGATGTTTGGCAAGGAGCCAGGAGGATAAAGGCAAAAAAAAAAGTAGTATAGTATCTTAGGCTTGAACACGGTTCTTTAGGAAAAACAATGGTGCTAAAATGCCTACAGCAGACTTAACCAAAATTTTGTAGAGAATTTGACTTGTGAACCGTGACTGATCAAATAATTTCCAGCATCCAACACCTTTGTGATTTAAAAAACTGGATTCTTTCAGGGATTTTTTCAAGTGATGTCTGTGGATATGTTTTCTGAATTATGAAACGTCTGTGGACTTAGGAAAAAAACGATCAAATGAGGCAATGTTGAGAAGGAGTGAGAGGCCTTGCATCTACTGATGTGATGCCATGTTCTCAGGGAGTAAGAGGTCTAGCTCCCACCCCTTTGGTTTAGCTTATCATGATGTGAGGTGTGATTGATGGACTGGAAAAATCAATTGCTACAATACCGCCAAGTGCCTTTATTCCGAAAACCACCCAAGTGAGACCAAGGATTTGAAGGCTTCGTTGTATGTGCTATGCACTCACTTTGCATCTCTACATGTTGCATATACTTTGACTTCATTTGTAGAGCTTCGCTTGTGTATCGGATTGCGTCATAATGATGTACAATGTTTTCATTTTTTCATGAAAATGTGGCACGATCCCAACGCACCCTCTGTGTCACATTCAATGTATTCATTTCTTCTTCCCCCCTCCCAACAAGAAACTTTTCATGGCAAGTGAACGAGGGTGTCTATCTGATGCACACCAAAAACAATTCATGAATTTCCTACAACAATCCTCAAAAACATCACTTTTACATTTTAACTCTAGTTTAGAATTGTTTGACATACTTTTGAAACCCACCTTTCACGCTTATGGATACATCAACCACATAGAAATCAGATATTTTAGGTGGGTAAAGAGCTATCATGACTTCCATTGGATCACCCCTACTCACAAAAGCAAGAGACCAAAGAGTGTATGAGTTCTTGTATTAAAGGAACAAGTGCAGTTATACGTAAATGAACAAGAAATTTTTATAAATTTTCTATTTGTTTGAAGTTTTGTTGACCTAAAATGATTATTGTTTTTTCTAAAACAATGCACAAAAACTCTCTCACACAGTCCACAAAAAATCCAGATGGTTTCGAGGGAAAATGGGGGCCCTCCTTTCTTTGGTCAATGTGAACTCCCCCATGAAAATGACTGTGTATCTAGAAAATGCCAGAGGACATAAACACAGTTACTTTAACTTTTTAGTCAATAATTGCCACAAAGATAAACCTCTGAAAATCCCTACAATGAAATTTTCCATACACTCACCTCATACACTTGCGCAATTTGGCTTGTTTTTGCAAGGAAAGGAGGCTCAATCCATAGCCTTCAGCAACCACACCTTGTTTCCCCTCCATTTATGCCCAACCATGAGGAAACAATGCACTTTTTTTCTTGTGCACTTCACTTACATGCTCCCACACCACCATACACAACCAAAACTCACTCTTCAATGAGTCTCTCAAATGGTATGATCTTGAATTGTTCTCTCACATTTCCTACTATCTAAAGCACTCTATTTCTCA
>SZWC01000484.1:331131-344406 GCA_023375785.1 Penium margaritaceum
TCTCTCTCTCTCTCTCTCTCTCTCTCTCTCTCTCTCTCTCTCTCTCTCTCTCTCTCTCTCTCTCTCTCTCTCTCTCTCTCTCTCTCTCTCTCTCGGACCTTCTTTATCTCTCTCTATCACTCTCCCCCTCTTGCTTGATTTCTCTCTCTACCTGCCTCTCTATTTCTCTCCGAATCTCCATATCTCTCACTCTATTTTTCTTTTGATTCCTCTTATTTTACCTCTAGCTTTCTTTTATCATTTGTTTGTATCTATCTCTTTGTATATGTATCTTTTTTTATTTCTCCCTCTTTCTTCCCTCAGTTCCATTTTTGTCCCTTGATTTTCCCTCTTCCTTCTCTAACCCCTCCTTATCAGTCTCTTATTCTATCTTTTCCTTTTTATTCTTTTGTTTTATCACATTTTGAGTTCTTCCAGTCTCTGAACGACTGTTTTTGGTCTCTTTAGTGTATCACCTTAAGGAAAACCTCTATACTGAAAATTCGCCTTTATTTGTCTTTGGGTTCACCACTTTGGTACGTATGTGTTGAAGTTTTGATTTTTCTTCAGAAAAAACCAAGACACGATGATATCAAGACGGAAGCACGTCTAAGGCATATGATTCCCTAGAATGTTTTGTCTAAGTGCCACCCATCTTAGACGCTCCAGGTAAAAGAGAAGCACCCCACAGTTACATGGCGTATACCACACTAGTCTGGGGAAGCCGTACCCAGGGTGAGTGTGGGGTTCCCAAATGTGAAAAGTGTGTGGAGTAATTGTTGGAAAACAACACAGGGCTAGGCATAGGGTTGTTGGAACTCTTGCTTGATCACCTCCTCCATGGTTTTTTAGGGGACACGAGGCCTACTTTGTTGCTTGTGGGTAAAAAGAGAAACAGTATGCTTGAGGAGAAAGACGGAAGGCAACTATTTCCCTACTTTTGACTAGACTGCTTACATCCCATGTCAAAGGGAAATCTTGTAGGTAGTAGGCTCATTGCCATGGCCATAAGAGGGTTGCTGAATATTGCGATGGGAAGAGTGATTGTGTAATTGTTATCGAAATAGATAGTGGGGATGTCAAGTGGACGGGCACTTTATATCATTCTGGTTCCACTCAAAACCCCTTGAATGGAATAATGTTTGCAGTTTTTTTTGCTATCATATTAGAAACATAAGTTTCGTAGCCAAAGCAAAGTGCTAGGATGTTGATGTTCTTTGGAATGGTCCGGCTTGCTAGTTCATGAAATGAACCGATCTTTGCAAGAACACAATGGATTTCAAAAAAATTGACATTCATTCAATGTGAGATAGCTATCTACATGCCTTGGTTCTATTTGAATTGTTGTTCAGTGAATCACCCTTAGGTTTAGGAGAGGTAAAGTTATGAGTTAACCTGTTATCCAAGGGTCTTGGTGTGAAGTTTCCATGGTGACATGTTGCTCCTAACGACATAATGACGGAATAACTGGATGACCGAGTACCAAACTGAGGAATTGAAAAGATTAGGTGAACGAGTGATGATGTCACGTAGACACTTTTTGGGTGACAAAAGTTACAACCTCTACACATTTTGCAAAGGTTAACAACTGAATGGGCATTTTTTCATTGGCCTTCTTACATCTCTGTGATCCTTCACGTGCATTTCTTAGAAAACGTAGCATAAAAGCATCTCACATGTGTAGTTGCTGCGAAGGACACAAGGAAATCAAGGGGCAGCTATGGTTTGGCAGTAGAGTATTCAAGAGGCTCATATACTTGTTCTTGTGCCACCCATGAGATGCGTGTCTTGTTGAACAACCAAAGGCAGTGGAGAGCAACCCATTTGGAATTCAAATTTTGAAATTCAACTTTAGTTCAAAAATTCTTTACAAATTTGGCTTCAAAGAAAACATTTTTGACAGCCACGCTCAATCTTTCCCAGACGAATGCCTTCAAAGGAAGGCATCGTGCAAATACCGTGTTGCTGCAACCTTTTTCCAGCATCATCATTGGTGATGGTGGTGGAAAAGCCACAGTTAAAAAATGACTTGCATAATGGATGCCTTGGTCAAGCAAACTTTAGCATTGAAAACTCTACCATATGCATTGGATATGGGCATGTGTGCCTAGGCGTAACAATTGATGGGAGCAATATGAGGATGCACAAGCTCTCACAAGCCTGTTCTTCACAAAGCTTGTGTGAGGTTTTTCCATCATTAGAGAAGAAAATTCCACGTGGGTACCTTGTGGTAGAATTACGTCACCAAATGAATCCCATATATTGGAAACCAACAATTAGTGTCAGAAAAGTTGTGGGTCAAAAGGAGTTCAATTTGTTTTCGTACACATGAAGATATCTTCTACGTAGGTTATGATTTTCTTCTTTATTGCTCTATGTTTTACCGTGGGGTGGCTGAAGTTGGACACTGTATACATGCCTCGAGAGGAGGAGTTTGTGTGTAGTGCGTGGTATGTTCAAAACAGATTGTTGTGGGATTTGGGTTTCTGACTGGAATTTTTGGGAGAGTATGTCAGATATAGAGTTAATCTACGTTTTTTGAATTGTTATCATAAAAAACTCCATGTTTTTTGCATAAATGTTTCACAGAACTAGTTCATTCTGTTGTGAAGCCTACTTGACGTAGTCATTCTGACACCACTTTATTTTGCCTCGCTTGTTGTTGCGAGCCTAACAAACGACCTTGATCTAATGTTGTTGGTGGCAGATCCCGAAAAAAACGCTGGAAGTTGATGGGCATTGATCTTGCGTCCTTTGCCAGAAACTGATGCTCGTTGCGCCGGCATAAGAGTGGGTACAACGTTAGAAACAAAACATGCATTGGCTGAACCCTAGCAGTAGCTACATCATCTTCACCCCACAATAGGAAAATGAATGATTCTGATAAAGCTACATAGCTCTTGTGTTTTCCTGAGAATTCCCTTATGGTTACTGCCTTGAAAAGTGAAGCACTAAGTCTAAACATGAATGTTCTTTAGGAAGTTTGCCAAGTTTGTAAGAATCTAGGCATTACATATGGCAGGTAATGCAGTAACAAAGGATTTTCTTGTTTTGTGACAAGAGGTTGGCAGATCCCCTTACGCCCTAGCCGTCCCACCTTCTCCAGGTTACACAACTTCATATACTTGCTCAAAGATAAGGAGATCCAAACGATGCCGAAGTAACGGGTAAATTGGTCCCGTGTCTCAAGCGGCACGGCTCCAGTTTGATCAGCAATCGACAAGATAATGCATGAGTGAGAGTGACGGTATCGACGATGTGATCGAATAGAACTTTGCTAACCTTTTCTGGCAACTTGTTTCGTTCAGTTGTACGCTGAACTCTAGATTTTGTGTTGCAATCATCAATTTCTAATCAACTGTTGCTACAAACTGTCGAACGCCCCCAAAACTTGGCAAAGTGGTATGTGACAACTATACTGAAAATGAAACAAAAGGCAAAACTGTCACCAAATTATGAAAAGTACCTAAAAACATATTATAATTATTTTTGTGACCACAAAATTGTGCGATCTGAGAAAGGGACTTCTGGATGTATTAATGGCAAAGAACCCACCGTTGAGAGCCTCAAACGATAGGATATATCAAAATACCGCAACCAATTAGGCTGAACTACATGTAGTGCATCTGAATTTGCTAGTGCAAACGTGTGCGCTATGACAATTTACCCCCCATTACCTGATCATAGGAAACATCCAACTGGAAATTGAGAGAAAGGTTCAAATTACAAGCCCTTGCCAACGTGCTGACATGCCAACATGGACACAAAAAGATGCACAAAAACATCTACATGTACACATGCTATGGAAAAGTGAGATATGTTTGTATCCAACGGCAAGCTGAGAAGGCTCAGATGCGGTCGCAATTATTAGTTGCATTGCCAGCACAGCATGCACGCGCCTTTAGCAAGTACAACAGTGCCACAAGCCTTGGAAAAATGCTTCGGCACATCATGAAGGCTAGCAAAACACGTGCATTTTGCACAATTTTTCTATGCGCGCCCCCATAGTTGACTTGAGAAAATACGCCATCTACCGTTGACTCCCAGTATTTTTGTCAGATATCCAGTCACTTTCGGCTTTAAAGACATATTGTTTTGCACGTGCGGGTCATTTTCTGAGTCTTAACTCCACTAGCATTGAAAGAGAACCTCCCAGGCCCCACTATCGCAAGGCTTGGGAGATGCCCAAACCTTCATAAAACCCCAAACCCCCCTATGTAACAAGGGGGGCTTCTTGAAACTCTGTTTCATTCCTGATTTTGAGCTCAAAACAAGGTATATGGAAAAGATAGGACGAGTCAACACCTGTTAGGCAAAATCCAAATTCTTAGCTGGTAGCTGGCATAGCCCCTCGGGCAAGGTATGGCGGCGCACAAACATCCCGTTTTTGAAATGAATATCTGCTGAAAGCCATCAATTCGTGTGGACCGAGACGGTGGCTATCGTGGTCAGCAGTGATCAAGGCAACACTCATTTTGTCGCGACCCACCACGATCACTATCGATGTCCATTACCTTAGAGACACTTGTTTGGAATTCCTTACTTGAAGAGTAAGGAGACACTTGGTCTCAGCTCATGGAGAAGCGACTCCTTTCCGGAGAAGTCAAACGTTAGATGGTATTTGATGTTTGTTGTTACTTCCAACCACGGATATCATCCAGATTTCTATCATTTTAGTAAGGGAAATTGTGGAGGGGAGACTGACAGAAGGGAGGAGAAGGGGGGGGGGGGGGGGGGGAGCAGGGGACAGAACGTGGTTTTCAGTGGGCAGACTTTCCTCAATGTCAGGCTGCGCAGTCTGGTATGTTTTGGAACCATACCTCCACTGCGGGTCTTCCATCAAGACAACTTGAAGCCGTCTCTCGTAAGCTATCTTGTTCCCCCGTGTAAAGGCCTTTCTCTTCTCCTTCACTGAAATTCCCCAAAAGGCATGTCAGGGGACATTTCACATGAGGTAAGTTTTGTCCCTGTACTTCTGTTTGCGGGGCATAGAGCTGATGGTGGTGGACTTGAGGTAGCCATTCGCTCCAGTGTACTTTCCAGTTCCACCAGCAAAGGCAAACTTGTTCAAATTCATGTTGTCTTCCTGAGCACCTGCATATTTGTGGCAGTGCAAAAACAATGAAGGACATGGGAAGACATGAAAAGTGCCCAGTTGGCCAGCTGACAGGGGCTGGGCCAGTGGAGAAGATCACTCCTTGTCCGCAGTGCACTTGTTACATCTCGCAGATAAGATTTCCATCGGAATTTCATATTTAATCACCAGACACAGTGATGCTTCCTTAAGTGAGGCGGTAGGTGATGGTGCAGATGTTCACAGCTGACGTCGTGTAGAGACACGTGCCAGTCACCGTGCCAACCTGCCACGATGGGGCACAGTTTTCCAGTAAAGAAATGAGATTGATCCTCCTCATTTTCTCCCCAGTTCACATAGAGCAATGGCTGCTGTACAGGGTGAGCACAAATTGTGTACCTTGGCATTGGAGGTGCTGCGGAAAGTCCACAGCCACGTGAATGTGCCGCCCGCAGTGGGAGTGCCCATGAATGCCTTGCCGGACTTGGAATAGAACGACTGCAACACCAATTGGCAATAACAGCAAAACAGCTTCTCAGAATATTTTGGGGTGGCAGTTGCGGTGGAAGGACTGACACGTGCCTCCACGCACAAAGCTACGGTTTGCGTAGGTCAAGGAACAGAGGGGGTTCCTCTCCTTACAATCCGTAGGTCATCTGTAGCCTATAGATGACTTACAAGTCGTTTTCGTCACAAGCTGTAACAAAAACGACCTGGAGCCCAGCAACGAGNAAATCCAGCTGTATATGAGACAGGAAGACGTGTTTTCCTTACCGTTTGGGCACCCATTCCATCTTCGTAGCCAGAAATCATTGTTTTGTATGCAGCGCTCGCTGCCACTGCGACACAAAGCATGCAGGAAGTTCATGTCAAGATGATGCGTGCAGAACCCACAGCTCCCACAGCTCGCAGGTGGGTTAGGGTGTGCTGTTGGTCTCACCGGCGATGGATATGAGAAGCACAGCAGCAACAAAGAGGAGAGAGCGGTTGGCCATGTTTATCAGGTTTCTGGGCGACTACTCAGAGTGGAGACAAAGTTACTGGCCAGATGGTTGCTTACTGGTCATAGGAATCTCAGATCGAAAGGCCCTGGTCGATGCGCCCTGCGAGGCGGTGCAAGAGGGGCCCATGCCGCTTCCACTGGGCATTGCCACTCCTGCCATTGACAGCGACAAGACGAGGGAAGGAGAGGGAGATTAGAGACAACCACGCGCTAGAAGAATGTTGCCACCACCGCTGGTCAAAGGACTGTCTGACGGAACGTGGTTGACTGCTCGTTTCCCGAAAATTGTGTGCTCGCTGTCATGAGACGGATCTAAATCGTAATGTTCCTGTCACCATCTGGTCTGAGCGCATTTGCTGAAAACTCCTCTGCTTGAAACCTCGTTTGCAACATAAACCCATCTTGTAGACCCGTGTACAGCTCCGATAGGCAGGCGCTTTCGCCGCGCCGCGTTTTCGTCGGTCCTTACTTATCTGAAATTTGATTCAAAAGTGACAGACAGATTCGACCTGGAAAAATCTCACAAANGAGCGCTGTTGCCGATTCCGGCAAGAATGCTATTTGCCGCGTAGAATGCAACTCAGACAATTTACAGCTATGGCCAGCTTTTTCTGGTCAGTCATATTCTCGGGATAGCTCCCTCAACATCCTTCATCCTGAATGACTTTGCCCTCCTGGAGCCTGTCACCGTCATGGGTGCAGCCTGTTAGCGCTGGACTCCATTGTTGAGTCGGGGCTCATAGGAAAACTTCTCCCATGTTGAAGGACAACCCATCTACATCCTTCCTGCGCTATGTGACTCTCCCAGACTATTCATTGAAAAACTAGGTCATGCATGAAGGTTTGGAGCAACAATTCATGACCAGAATACATAGTTCCAACCATTTGTCTTCGCACTAAAATCACTCAACTTTGTTTATTGTTCAACATAGAGGGCTAAGCCACACTTTATGGACAACTATAAATCCCATATTCAGAAATTTCCAGCCAAGTTCCAGTTCAATAGTTGATACTACCAACTGTGACGTTTAAGTATTCCCTGCCGTGCTCATACTCTTGAGGTTTATTTTTGGATTTGGCCATCGTCACTTGATTCATAAGTCTCGACCAATCAAGAAATATTGGGCAAGCATAGGGATGTCATAGGCACTCATTGCTTCGTCCTTACAAATGCGCAGCAGAATTCATCCATAAATGCAAAACAAATTCCATTCACAACAACTAGACAAAATTTGATTTTTATTCCTTTTCCTGTTGAAGCTGCCTCTCACCAAACACAAGTTGGTCACAGGATGGTATGGGAAAAACAATAGACGGCACTTCAAGTGCTGAATTTCAAAATAATAACATTCATATCGTAATTTTTTGACTGAAAACTTTTTCATGATTGCAAAATTTTCAAGGCTCCCATTCTAGTTTGCAAACTTTATGTAACTGCAACTTTTCATGTCTGAAAAGTAAGAAACATTTGAAGTAAGAATTCCATGAACAATGCTTAACGTTAATATCAACCTCATGTAGTAATAATTAATCTTTTTTTTTCATTAAGACTCCGGACTAGGTCTTTTATCTTATAAGGAATTGAATACTGAGTTGGTTAGTGAAGTTATGCATCTTCTTTAAATGCACCAGCCAAGTTTCAAAAAACAAAACATTGACACCTTCAGTGGCTGCTCTAAGTTATGTAGGTGCCTAAAACATGAAGAAAATTACATGAAAGGTTCCAAAAAACTACAAACTCATGAGGATGATGCATTACATCCTTGCATAGGTTGTTGTGTGGTAGATGCATATGGCTCACATGTAACTAGGCAAAGACTTCAAGGAAATTGAAAGGGCGACAAACATGAAAACCAAACCTAAAATATTTGACAAGTTGGTTTTTTCTCAAGGTGATTTCCCTTCGTAGAAGGAGTTTAGAAATCATGCATGTAAAAAAACGAATTATACCCATCAGGCTTGAGACAAGAGGTCATCGATCACTTTTTAAAAAATTGTTCATTTGCCCACAAACATGAAGAAACCATCCTACAAGTACATTGGCAAAGGGATTAACACGCTGGTCATTTAAACACATTTGAAAAACAAAGCAAGACTCATTCCTAATCTTCATACACTAAGATTGGCCATCCCTCAAACCATCGTGCAAAAATTAACTTTGGTTGCTTCATGATCTACACATGGAAAAAATCAACAAAAAAATCTCGGTGCATCTAGAAACAAATTGCAGTGAATTTTACTGATTATATGGATTTAAGGCCATGAAGGTGGTGAACCTCAAAAGGGACATGTGAAACTAGGGAATATCACATGAAAGTTTTTCTCCCCCTTGTAGTAAGTGAGTTTTTCTACAAACGTTTTATGTTTTGAAGCCTCTAAATCATGAAGGAGATTAGGAAACATCATATGGATATTTTGAAGAACAAAATCTACTTAGAAAAGCTCCAAGGTGACATCCATGGTTCTTTCTTGATTGTTTCCTTGGTCCTCCGATATTGAGACCAGGAAATATCCCTCTCAATATGAGTGAAGCCTTGAACTCCTTGTAAACCCCGTCTAAGTTCCACCAGGAGTTTCCAGAACCCCTTTTCCGAGGGATATTTTATCCATAAAAAATTGGTTCATGTCATGTATATGTTGCACGGCATGTAGCATAGACAAAATACCCTTATTCTCTTCTTCTGAAATAGGACATTTCAAGAAAACATAGACAGAAATTTTATGTCTTCCATAATGTCTCATTAATGAATAGATTTATGTTCTTGCATTTTATTTTTGGATGGTGTTTTCTTATAGGCTGTGTATACAAACATCTCATGCATGTGATGACACCCCAGTCACCGTCATGCTTTCTCTAAGTCATAGAGGAATACTGAACATTAATAGGAAACCTAGTACTGGCCTTCATAGTATTTTAGGAATTCAAAGAGTGACAAGGTAATTAAAGAGCTTTCTGTTGACATACATTTGTTGCACCATGGACATGTAACAAGGTAATTGTCCTAAAAAATCACAAACCTCTCAATGGAAGGGTTTGTGATACTTACATGCCATGTTCATGAAACGTTCTTCTAGATTTTGAGACTCCATTGGAATTCAAACGGAACCTACAGGGGCCTGTAAATGTGGAATTTGGTGGGTGCATGTGTAGAAAGAAGAATAAGAAGTTTAGGGTTTTCAACTTGGTCCAAAACATAACAGAGATTGTGATCGGGTAAAATGTGTGAAAAAATCATGATTTTTGACAGTTAAGATGCGTGAAAGCTTTATGAAGAGAAAGTATTTCTCTTTGAAGAAACTATCCAACGGAAACTATGTATGTGCTAAAACAAAATGAGGCAGGTGAGGTCTTGGTTGCCCAAGATCACAAAATTACGTGATGTTGCATCTTAAATGGTTTTGTTAAAATCAAATTCCACAAAATCATTTGATTGTACAAATATCAGGCTATTTCTTTATGAAATTCTAGCCCCTCTAAGAATTCCGTTAATTACTTTTCAAATTTTACCTTATGAAACTCACTCAAAAGTCATTATGTAAGGGCCATGAATTGAACTTCAAATTGCCAACTCACACAATGTAGGGACCCGTGCATTTCTGGGAAATAACACCTGCCCTCATCTATCCATGANAATTTGTATCGCCATCCACTTGTAAAAGTTGGCACAAGGGTAGCTCCATGTTTTAGAATTTCTCGCTAAGGTTCTGACATATCTTGATTCAGCTTGAATGGAGAATCGGATGGATGGACATGCCATGAGATTGGTAAATCTTTGTCATGTGTGAGTCGTCATCTTCACGATGCCCGAAATTCCCAACCATTTAGCTTTGAGCTTCAGGTATTCATGTCCCTTTATCTTGAAATTCATGCAGCTACGTGGAACATAATCAATGATTCTTGCACATTCTCTAGTGTCTACCATGTCTCATTCCATATGCTGTATGATTCTTGTTGTCCAATGTCTACTACACGTAACTTACTTGAACACTGCCCCCCTGTCAAAACAAAGAGGAGCTTTCCTTTCACCCATTCAGTAATTTTGTGTAATTTTTGAGATGGCATCAGTGTGTGAGAGTTTGACATTCGTTTTCTTGTCCGCCAAGTCAACGTAATGTGACATGCACAATGTTTTCATCATTTTTTTGAGGACTTGATAGGTTTTCTTGTTCTGCTCATCACTGAGAGGATGAAAGGTCATTTACATCTAGATTTGAGTGCTGTGCAATTTCATGATTTCGTGCCCAAATATCTGCTCTTGAACCTCCCATCTTTGACGTTAGTGATGGAGGAGGGGATGATGTGGGATGGAGTACACCATTTTTGGAAGTGGTCAACAAATACAAGAAACACTTTAACACCATTTACTTTTGTGGGTGATGACCATGATCATATCCAATCATGCATCTAACAGTAGTGGTCCAAGAAAACAAGTGTACATATTTTCTTGACTTGTTCCACTGAAAACGTTTTCATGAAGCGTTGTAGTACTTCAGGACGTCAAATTACATTTTCCCACTTCTAAAAATTTACAATTCATTAAAGGAATTTTTCCTTGAGTTTTTTCCTTGAAAAAACCTTGTAGTGCACCTCTAACAGCATACATTGTAGTTATTCATACATATGACAACATGACACGTGGGTTTCTGTTGCCAATATAAGCTTCAAACCAAAACTTGGCCTCATCCTACCTTCCAAGCTGCTTCCAGTCATATGCAAATTTTCCACAGATATATGGGTCTCCAATTTTTTCCAGCTTGCCAATCTTGACCATTACTTCTGGCCGCTGCCTAAGGGCATCAACTAGATTCATTTTTCTGCACCAATACGTGATGCCTTAATCAAATTTCTAATTGAGAAACTTCATCCATTGCATATTTATTAGGCACACGTGTTGTGAATTCTTCAAATGTTTTGGGGTATGCTGGTCAGTGGGGACGACATGTCCCTTGCCAAAGAAATTCAAGCACCCACTTAGTGAGTCATGTGCATGAGCAAGTTATGGTTCATAATGCATCAATCATGTAATTTTTAGGTCATCAATTACTTAATTACTAGGAGAAAGAGTACATCAAGAGTACATCTTGATCTAATCTATTTTCTCTTACTCACCAGGCTGAATATGAAATCATAACACATCCGATTGCTTTCAGATTTTCCATTTATGTCCTCCAAGGTTTTTTTTTTTTCTTTCATTTATGCTAAATCCTTAGTTTCAAAAAGGTAAAATAGAAAATGATTAATTCTTTCCTTCTGAATATCCATTTGGTAAATGCAAATGATGTTTTGGAAGGCAGGTGCATGTGTTTTGCTCTAGATTCTTTATGTTGATGGTTTTCCCCTCACTCATCAAACACCTCCAGCGTATCTGGGGAGTGGATTGTGGATTGTATCTTAGAGATGAAAAATATTAACAATCATGCTTCATTTTTTCGATCTCTACTCCCACCTCCCCCCTCCTAATGCCTCAAGTGTAGTGTCGAGGTGTAGTGGGGAGTGTATTGCATGAATGGATAAATTTGAACAAAATTGTATCGATGCTTCTATGTCTTACAAGAATGGTGGCAGAAATAAGGGTATGACTATATATGAAAGGAAAAGGCAAGTTACTGATATTGCAGATGCAGCATGTTGCCTTGGCCTAACATTTCTTCATTGGAAATAAAGCTACCATTGCTCTGTTTGCCCTATTCTCAGAATTTGTAAAGGGATGGATGCTTCAGGACAAAATATATTGTGTGATGATTAAAATAAAGGGAGTGACTGACTTGATTGTAGAATCAGCAAGGATTTCTATGCAAATTGCATCGGTCATACTCTTAAGTTGGAAGAAAGAACTAATTGTGGGTTCCTTTGAGTTAGTGAACCATTTAAGTCATTCATCAATACGTTTCAGGCCCATGGTATAAACTACCTCTCCATTCACCTTGAAAATCTAGGAAGATCAAAGAGCTCACTCAACATGTACCATAGGGTGGTGATGGTGAACTAAGCACTTGACGAGTAGCTACATATCCGAGATCCAGGTATGATCCATTGTGGGCAGATTTGGGAGCTCCCTGGCATGGTCTTTTCCATGGTGAGGAATTTCAACGGTTTTATCAAAGATGTCAGTGGGAAGGATTACCCAAACATTTACCTGTGTTGCACTTCTTCAGACTAATTCTGAAGAGAATGAAAACTCGGTAGATGAAGGCAACAAAGGCTGTGGATAAAGAGGAAAAGAGGGCTTTTTCAGTGCATTAAGAAGATCCTGGAATCCCTGTAGTCAGGGATTTTCCATGCCATGCAAAACATGAGGAAGTTAGTGGTGGGGATCTGGTGGTGGTGTTGGTGGTGGTAGTGGTGGTGATGGTGCTACTGGCTGTGGTGGTGGTGGTGGTGGTGGTGGTGGTGATGGTGGCGGTGGTGGTTGTTGAAGTAGTTTTGGTGGTGGTGGAGCTTGTGGTGGTGGTGGTGGTGGTGGTGGTGGTGGTGGTAGTGGTAGTGGTGATGGTGGCGGCGGTGGTGGTAGTGGTGGCGGTGGTGGTGGTTGTGTTGGTGGTGGTTGTGGTGGTGATGGCGGCATTGGCGAAAGTAGAGATGGTGATTTTGGTGGCGGTGGTGACTGAGGTTCCTCATTTCTTTTATCTTTCAATTCACATTTTCTCTCTTCTTTTGCTTCATTTTGTGTTTTATTTCATGAACCTACTTTGATTGTGATTCTGCAGCTCAAAAAGTACATTAAAGGTGACCAGTTTCCCATGTTCTAGTTACTATTGTTGGTCCCTGTTTCCGGTTCTGGTGTTTTCTTTGGAAAGGGAATCTGGTGACGTTATTCACTCGGGTTGAGAACCCAAGACTTCTTGTAACACTTGTTCTAAAGACTGGAACGAGGTTCACCACCCAAGGATCCATTCTTGGCACAAATGTCATCCGTAGCGGCCCAGACCAAATAAGTGACAACAGTCACAAATGCATCTGGCTAGCTAAAAAACCATCCTATGATTTTTTTCTTATCTTGTTTCATTTTAGGATAATGTTTATTTCCTTGCAGTTTTACAAAATTCTTTTTTTCATTTTTACCTTTGTTTTGTAGCCTTCACCACTCAGTCTCCACTCTGCCATCATTGCACTCTCATCCTTCACCATTCATTTTTCACCATTCTCTTGCATCTCCTCGCTCTCTCACTTTGTTCCTCCGCTCATCTCTGTAAGGTTTCCACTGTTGGCTATTGAATT
>SZWC01000484.1:353806-378349 GCA_023375785.1 Penium margaritaceum
TCCTTGTATGGCTCTCCGAGGTGCAGCAGGACTGGGTCCAGCCATTCCAGGATGGTGCAGGATGCGCCGAGGCCAAGGATACGCCGGCGAAGGTCCATGGCAGCATCCCAGTACTCAGCAACGGGAGCCCCTGGCTTAGGACGGAGGTTGCGCAATTTTTCTCGCAGGGCAATGACCAAAGCCATCCCCTGCTCCTCCTTGCGCGTGGTCAGGTGCTGCCATGCCTCGTGAGGTCGCGGATCACCGCTGCGGGGGTTGTCTGGATCGGCTCTTTCCCCCTCAAACCGGAAATGACAAATGGAGTATTGCTGGTCTTCCGGAAGCGCGCGGACCAGGGCATTAAATGCTCTCAGGAGTACCCGCGCGTCCGTGCCATTGGGCGGCGGAGCTAGGTAGTACTCCTCAAGAGTGTGCTCCGCCGCCCACGAAAGAAATACGTCCTTCCAAGAAAGGAAGTCGCGCACGCCGAGCGGCGGCGGCGTCAGGTCCTTGTGGGACAGGACCTTGCTGAGGTCGTCCCACGTCATTCCTGTGGAGGTGGCACCGGCGCCGGCACCCACTCCTGCGCTAGTTCCGGCATTTGCACCGGCACCTCCTGGGGTTGAGGCCGCTGCACTCATAGCTCCTGGGAGACACGGCAGGAGCTAGAGAGGTCGTGCGTGCTCAGCTGTTCCCTCCTTGGCGCCGAAGAAAAATTCGGCAGCAATTCGCCGGGCCCACTTTGGGCCCAGTTTTCTGCCGCGAGCCCGTAGCTCGATGGGAAGCGCCTCTGTTGGTCTCAGGACTCCTGCCAGGCCGCCTTCAACCTGCACAGCCGTGGTTTGGGCCGGGAGACCCCGCCGTCACCTTGGGTGAGGGGTGACGACGCTTGGGCTCTCTCCCCTCGCTCTCCTTCTTCCTTAACTTCGGCCCCCCCCCTTCTTCTGCCGCCTCCAACCTCTGTGCGCGGCCTAGGGGGGTGCTTTCGACGTGCCTGGGGCCTTGCGCCGCCTGCTGTTGCGACAGCCGCGCAGATCTACTCACGCGCGCTACCTGGCCGCCCTCGTTTTTGCTCGGCGCCGACCCTATCCTCCACCCTTAGGCCTCGAACATGGCTCTGATACCATGAGAAAAGCAGCACGAAGCCATAGCAACTTACGGTGCAAAGAATGGTTAAGTATAGTGAGAGCTAGGTCCAGATTAGAGGGGCGGCCATGGCAAAAGTAACACAAGTGTGCGAGTAACAAGGCACACCCTTGTTACGGGTGGAAGCTCGCTACTCGAGCTCCACCCATCGGCCGGCGAGCGAGGCTCGCCGGCGAGACAAACCAAACGGGGGCGAAAACCCCCGAAGCCCCCAAAAGGCGCACGCGAGTACTCGCGTTGCCTTGGGGTCACCTAACCAGGGTCACTTCACAAGTGACCTATTATTTTCCTGTCCACATGCACGAATGTAGGTCTCAAGTAGGTTTGGCATCCTAAGGCCTAAACTATGCCACTTCCAGCAAGATACCAGAAATAGTATGAATATGAAAGACTACGCATAAAGTGGTGTTGCCAAGCTCTAGCGGTGAAGATGATGATGGGCCATGCGGGCAGGATGGAGGCGACCACTCGTGGTGAACTTGATCACATGCTGTCACGGTGTGTCGCCTCCACTCCTTGCACCAGCATGCCCTGCGCACTCACGGCCAGCACAAGAGGAGTAAATACAGTGGGAGATTAACATGAAGGACCCTGCATGAACCAGATCCAGCTGTCCTTGTCCTCCGGAGATGTTATTGCCTATGCCACTGGGATGGTGTGGTGATGTGCGTCTCAGAATTGGGCAATCAACATCACCTGATTATGCCCCATCTTAAAGAAGGTAGCATCCATGGTGATCAGTTTTTGAATGTGCTTTCATGCTGCCCAACATGAAACAAGCATGCACATGGGCGTCAAACCCTTCTCATGGTATTGTTCTTTGTAGGCAATGATCCTTGGGCCGCTCATCTTCAACTGTACCAACATGGTGTGCAAGAACGAAAGTACCGGACAGAGGATTATTGTACACAATGCAGCAATTTAGGAAGGGGATAGATTGAAGGATAGCTCCGGGTTGCCCATCATTTCTTCCTGGGATTTCTTCCATTCAAAGTCAAGTTCTGGAACTTGTTACCGTTTCATGTCAACCCACGTCAGTTCATGCCACACCAAGTTCTATGTCATGTGTTTGTTTTCCACAATGTCTGGGGTTTCCTCACAGCACTCCAGATTCCGTAGGACATGCCTCCAGAATGCAAAGAGTCCTTTTTCCTTAGGCTATTTGCACTCACCCTTTGGCAGGGGAGGTGCCTCATCCTCGGAGGATCCTGCATTATAGCAACAGAGATAACTAGCAGCACGTTGGTGAATTCTTGGGTAACAACAGGGCTGCACACACAGTATAATCACTCAGATCAGATGTGCACAGAGAAGGCATTCAGGGCCCATCCAAGATGGCGCCACGGCATGTTCCAATTGCTCAGATGGAAGGGGCTGGGACTCATAAAGGGAAAAAACTGATGTTGTGGCAAAGGCGCATGGAAGGTTCTTGTTCACAGATGGGTGAGCCTGGGGTCACACTTTCCTTGAGCTGATCGTGTTGTGCCCCATTGATGAACAAGATGGCCTCTCAGGGCTTCCTCAAGGGCAGGCTCAGTAGAGTTCCAGGCCTAGTGCTAAGGAACGGTTGCATCCGCATCCCTCATTGAGACGCACATGCAGACTGCAAAAAAATACGAAATTGGTTCATTAGTAACCATCATATCCCACATGACCACATTGTTGTCACGTGCTTGCAAGTGGAAGCAAGCCATGAACACCATGACAGGGAGATATTTGTGGGTGTGAGCATGGATTTACAGCAAGAGCACCCATCGGAGAATGATGATAGCACCAGACCCCGCGCAGCCTCAAGCCCAGGAAAGTGAAACTTGTGGTCGTCCTTCCCTCTTGGAAGAAAGGGGATAATTGTTCCTTTGATGCAATGTGGACTTTTTTCTCACACCCGTTTATGGTTAGTCACAAAAAGGAGTGCCTCATGAGGATGCAGTGGGAGGAAGATGGCATCACACAGTGTCCTTTCTTCCATCAACAAATGAGGAACATTGTGGCCATCTCAAAATAATTAGGAAAGCTTCTAAGAATGTGTTTCTTGTGATCTTATTCTGGTCAAATTCTTTCAGAATGTATGGACGAATACCTCAATGTGTTTTCAAAACATGAACCATCCTACTTCCAAGCATAGACTGAGGGAGGTATCAGTGCATAAATCAGGTGTGCGCACTACGCATCCATATCATGTTCACCTAATCAACCAAACACAAATGCTCCCCTGAAACAGTATTTGACTATGTTGATTTTTTGCACAAAGTAGATGGAGCAAGCCGCACCTTGAGCAAGACATTCAGGTGATCAGGTGTGCGCAGTACATGATATGGATGCGTATTGCTGCTCCCGCTCTTCTCCATCACCCTCTCACTGCTTCTCGTTCTAAGTACAAGCATCAACAAAATCCATGGCTTCCTCTCTTTCCCACACTCCCATTATTTCCCCCTCACCACACATCACTAGATACTGGTATCAGGGAAATTGAGGGAGAAGCGCATCGCTCTTTTTTCATTTCCCTCTCCTGGTAAAGCATCAACCCTTGGGACCCAATCGCCAGCCACTTGCGGCTGCGGACACGCCATGGCATGTTTCATTCTCCTTAGTAGCTGTTCATGCCTGCATCTACTTCAGTGATGTGTTCTTCAGCAGCACTGGTTGCACACTGGACACTCTTGTCCTTTCTGTCCTGCTTGCCACAACCACGTAGCCTGTGGTAGCCTCGGGCAAGGGAAAGGGAGTGCCAGCCGGCCTCAGACGTTCTCTTGGGCTCTCTTTTGCACGTACCAACCTCCATATTGCCGGGCTTGTTTCATTCTACAGGCGCACACAGGTCATCGCTGCTCCAACTACATTAGGGACTGATGCGTGCTGATTTCTAGCACCATTCTTGCATCCACAACAGCTCTTGCAGCCGCTGCTGTGACATCATTCTCCACAGTTTTGACAGAAACCATGGTCCCGCCCTTGACAATATTAACCAAGGCCATCACTGCAGCCATAGCCACACCCGTAGACCTGACTACAACCTCAGCGCCAGCAACTTCTGCAAATTTTCATAGGATCTCCTTCGTCGGCCCCTTGATGCCGGGGCATTCTTTCTCATGACCATAGCCACATTCTTGGTATCTTCTTTCAGTAACACCAAGCTTGCAGCAACAACAGTTACAAACTCATCCAAAGCCACAGCCATAGCCGTAGCAGTCACCCTGTCATCCTCTCTTGGCTATCCACGGGCTACTGCTGCAACTTTACTGTCATTTTCCTCAGGCATGCAACTGCTGCAGCACATGCATTTCTTCACACGGTGGTCACAGCCATGATTGCAGCTGCAACTCTCACAGCCACTGCCACAGCCGTATCCTGATTCCAGCACTAGTCGTTGCAGTAGCCACGTTGCGACCACTGAAGTCGGCGCAACCACAGACATCATTACTCTCCCGCTGTCACCGCACTAGCCACTATTGTAACCATTGCTGCAGCCTTGCCGCCGCCTTTGCCACCCTGGCGTCAAATCCAGAGCCTCCACCAATCTACTCACCTCTAGATGAGGAGAAGGCAGCATTGAATGCAGCGTATGTGGTACGCTACACGAAAGACCTCCTACATGATCAACTGTGGGACGAGAAGCGCGCACAGTTCGCCTAAATCCCTGGTGAATACGAAACCAATGAGGAAGTTGCCAAAAATGAGCGTAAAAAGCACGAGATTTATCAGCAAGTGTACACAGCCAATGACATTCCTGCTTGTGGTTTTGACAACATCCTAGCGACAACACCAATGTGTAGACCTTCGGTAAGACCAACCTCTCCTACCCCCTCTTATGTACCTCCAACTAGTGTCCTGCCAACCTCACAGAAACCCATTAATCAGTCACAGCTGGGGTCCCACTCACTGCAGCACCAGCTGCCGCAGCAGCATTCTGCATCACAGTCTTTGCAGCACCCGCATCTTGCATTGATGCAGGATTCGTGTACTGCAGCAGAATCTGCCAGTCTCTCCCGTGCCATACTAGACACTGCCACTGTTTCTGCTGCTACCTTTGCTGCCACCGCACGCGTCTCTTGTGCACCCGCTGCCGCAGTCGGTGGGCATGCTGAAGAAGAATTTTCTCAGGCAGACTCCGTCTACATCCTTCTGGTAGGAGCTGCCGTTAACATAGCCACAACTCTCAATTGGCCCCAGTGCCATTGCTTCTTCTGCTTCATCAGCTGTCCCATGGGCCTCATCTGCTGTCCAGTCCATCAGGACTAGTACCCTCTCCACCATCGTCTCCAAATGAGCCTCCAATTCTCTTACTACTGCTCATGTCTACACCCTCATCTCGACTTGTGCAGCAACGACAGCCTGTCTCACAGACTTCTTGTGTCTCAGAATCTCTGCTGCATGCCGGATATCTGTTCTTGTAGTCTCTGCTGCCACCATACTAACACTGTTTACATGCCCCCCGCATGCTGAGCAAGCAAGTTGCACTTCTTTTTCTTCTGCGATGGGTCCCTGCCTGGTGTTTTGATCTCCTGTCAGCTGCCTCCGTTGCAGCTTTTGGCCTTGCTATGACAGCACTCCAGATTCTTCCTAAGCCCACTAGAACAAAGGAAATGATGCCAAAATCTTCTTCTCTCTACCCTTCGTTCCATTCCCGTGTGTGATTCGCCACCATGTCTGATCATGAAGCTGCTATTGTTGAGCTCTAGGCATAAGTGTGGCAGAAATCTGCAGCTTTTTAGCCCTCTGGACCTTGAGGTGGCTAAGAACCATCAACAGAATGCAGACGCTGAATGCAAATCTTGCCAAAGTTGTTGCCGAGCATGTCATGACACGGCTTCCCTGGTGTGTCTGCTGCCATTGCTTCTAGCACCTCAACTACCACTGGGTCTTCCTCCACTCAGCATACTTACCCCTCACATATTGGCTCCACTGTTGCCAGCTCACAATCCACTAGCAGTGCTCGCAGTCCACTGTTGCCGCTGCGCTTGCTCCTGCACTCTTGCCCCTCACATGCCAGCATGACTTTGATACCTTTCCCCTGCATGTAATTCCTAAGCTGACCTTCTCATACTGATAAGTTTGCTTCAGTGCGTGGGTCCAGGTTGAACGTCTGTGGTAATAATTATTCCTACCTAATCCTCTTGCTGCCACTCCCTTTTTCTCTGATCCTGCTGAATCTATCCATACGGTTTGTGCTCGCATCAATGGTGAGCTAGACAAGCTCACAGATGATATCAGCTCTTATAATGCTGACTTTGCTCACAGCCTAATGTTGACTTCAATGTTTGTTTTGGGGCCAATACAACGGCAATGGTACTGCGGTCCACATCGATGTCGCATCGATGTGGATATGGGGGATGTGGAGCAACCAGAGTCCACCAGCACCCTGTCCAGACCTTGGGGAAATCCCAAATGCAGTTTTCTCAAGACTGACATTTTGACCCCCGGTGGCTTTATCTTTGGTGCATGCATGATCCTTGAATGTTGGTGCGGATGTTTTCCAACTCACCTATGCCATATCTCCATGCATGCACATTCTCTGCCAGGTGGTTCCAAGACGGACCCAGCTCCTAGAACATTGGATCATGGTGCTGCCACATCACAAATTGAAAACAAGACTGCAGTTACCACATAAAGAAATATCAAGACAGTCTGTTCGAGGATGATTTTTGACTCCGTCCCCCTGCATCTCCTCTGACCATAAAGTCACCATGGTGCCCCCCCCCCCCCCTCCTCCGCTCCTTAACGATGACTGTGCACTTGACGATATCAAGTGCACAACCACAGAACAATGAGTTTTTTCCCGTTGGGTCCGGTACACGTGGTCTCGACTCGAGCCAACCACCATGGCCGCTAGCACTCATGGCTCGCGGGCCACCTCATCATCAGGAGCGCCGTCTGCCGCTCCGACATCAGGTGTCTCTGAAGCCTTCAAAGCCAGCCGCTGGAATCCTCCTTGCTGCCACCGCCTCACTGGAGTTCTTTGTACCTTTTTTCCTGAACATTTGCTGCGCCACATTGAGAAATGGCTGACACCCACCAAGAAAGCTGGATTTCGTTGCGGCAACTGTGCCAAGATTAACTCTGGTACATGTGACAAGATTCAACAAAACTTTGGGGAGTCAAAAATCAACATGAATAGCTGCCCCTATCCACCCCCTACAGCATGAGATACTTTGGGTCTCGAGCGTGCAGCCCCGCCTCCCGCCGGATGGAAACCGCACAACGCTAACTTTTACATGGGCAAGGAGTAGTGAACTGCTGATCCCCAGTGTCACGAATAGAATTGTGGGAGAAGAGGTAGCACAAAGATGAGGCCACAGTTGCCAGTTACATACTTCTCCAAGACAGTAATGACGCGGAGCAGGAGCAAAAGCAGCAGCAGAAGGAGTAGCAGCAGCAGTAGCAGCAGCAGCAGGCTTCCCGTCCCTCTCCATCCAGCCATCTGGAAGGCCAAGCACCCCTGTTCGACATCTACTGGGCATCCTCTTTCAAGCAGACCACTCTGGAACAGCACGTAGAGCACAAGGTAAACCAGAAGTGCCAACTCTTGATCATCAAGCTGATGGACATATCTGCCCTCCCGAATTCATACTGCAGAGTGTTGTGCATCATGGAAGTAGTGAAAGTTGCAAGCAAGACCAATTTTTTTTGTCTGCCTCCCTAGCAGGAGTACAGTCCTCAAAGAACTACTCCCGGCCCTGGACAGAGAGCTAGATGGGCTGGATATTCCACTCAAGAAGGTGTGGGACATCTACGGCACTAGTCTTGCCGTGGATGAGTGGAGTGACCAGTGGATCCACCCAATCTTCAAAGCAATGGCAGTCAACGCACAGGGCTCCATGCACATTTTCAGCAGAGAAACAAGCGTCATGACCAGGGATGACGAGTGGATAACCAGCGTCATTGAAGTAGTCATCTTGGAGGCGGGCATGTCGAAGGTCATTTCTCTCATCTGTAACAACACCAGTACCAACAAGCAAGACTTTGATGGCTTGGAATAAAATTACCAAGGCATATTCTGGCAGGGCTGCTGCACACACAACATAGACCTGGTGATGCAGGATGCTGCCAAGTGTGCATGAGGGGCTGGAGTTATTGCAAGGTATGACAAAGATGTCACATTCTTCCGGCATAATGAGATTCCCCGCTTGTGGCTGAAGGCCAGGACTAATGGGAAGGTTCTAGTCCCGCATTGCTTGAGTGTTCAGCATGGCCGAGAGAATGTTGGAACACAAAGAGAGCATGGAGACATTGGTGGACTCTGCCTTGTGGAAAAAGCTAGGCAGAAGCAAAAAGTGGGTACATAGCCCGTCAGAAGTATGTTTACTGAATTGTGAGGCGTAGATTGTTTTGGCTACAGGTGCGCCAGCTCAAAGACTTCCTCGAACTGGTTGTGTGGGCTCCGAGGGTGGCAGACTGCCCAGGTGGGGGGACAGGTCAGATTTACAAGGCCCTGTTGGACTGTTGTGAGGATTTGGCCGCATTGGCTTAGAAAACGGGGGAAAAGGCAGCAAAACTTGCAAAGGTGCATTTGGATTATGTGTTGGGCCACCTGAGCCATTATTGTTCCACCAACATTGCTTGTCCTCTATATGATGGTGCCAGGCGTGTTCATCCATAACACTTTGGAAACGACCTCTCTGGGGACTATGACAATGCAAACCTGGAAGACTGTGGCTGATTCTCTGGTTCCTGCGGAAAAGCATGATTACCTGATGAAGGAGATTTCTGCCTTCCAAAATTCTCAAATTATGATTGATGTCAACCCTAGCATCTCTGGTGCAAAAACCTCTAGAGCATTTTCTGCTGTTGCAAAATTCAAGTGCCTCACCATTAGTGTAATCATATGGCATGTCAATTCCACTACCTGTCCTCCTTTTCTCCGTGACCTTGCCCTCAAAGTATTGTCTCAGCCTTGTTCATCCTCTGAATGTGAAAGGGTGCTCTCTACTCATGAGCTCGTGCACACTGCCAGAAGGAACCACCTGCTTGCGTCAACAAGCACTTGTCGCAGCCATGTGGCCAAACCTGTCCCAGCCGTGTGGCCAAACCTGTTGGTGCCTACGTTCTCATTCACTGCCGCACCACTGTCACTGGTCATGCTGATAATACAGTTCAATCAGTTTCACATGAATACAGATGAGCTAGCAGATGAGTATTGGGCTTTCAGTCTGTAGCTGCTTTGTGACCTTGGTAAGGCAGCCCCCCGGGCAATTCTCTGCCTGTCTCTCTATTGTCACGGGCCTCATTCCTCCACTGGCCGATCTCTTTCTGCACGTTCCTGCTACTGAGATTGAGTGTCTTGCCACGGAGCCTGATGATCCTAGTTCTCCTCTTGGCATTGGAGAACTCTACGAGTTTATAGCCACTTGCCTCATGTCAGAAACGGCCCCCGGGTGGAGGCAGTTCCAACGTGTCCGGTCTACTTGGCTCACGGCTATGTTTTGTGCAGGTTCTGAGTCTAAGCGTGAGCTTTCTGGTCACCTCACGCTATGTTTCTGGGAGTTGAAGGCATTTGTGAGACAGTCAATTTCGCAAAGGGAATAACGCGATTTTGCATTAGTTTTTTAACATGAACATGATCTCAACATTTGTAGGAATAGTCATGAGCTCTCCAATGCACCAAACCGTACACGATTCGGATCACCGTAGCTCTCGCTACGTCATCCGAAGCGCAGCACCCCAAATCCGCCGCTCAGTCGGCGGCGCGCACCACGTTGCCCGCCGAGGCGCCCTCGCACATCAAGGACCCATCAAAACGCCACTCCGGAGGCGTAGATGTCCCTACGCGTAGTGGCGGCGCCCCTCGTGCCTTTGGGGTCTGTTTCGATGAGTTAATCATCGAGTTTAGTGATGGGGATGGATGTGGGTTGAAACCTGTTCGCGGACCTGGAGTCGGAAATTTGACCCGACTGAGTTCCCGAGTAACAAAATTCCGGTGAAACAACTTCCACCGGATTCAGCAACTCATCCACTTTTGGGGGCAATTAGGATCCGAGTAATCCTCGTGTCTCCAGATCCGTCGACGAGGATTTTCCTCTCTGTGGCGGCTCGTCGGCGCCTCCCGGCGTCGCACTTGGGCATGCACCGGGGCAAATCTTCAACATTCTTCCCCTTGCAGCTGCCACGCCCACTGCTCCTGCTTTCTCTCACTCATCTTCCGCTGCGCCCTCCAGCCCATCTTCGCTGGTCATCCCAAGCCCGGCCACGCTCAATGCGTGCCGGTCGACGGGTTGCGCTTTGGTCAAGCAATCCGCAAGCATGTTGTGCGTGCTGCAATGCTGCAGCACCACCTGCCCCTTTTCCACCATGTCTGGTGCGTAGTGGTAACGCACGTCGATGTGCTTTTTCCTCCTGTGCTGCGTCGGGCTATTCGTCAGCAAGATTGAGCCAGTGTTGTCCTCTTGCACCACCGTAGGCTCCTACTGCGGCACGCCGAGCTCCCCCAGCAACCTGCGGAGCCACACCGCCTCCTTGACTGCCTCGGCCAGCGCGATGTACTCTGCTTCCACTGTGGAGGTGGCGACGCAGTCTTGCTTTCTGCTGCACCACGAGACCGCTGCACGAGCGAGGAAGAACACGTAGCCGAATGTGGACTTCCGCTTGTCCACGTGGCCAGCGTAGTCTGCGTCCGTGTAACAGACCAGACAGAAGGGGTCCGCCCGCCCCTTGCCGTCGAACCTCAAGCGCGCATGCCGCGTCGCCTGTAGGCAGCGGAGGGTGCGCTTGACTTCCTCCCAATGTTGTGGCCCTGGATCGGCCACGTACGTGCTCACTTGGCCCACCCCGTAGGCCAGGTCTGGGTGAGTCGCCACCATGGCGTACATGAGGCTGCCCACCGCCGATTGGTAAGGCACCCCTGCCATATCCTTCCGCTCTTCTTTTGTTTGGGGCGCCATTGCCGCACTCAGTTCACAGGTCATGGAGACTGGACTGCCAACCGGTTTGCAGTCCTCCATGCCATACCGCTTCAGCACCTCGGCCACGTGTTTGGCCTATCCCAGCTCAAGCGTGCGCACCCTCCGATTCCGTGTAATGCTCACCCCGAGGTAGTACTCCAAGTCTCCCATGTGCGACATCTGGAATCTGCTGCTCAGTTGCTCTTTCAGCTGTTGTAAGCTCTGCAAATCCGTCGAGCACACAATTAGGCCGTCCACGTAGAGTGCAACGATCTGATGGAGCTATTGGTCACGCCGCACGTACACGCTGTGATCCGCCTCACAGCGCTTGAAGCCGAGTTGTGCCATGAAGCTGTCCATCTGTTGGTACCAGCATCTGGACGATTGTTTTAGCTCGTACAAGGAATTCCGCAGCTTACACACCTTGCCCTCCGGCGCCTCCACCCTCTCTGGCACCTCTATGTAGATCTCTTTGTCTATGATGACGTTGAGGAAGGCCGTCTTTACGTCCATTTGGTGAAGTTCCATGTCTTTCGCGGCCGCCACCGCAAGGATCGCCCGGATGCTTATGAACTTGGCGACAGGAGCAAACGTCTCATCCTAGTGCTCCCCCTTACGCTGTGCGTAACCTTTTGCCACCAGCCGCGCCTTGAACTTGTCAACCACACCTTCCTTTGTGAACTTGTTCTTAAAGACCCATTTTGTGCCGATTATCTTGGAATCTTTCGGCCTGTCAACCAGCTCCCACGTATCATTTTCCGTGATGGACGCCAGCTCCGATTTGATGGCTGCGTCCCATTGATCCCCTTCGGGCCGTGCAAGTGCCTCTTGCACGGTAGTCGGCTCCGTTGATGCAGCCAGCATGCACCGCGTCATGCCTATCCATCGACCGGTGCTTGCGTCAAAGCGCTTCCCCGCTTTTCGCTGCCTCCCTCTGCGGTGCAGTAGTTTTGGTGGTGCATTGTCGCTCTGCTCCGATCCCTCCTACTCAGCACGCTCCGCTGAATCATCGACTGGACTGCTCCCCAGGGATCTCTCTCCTTCTGGCGAAACATCACCCGAACGACTAACACGTCCGGTGGATTTTCCACCGACGCTCGATGCACATTCTGCCAGGAGTGTGCGCATTGGCACCCTCTGTGCCTCATCCGCAGAATCCTTCTGGTGGATCTCCTCATCAGCTTGATCGTCATCGGAGTCCTCCGCGTCGGCTGCCACCGCTGGTGCACCTTCGCGCTCTGATGCCGCATCCTCAACTTCAGCGTCCGCCGGCTCCTTCTCGTAATCAAGGAGCTAGAACCACTCCCCTGTCTTTGGAGAGTCCACCACGCCCGCGTCATTGCTACTGATGTAGCTCTGCTGCTCGTCGAACTCGATGTCTCGGCTGCGGATTACCTCCTTGCGCATGCTGTAGAGCCTGTACGCCTTATGCGTTCTCTCATAGCCAAGGAAGAGATACGAATTTGTCCGCGGCTCCAGCTTGCTGTCGCGCCTCTGCGCAGCCTACACCATCGCATGCGCCTTGCACCAGAACACTTTTAGGTGTGCCACACTTGGCTTGCGCCCGCTCCAAACCTCCTACGGCGTCTTCCAGCCGCTCCTCCCCTTCAGCACCGCTATAGGAGTGAGGTTTATGGTGTAGCTCACCGTACGCACAGCTTCTGCCCAGAAGCTTCACGGCAATTCTGCATCCACCAACATGGTCCGTACCATGTTCAGCAGCGTCTGGTTCGCCTGCTCCGCCACGCCATTTGACCGAGGCGAATACGGCGTAGTTTGTTGCCATTTTATGCCCTGCTGCTTCATCCACCCGCTACAGCCCACNTCCCCTTCAGCACCGCTGTAGGAGTGAGGTTGATGGTGTAGCTCGCCGTACGCACAGCTTCCGCCCAGAAGCTTCGCGGCAATTCCGCATCCACCAACATGGTCCGTACCATGTTCAGCAGCGTCTGGTTCGCCCGCTCCGCCACGCCATTTGACTGAGGCGAATACGGCGTAGTTTGTTGCCATTTTATGCCCTGCTGCTTCATCCACCCGCTACAGCCCACGTTCTCTCCGCCGTTGTTACTGCGTAGCGCTCTGACCTTCCGTTCAGTCTGCCTCTCCACCGCGGCGACATACTCCTTCAGCCGGTCCAGGACCTCGCCTTTCCGCTTCATGAAGAACACGAAGAGTTTTCTGCTGTAGTCATCAATGAAGGTGACAAAGTAACGCGCACCGCTCTTTGACGCCGTCTTGAATGGTCCGCACACTTTGCTGTGCACGACCTCCAGCACGTCCGAGGCGCGATTCATGTTCTCGTTGAACCGTTTACGCAGCGCCTTGCCTAAAATACAAGGTTGGCACTTTTTCTACACTGCTGCATCTGTCGCCTCTTTCGTACCGTCGATGACGAGGCCGCGTACCAGCTCGCGCTTCGCCATCTCCTTCACGACTGCGGGTGAGGAATGCCCCAGTCGTCGGTGCCAGAGCTCCAGATCAGCTCGCCCTCCTTTGGCCAGGTTGACAGTGCGTTCTTGCGAGTCTGCTGAATCTGTCGCCGCGGGGATCACCTTGGTCTCCACGATGTAGAGGCCTCCCTCGCGCTTAGCCTCCAACACGGGCTCGCCGCCGCCGTCCTTCCGCACGACTGCCCCTCTTCTCCTGAGGAGCACCTCGTACCCCTTGTCAGTCAGGTGGCTAACACTTAGAATGTCAGCCAAGCCGCGTACGTACTGTACGTCCTTGATGACACGCTGCACCCTACCAACCACCACCTCCACGTCCACGTCTCCTTGGCCAGCCGCCGGCTCCACCTTGTCGCTCGCGACCACCATGGATTTGCTAGACTTGGTGTAGTTGATGAACCCGACCTTCTTGACCTGGGTATGCTCCACCGCTCCGGAGTCAAGGCATCGCCGGTTGGCCTTCTTGAGGTAATAGTTTTGAGTGCCGTTGAGGAGCGCCTTCTTACCTTTGGCATCCTTGCCGCTGGCCTTTGCCTCCTCGGTGCACTCACGGGCCCAATGGCCCTCCTTGCCGCAGTTACGGCACGCACCCTTCTTGGCGCCCTTGCCGCCGCCATGTCCGCCACCTCCCTTGGCCCCGCTTCCGCCACCAAGCGTTTTGGTGACGAGGGCCGATGAGGACAACGAGGACTCCCCGCAGCTCTGTCGCTGTGCCTCGTTGCGGATGTACTCTGCTACCGCGCCATAGGTGAGCTTGTCCTCTGTCCATCCTTCCAAGACTGTAATGAGAGGGCTCCAACTGTCACGGAGGGCCATGAGGAGTGCCATTGCCTGCAACTGTGTGTCGATCTTCCACCCCACATCATTGCACTATGAGGCGAGTGACTCGATCTGTTGCATGGGAGTGATGACATCATCTCCCTCCTCGATTCTTACTGTCAGGAGTCGCTTCATTGCGAAGATTTTGTTTGCCAGCGACTTGGATTGATGGATGGCACAGAGTTTTTGCCAAGCTTCGACTGCCAGCTTGCAGCCCTGGAAGTAGCCCCACTGCTACTCGGCCGTCCCAGACACCAGCAGCATGAGCGCCTCCGTGTTCTTCTTTGCAAAAGCCTCCTTCTGTGCTTCCGTCGCCGTCGCTTCGTCGAGGACTTCCGTTCCCTTCATGACCTCCAGCAGCCCCTCATGCGCGAGGTGCAGCTCGAAGTGCCACCTCCATAGCCCGTAGCCATGGCCACCTGCAAACTTCTGGATGGGCTGCGTCTCCTTCTACGCCATTTGCGCAGTCTTCAACTCTGGGACCTCAAAGCTTGACGGCGATGTCGTCCCTGTCGACAGTCCCGTCCCCCGCAAAAGCCGTGAACGATTTGTAGACTGGTCAGGGTTATAGGCCCATAACCCTTTGTCAGAAACGGCCCCCGGGTGGAGGCAGTTCCAACGTGTCCCAACGGGTCTACTTGGCTCACAGCTATGTTTTGTGCAGGTTCTGAGTCTAAGCGTGAGCTTTCTGGTCGCCTCACGTTATGTTTCTGGGAGTTGAAGGCATTTGTGAGACAGTCACTTTTGCAAAGGGAATAACGCGATTTTGCATTAGTTTTTGAACATGGACATGATCTCAACACTTTTAGGACAAATCATGAGCTCTCCAACGCACCAAACTGTTCACAATTCCGATCACCGTAGCTCCCGCTACGTCATCCGAAGCGCAGCACCCCAAATCAGCCGCTCAGTCGGCGGTGCGCACCATGTCGCCCGCCGAGGTGCCCTCGCACATCAAGGACCCATCAAAACGCCACTCCGGAGGCGCAGATGTCCCTACGCGTAGTGGCGGCGCCCCTCGCGCCTTTGGGGTCTGTTTTGATGAGTTAATCATCGAGTTTGGTGATGGGGATGGATGTGGGCCGAAACCTGTTCGAGGACCTGGAGTCGGAATTTTGACCCGACTGAGTTCCCGAGTAACAAAATGTACTACTGAGTTCCGGACGCCGAGCCAGAAATTTGGCTAAATCCCTCAGTAACAAACTGCACTACTGGGATCCAACGGATCATTCACCAGACGCCTCGGCAGCCCTTCCGGAGCAAAATCTCCAGATGGACTTTTGTTACTCGGTCAGGTGGATTATCCACCTCCGGTTGAACCGCGGCCGACTCCCAGAGCCGCCGCGCACACCCCAAATTTGGAAGCCCATATCTCCCTTGTTACTTGTCCGATTCCGGTGAAACAACTTCCAACGGATTCAGCGACTCATCCACTTTTAGGGACTTTTAGGATCCGAGCAATCCTCGAGTCTCTAGATCCGTTGACGAGGATTTTCCTCTCTCTGGCGGCTTGTCGGTGCCTCCCGGCTCCGCACTTGGGCATGCAGAGGGGCACCTCAGTGGCTGGTGGAACAACCTACAGAACAAACACATTCACTGCTTCGTCATTGTTTTTGTTGACACTTCACTCCCTTCCTCATCATCCTTCTCCTCCTCCATTGTTACTAGCTCCTCCTCTTCCGTTGGGTGTTATCATACCATGCTTGGTGCTTGGCAGGGTACGATGGTGGCAGGTGTGTTGGGGGATCTGGCAAAGGGAGGGGGGGTGGGCACTGGGAAGCGGAGTGGCAATGCCTCTTCCTCATTCTCCCCCTCTTCCTCGTATTCTTCCTCCACCACATGCTGGAGCTATATTCATCACTCTGTCCCAAAGTACCCCACACCCTCCTGATGGTGCGCGCATCCATGCATGCACGCTATAACATACTGCCACTGCCTCCGGCCTGTCGACTAGTACCTCCTCCGTTCCTCTCCCTGGGTTCTCTCAGTTCTCATCTTCTGTTGGCTCCTCCTCTAGTGTCCCTTCCACAGGCCAACTTCACCATCTGGCCTCTCTTCAGCCAGGACCTTCTGGCCCTGATTGGCTTCCTTTTCCCAATCAGTCCGCATGCTAAGCACTTCCCTCTTCTTTCTACATGCTTCCACCATTGCTGCACGGTGGCAATCGCCAGGGTGCCAACTACTGTGATGGTGGTCCACGTGACGACCACGGTGCGGCTGAGTGTCAGCTTGAGAAAGATACTCACCAACCCCTCCGTCTCCGTGACAAGGTAGGTGAGAGTTCTTGGACATGTCTCCTTGCACTGGTTGTTGGATGGATGGGACACATGGTGATTCCCCTTAGGCTGTCAAGGGCACATTGCCTTGTCATGTCCGTCGGATTGAGCATTGTCATTCTGTTGCTTGGCCTTGTTACCTTGCCAGTTTTTGCCACACACCCTCGCTCTCCTCTAGCACTCTTGTTGACTCTCATGTTCTTCCTTCCACTTGCTCCTCCTCTTGTTTCTGGCTGATTCACTCTGGCCCTACACACCACATGACGTTCTACTGCTCCTCATTTGTCTCGCTTGGTCCTCTTTGCTTCATTTGCATTGGCTCTAGCCAGTTGCTGTGTGTTCAGGGTTTCGGTGCTGTTCGCTTTCTTGGTCATGGTAGCAACCTGTTCTTGCCAGACATTCTATACATGCCTGGTCTTGAAGTCAGCTTGCTGTCTATGACCACCCTCGATGATCAGGGGATGGGAATCATTGCCAGTCATCGCGTTGGCACTGTCTTACTACAGTCCACTGGTCGGGTCTCCGTGGTCTTCATTGTGATTGCCTATTTTGCATTTCCCTCTTCCTCTTGTGTGAGTCCTGTCTATCCCTTATTGTGTTTGAGGCCATGTCCTACATGACCTCGGTGTGGAATCGTTTCCCCCATGGTCCCCTCCCTCGTAACATCACTCCCTACAAAAGTTGGCTTGTCAGTTGTGTTGATATGTTCCTTTCTTGTCTCCATGGCTGTTTCATGGCTATTTGGCTCCCTACAGACCTCCAGAGGCAAACTTTCCAGTCCAGCCTTTGCGTCTTTATCGGTGTGTTGGCCCAATCCAAGCCTTGGTGTCTCCAGGACGCCTCTCATTGCCGTGGCATTGAATCAGTTGATGCCTTGTTCTTCGAGTCTGCCTTTGAGCGGGATCTTGATCATCTTGCCTCTGCTGGAACCCTTATCACTCTCTCTTGGTTGGGGGGAATGCCTTTCCTGTCGTTGCTCCTGTTTCTCCTCTCATCGGGACACTATTGTCCCACCTGATGTTGATGACACCGTCCATTCTTCCATCTCTGCCGTTATCCCTCCTTCTCTCAACTCCCCTTCTGTTTTGTCAGTGTAGCCTGTTGTTCTTTTATGCCCCCTTGGCCCCTGCTACAGCTTAGTGGACAGGTTGAGCATGCACTGCTCCATTGGAGTAAGTCCCCCAAATCTTTTTTTGGGTGCAATTCCAAGTGAAGACCAGCAGTGTAGCGCAATGGAAAGCACGCTGAACTAAGGGACAACAGGTCCTGCAATCGAGCCTTCATGTGAGCAGGAAGGCTTTTGACCTTCCTTCCACGGAGGAAGTTTCCTAGACATTTCTCCATGCATGAGGAGGATGTGTCATTTGGCGGTCAGTGGATGCACCACTTGGCGAGCTGATGAGGTGGTGTGGAGTGGCGACCCCCCACAATTGCCACTACCCACACACCTTAGATGTCAGGCCTAGGACTATATGTACCAGGCTCATTTCTCATTATAAGCATAAAATCTGGCCTTAGATGCTGCTCACAGAGCTGTCCAACTAAAGAACAGTCTAAAGAAGACTCTGGTTGGTCTAAACCCCAGGAGTTAGTCTCTGACTAGTACCTTGCACGAAAGGAACCAAGTGTTAAGTGGAAAAAGTTGCTAGCAAGTGATTGCCTAGGAGCTGCTCAGTGCGGAACCATGATCCTGAGGATGATATCTTCTCCTAGCTGAAATGCTAGGAGCGGACGGCAGGTGCCATTGTGTCGGCCTTGTTTTCTAGTCCTTTTGCCTCAGACAGGTTGACACAGCCAGCCTCTATCCATGCTCATCCATTCGTTTTATCCCCTGTCTCTCCTCTCACCCCTGAGGTCTCTCTGTCTCCCTCTTCTGTGTCTCCTCCTGATGCACATTCATCTCTTGTCTCTCTGGGAGGCCTCCATGGAGGAGGAACTTTCTGTACTACATGAGAATGGAATTTACGAGTTGTTTCACCTGCCGTCTGGTCGTAAACGATCTCTGCCTACTGGTTTTACCAATGCAATGTGAAGTCTGATTGGGCAGTGGACCGCTACAAAGTGTGTCTTACTGCCAAGGGATTCTTTCAAATCTCATGCATTGATTTTGATGAGATGTTTGCACTGGTTGGTGGCTACACCACTTCTCGTGTTCGTCTCAGTTAGGTTGTGCTCCATGATTGGGATCTCGTCAGATGGATGTAAGCAATTCCTTCTTGCACGGCACCTTGGATGTGAACATCTACATGGTGGGGAAACCCTGGTTCACTGATCGTAGCAATAAGGTGTGGTGATTGAGCAAGGCCTTGTATGACCTCGAGCAGTCATCCCGCTGCTAGATCATAGAGATTCAACCATTCTTGAAAAATAGGGATTCCAGTTCTCCCTGTGTCCTTGCATGCACCATCTCAAGGTTGCTCTATGCATGGTTTGCCATACCCTCTCTGCATAACACGCACAACCCTTGTTTGTTGTTGATGGTTACACCGTTAGTGACAGGGCATACGATTCTGACACTTTTTGTCCCATCTTCTTGGTCAGCGGCACTGTTGTGTCATGGAAGTGTGGGAAACATGGCTATGAGGCGTGTAGTTTCAGCAAAGCAGAGTATTTTTCTCTTGAACCAGGTACGTTTCAAATTGATTGGTTGTGTCGCCAGCTTCAGCAATTCTTCGTTCCCATCCATTTCATCACTTTGTGATGCGGAAACCAAAGCACCAAGGCCATCGCAGAGACCTATGGCATGTATCACTCTCACACCAGGAGTATCAATGTGGAACACCACTTTCTTTGTGAGTGCATTGCTGCTAGTTTTGTATAAATCGGCTGTGGTGATTCATGCTCACATTGCGCTGACTTCTTGACCAAAGATCTCACATCAAGCACATTCTATTCTGATGCGCATGCAGTTGGCCTCACATGCGTGCCGCCTACACCTGATTGATTGCATCATGCTGCACTTCTGACTCCCGTGCTATGTACGTTCTCTTTGGCTGTCGTCATGCAACTCTCTCTTGTATTACGTATAATGTTTCTTCATCTGAGGGTCAGGGGGGTGTTGGCTCTGATACCAAAACAGGAATGCTCTATGCCTCTTCCCTCATCTACTTACGTGGAGCTCAGCTCTGTGGTGAGAAGGGAACAAACGGGGAGAGGAATGGTGGCGTGAGTGCAAAGTTGGAGCAGGTTTTTGTGATTGTGTGTGCTATAGGGTGGAGCTCTAGTCGAGTCCACCCGTCGGCCGGTGAGCTCCAACTCTCTGGCCGATGGGAACAATCCCTCACGCACCTGACATGTGCTCACTTGCAGATTTGGTCCTTAACTACGGCTGTCCGAAACAACAACCATTCACGGGTAGGGCTAAACTAGGTCACAACGATGTTGCAGTTCAAGCATGATCAATAAAAAAGTGGGATTGTTTTGGGACAAGAGATGCCCAGAGAAATCTTGCTGCTGGGAGGGAGGCAAACACGTGTGGAACAGGAGGGGGTGTTGATGGTGGCTGGTTGCAGCTGCTCGGCAACCGCCGGACTCACGTTTGCTCCCCCAACCTTCCGTACCCTCCGCCTCATCGTGAGTCTGCATGGAAATGGATGTGAGCCAAGAGGTCACAGTAAGTACACAATATCACTCCCCTATGACCATGCAGAGAACAGGTTCACAGATGCAAGCAACGGCACAAGAGAAACGATGAAAAACAGCAACAAATGCAGCTCAAGGGCAGAGTTTAGTCCACAGTACAGGCGGGTACAAGCCCACAAATCGTGCAGTCGCGAGAAACTTCGTACGGCTCATGGCGTTTCTAAGAAAATCAGCACGCTGTGAGTTGGTGCCGACCCACAGGACCTGAATCTCACCTCGATCCACCAAATCTTGGATGTAGTGGTACTGAACGTTAATGTGCATCGTGATGGCCTTCGCACTCTTGTTGTCACATGGACTGACGTAGCTCACCCAACAGACGCACCAACCACACACTCTCGGTCGCGCCAGCGCCCATCGCCACGTACGTTGCTTCTGTACTGCTTTGAGCGATGTAGTCCTCCTTGCCACTACTCCATGAGACGAAGTTTCCCCCAATGAGGATGATGTAGCTGGTGTGACTCTTGCCATCTGGACTCCATGTACAATCAGTGTCTGTGTGTTCATCAAGGACCACGGAGGCCTGCTCTCGGTATTGAAATCCCATGCGGGCGATGGAAATGATGTACTGCATGCAATGGATTGCGGCCTCAAGCACCCGTGTGCATGACACCTGTGAGAACTGAGCAAGCAGGTTGACGGTGAAGGCGATGTCCGGCCGTGTCATCGTGGCCAGGTACATGAGCAAGCCAATAACCCGCAAGTACAGTGTCATGTCAACCAGCTCCCCCAGTTTTGTTGCATCATCGATCTTCAGGGCGTCCTGTCCATCCAGGGTGATCAGGGTTGACGTCGTCTGTACGCCGCTGAGTAGCTCGGCGAAATGCTCCCCAAAGTGAGGGCATATCACTCCTAATGGACCAGGAGCATCCGACGAGCACGATCACAGACAATCTGTATGCCCAAAAGCACCGCGGCCTCTCCTAGGTCTTTCATTGTGTACGTCGATTGTATCACACCCTTGGCTGATTTGACAGCCTTCAGATTAGGCGAAGCGGTCAGAAGGTCGTCAACGTAGACCAGGATGGCCGAAAAGAGCCCAGTGGTCTGGGAGAGGAAAAGCGATGGGTCCACCGCGCTCCGGACATAGCCCGCTTGTAGGAGCATGCTGGTGATCTCCTTGTTCGAGCATCAAGGTGACTACTTCAGGCCCTGCAACGCTTTCCGTAACCGGTACACATGGCCGCTGCCATCCTCGAACCATGTGGGCTTGACCATGCAGATCTCTTCTTTGAGCTTCCCATGTAGGAACGTGTTGTTCAGCTCCCTTTGGTGGAGTTCCCAATTGTGCTGGGCCACCTGGGACAACAGACCCAAAGCCGTGGTCATGCGTCCAAATGGTTCAAAGGTCTGAATGAATTCGATCCCTTCCACCTGAGAGAATCCCTTTGCAGTCTGTCGTGCTTTGTAGCGGAGGTATGGTTAATCTGGGCCATTTCGTACACTGTTCTTTTATGTGTACAATCAGTGTACTTTCTTAGAAGGGACGGGCTTACACCAACCCTAACACTCCTTCCATAGTGTATGAGAAGAGTGTGCTTTTGTCTTACAATTCCGGAAATTTATCTTCTTGGGATGGAGTCCAGTGCATGGAGCTAGTGTATGTGGGAAGTGTGCTCAATCACCACACAGAATTACAGCACTCGGTGCGCTCATTTGTCTCATACGTCAAAGAAAATCTTCTTTTTGTCCTATATGGCTAAACAATTGTCTTCTTAGAAAGGACCCTAGTGCGTGGAGCTAGTGTATGTGGTGAGTGCGCTCAGCCACCATTCAGAAGTTCACTTAGAGAGCACTTCGTGTGCTCATTCGTCTGATACATCCTAGCACACCTTCAATAATGTCTTATATGTACGAACAAGGTTCCTCCTTTTTGTCTTTTATGGTGAAATTTTTTTCTTCTTAGGAAGGAATTGAGTTTGTGGGCCCAGTGTATGTGGCAAGTGTGTTTGGTCTATGTACAAAAATACACTTAGCGCGCACTCAGTGTACTAATTTGTCTTATGCATCTTACAATATCATGCATTTTGTCTTATACGTACAAACATTTTTTCTCCAAGGAAGGATTTGAGTATATGGAGCTAATGCATGACTTTTGAAATCTTGTTGGTCCATACTTATGAAATGAGACGTTAGTATTTGAAATTTATTTATTAGTTTTTGTGCTTATCTAGTATTGAAACAAATTCAAAGAAAAGATTCCTACTGTGGAGAGAAACATTTACAAGAACGTTATCTCCATGTGTTCTGTATAAATTATGTCCACAAGGTACTTTTAAGGCCAATCATCCTTTTTTTGGATGAAAACATCTATGTTTCATTTCAATTTATTTATTGTTTCAGTTTGAATGCTGTTTTTCTTGGTGTATATAGGCAATGTCAGGTTTTCTTCTTAAGGACGTACATATTTCCGGAAAGGTTTTCTTTAGTGATGTTATGATAGAATGAATTTTATGTTCTGCGTGTTTCTTTCTCGCTCTCGCTATGTGGATCGTCCGCTCGTCCAATGCAATGTGGAATTGTCGGACGCATCTTTCCACGTCATACTTGACGGCCGATTACCCGCTGATAGTTCTCTACCAAAATGGGTCGCCCCTTTTGTCGCTCCAGTTCTGGCAAGATGGTCTAGAGTACCCCCCAGTGTACGAGGGTAGTGTGTGTGGCGAGTGCACTCAAAATGAGTGCGGAAGTGCACTTATCACACACTCAATGCGCGACCTATATTGACCAAAATGCCAAAACGAGTCGGTGAACTGTCCCCTTTGCTAGAGAAAACCTTTGGCGTTTGTGATGCAATATAGTGGACGGATGTCATATACCAACGTCATTTGAAGTTTAAAATTTGGCCTGTCAGGTGTGAGGGGTTCCCGTGCCGTCGACGGCCACATCGCAGTTTGTGGTGAAGAAATAGTCAGTCGTGAGACTGTTTGATTCGAATGATCGGCGGATGTGACATCTTTTCAAATGTAAAATGTAGAAAGATGAAAAAGCCCCTTTGCAATGATACATTCGAAGCATTCTGAGGGAAATTCTGAAACATGGCGAGTGTCGGCCATGGCGAAGAGCTGGAAAGAACCAATGGATTAAAGATGCAGTATGGAACATGATTTTTATGTTCTAAACCTGACAAATGTCGGCAGGTCAAAAATTAAATATGTAAATCTTCAGATACATCCAACGTCGCTTTTATCCTGAAGGTGAAGGCAAATTCTCTCTAATGATCTCTAATGATTGTTTCTCAGAGGATAATGTAAAATAGACCATTTATCATGTATAACGAGTTTCGTCATTGGAAGGGAATGGTTTCTAACTTTGTGCTCGAAACATTTTGCTATATGTCACATTTGGAGATACCGATCTCCTGTTAGCAGACTGAGACCAAATTGAACAATTCAGGGGTGTTTTCTTGCCGTGGATCATCTTGGTTTGCATCCTTTCAAAATCTATCTGACTTGGTAAGCATCGACAGTTTGCCGCCTGAACAGCGACATTCCATTCGGCGATTTAATTATTTTTGAAAAGATCGTTCGCACACTGAGTGTGTGATAAGTGCACTTTCCCACTCATCCTACTGCACTCGCCATATGCACTACACCCGTACACTGAGGGGGGGCTCACTAGACTATCCTGCGGCAATTCATGTGGCGTATATGACGTCGTACGTCCCTCAAATACAGCCATGCCCTAGTAATAGCTAGAAGGTTCTCTGGCAGTAGACGGTCGTCAAGTCAACCATTTACAGCTGCTCAAAGTGACAATCGATATTGTGTGGTGCGAGCGGGCGATTCAGATAGTGAGGGTGAAAACGATCATTCGTATTTTAGAAACAACGTCGAAGATAGATATACAGACATTTTCACTTGGATGTACTCTCCTACGTCTAAAACATATGTCTAGCTGTTAAAGTCTTCATCAACCTAGAAAAGCATTTTGATTCTCAAATACGTTTCTATGTGCCTTTTACAGATAGTATTGTTTGAAATGTGACGATTTATTTCCAAAAGATATCATTAGCTCAAATTTACAAAAACAAGTCTAATGAGAAACATGGAGATAGATTTCTTACTAGACCCTCTTTCCATATCAACCACCGAAACACGATAAAATTTCATACTAAAAGTATATACCACAAACAAGACTGGAACATAACTTTAAAATGTCGGATTTAGTGTTTCAACTATGGTATGTTCTTGTGAAAACAATTAGTTCACTCATTTTAATGTAATCATGTTTTATGGTAAGAATATAAAATCTTCAAATCAGCCAGATCAATCCACTAAGAAAATCTTAAGGGAGATAATGTTTTTGTCATGTAGTATAGAAGAGAGGTTATGCTGAGACACATGAGAGAGAGAGAGA
>SZWC01000484.1:382823-399205 GCA_023375785.1 Penium margaritaceum
CTGGTTTGACGCCATTTTTCCAACTATGCAAGGCATAAGCATAGCATGCCTTCCTCGTCATTTGTGTATGAGTCTGACTCTGGAAGGTCGTCGGACGGATCGGCATCAAACACTCCTAACGCTATATTGACATCGGCTGCAACCACACTCTCAACTTTCATTTTTTCCTTGCGTGATGCATCATGGAGAAGCTTCTGCTACCAGTCCTTTTATTGCAGCTGCTGTTGTTATCTCTACTGCTACTGCTGCTGTTGCTGCTCTTGTTATTGCTGCTGCAACTGCTAATGCTATGGCTGGACTGTGTCCTGGAACAGTTTGAGCAGATCAGCCATCTTCTTGGCCGTCTGCTCAACCTGCTGGGCCTGCTACTTGTCTGGCTCGCGCAGACCGCGCGCCAACGAGCCAGGGCTAGATGGGGATTTGTCTCGTGGCATGCCCGGTGTGTCGCCAAGCACACCAGACACGGCAACGCCAGTGTCCATAGTGGTGCCGGCCCTTCTGCATCCGACAGGTGTGTCCTTGGGCATGGGACTATGGGGGATGCTGCAATTGTTCACCACTATAACAGAAACTGCCCATGAGTGGTGAACCCTACCGAAAATGTTTGGCGGCATTCACCCCGCCCCAGTGGACATGTATTGCGTGACGAGGCCTTTTTGGTTGAAAGCCACTGTCGATGGATCCCTCTATACTGCCAATCAATTTGGACAGCGTTTCTCTTGCCCTAGTGGGCGTGGGAAATGTGACAAGGCCTTTCTTTGTAGAAAAGCTGCTGATGAACCCCCCCACACAGCCAAAAAAACATTGGCAGTGTTTCCCCCGCCCTAGTGGATGTGGGAAATCTAGGAGAGACATGAGATAGTCTATGGGTGCCTAAACCACCCTAACCCAGATCAGGAAGAGAGGGGATCCCAGCCAGAAGGGGGAGGGGTATACCAGAGGTGATCCAACAGCAGTTGCTGCTATTTCAGGGATTGCTACTGTTGTTACTGCTGTCATCATCGCTCTTGCTACAGTGCGGTGTCTCTTGCAGTTGTAGTTGCTTGCTACTGCTTCCCACTGCCGCAACCCTGCCGTAGTTGCTGTCATGACTGTAGCTGAACATTCATCACTGCGGCTGCTGCACGTTGCGACGACTGCTGGGTGCTGCCACTGCCCGTCGTTGTAATTGTTACGGTTATCATTGGTACTATGGCTAAGTAGCCGTCACTCCAGCTACTATACGCTCATGCGGGTGCTGACTTCGTGCAGGTGCCGGGGGTGGTGCTGTGGCTGAGCCCATGCAGCTGGTGCTCACTGCAGCAACCACAGGTGAGCAGCCGTTGTTGCGGCCGTTGCGGGTTGGTGCGGATACTGGCTGCTACTGCCGCACGCTACACCAGGCCGCTTCCGCTGCCGCTGCTCCGCGCAGCTTTCGGCGGTGGTGCTGCAGCTTAGCCATTGCAGCTGAGCCAATGTGGTCGCTGCCCACAGATGCAACTCTTTGCTGCTGTAGTTGCCTTTCAGCATAGCTGCCGCTACAACTGCTGCTTCGCGCAGTTGCTGCTCCCGTTACTGATCCACGCAGCTGCAGATCTGCTCAATCGTCGCTGCGGCTTCCGCTCGGCTTCCGGTCCCTCCCAAGACCTTGTCGCGCTTCTCACTTGCAACACAACGAGCTCCGACTTGTCATCTCTGATACCAAAACAGGCATGCCCTATGCCACTTCCCTTATCCAATTACGTGAAGCTCAACTCTATAATGAGAATGAGACATTCGGGGACATGAATGGTCGAGAGAGTGCAACGTTATAGCATGTTTTTGTGAATGTGTGTACTACAAGATGGAGCTCGCTAGTCGGAGCTCGCCGGCGCTCATCCTAAATATGAGGGAACAACCCCTCAAGTACATCACAAGTGCTCACTTTCAAGATTGGTCCTAAACCACGCCTGTCCAAACCAACAACCGTTCATGGGTAGGACTAAGCTAGGTCTCGACGATGCCGCAGTTCAAGCATGATCAACAACAATGCCGGAATGTTTTGGAACAAGAGAAGCCCATAAATTCTTGCTGCTGGGAGAGAGGAAAACATGTGTCGAGGAGGCGAGGGCGTTGCCGGTTACTGTGTGCAGCTGCTGGGCAACTGCCGGACTCGTGTTTGCTCCCCTAGTCTTCCGTACCCTTCACCTCATCATAAGTCTGCACGGCAATGGATGTGAGCCAAGAGGTCACAGTAAGTACACAATATCAGGTTTGGTGCATGAAGTACAGACCTCCTAATACACCTTGTCAATGTCCATTGGTCTCCACACACTCCCACCTTCGTAAATCAGCATGGCTGTAATACATTTCCAGTGATCACAAAAGGCAACAATTTGTTCAAGCATGATTTGCTCTCAATCATGCTCTCAACTGTCGATGCCTTTCCCATTCATGTAGCTATGGTCTTGTGCTTTTGGGATGTCCAGTTACTCCCGTGATGTTCTTACTCTTGATGCTTGGTTGGTTGCTCATGACGAGGTGGCACGCCCACATACACTTGAGGATGACGTGATTGAATGTTTGCACTCCTAGTTGGTTTCTGGTAGAACGTGTTACATTCCCACTCCTGATCCTAATCGGGTCATGTTGTCTGATTTTTTTCTTGGAGCAATCGTTCTTAGTCAAATGCCAGGAGGACTGGCTCAACCCACAGGGGTAGCGACAACCATACTGTTGGTTGTGGTTGTGACACACGCAAGTGACCTCTTCACTCCACATACACACACACACACACACACACACACACACCATCATTGCAGGTGATTAATCTGGTTTCAGTCTCTCTGGTGCAAAGTTGTGATGCAACATGGGGCGCACAGTGGTGGAAACACCATCAAGTTCTCAAGTGGTGACCACGGCACCAACNCACACACACACACACACACACACACACACACACAAACACACACACACACACACACACACACACACACACACACACACACACACACACACACACACACACACACACAAAAACACACATACACACTCACTCACACCATCATTGCAGGTGATTAATCTGGTTTCAATCTCTCTGGTGCAAAGTTGTGATGCAACATGGGGCGCACAGTGGTGGCAACACCATCAAGTTCTCAAGTGGTGACCACGGCACCAACACCAGTCTTATGGAGAGCTTGATTATAGTCATGTTTCGTACTACTCCGTTCTAGAATGGGGCACACACTTGGATGAGTGCATGCACCACATACGCTTGTGATCGATGTGGTTGGGTTCTTGCACATTTGCATGCTTCTAGCGTATTGAGCTGGGTTGTTGATCCCTCGGGACCACACGTCCAGTTTATGCTGGCATGTGAAAAACCCGTAGGCGCTCGCTTGCTCCAGGGCCAGGTTTGATCCCTGGGTGGCGTCCGGGCCCCATGTTGAGAGCCTCGCGTGGCTGGCCTGGTCAACCGGCGCTTATCACTTTGCTCACTCCTCACTTGCTCAGTTGTTGTCTTTTGACCCTCGTACGTAACGTGAGCTTGCCCCCAATCTATGGTGTCGCTCCCTCCACCTGGTTGCTTGCTTGCTTGCTTATCATAGCAACCATAGCTACCTACTGGTATCAAAGTAGGAGGAATCACTCCCCCACGCGACATACCTGAGGCATCTTCGGGTCATACACACATGGCGGGTGATCCCGCACAACTCGTTCACGTACGATGGCAGTGGCTTTAGCCACAGGAGCAGTCTCTATTGCAGTTTCAGCACCCCGTCATTGTACTTGCAACCGTGCTATGCTTTGTCGTCCACGACAGTGATCGACGTGGCTGCACCAACAGCATTGGCACTTCTCCGCCGTCGTCAGTTTTACTCTCATCCGTGTTACGGCATACGCATGCATGTTGGCTGCGCTCTGGCAATGGCAAACGCCCTTGGTTCAGTAGCTGTACGTGTGCACCCACAGTGTTCGCACCCATCACAGCCCCACACACCGTAGCCGTGATCGACGTGCTGCCCTGATTTCATGAACATCACAACTGTGACTACGGCATATGCATTCTCCACTGCCGTCCATCTGTTTCTCGTCCGTTCCACGGCCGACACACGTGAGTGGACCACGCCTTGATCACGGGTGTTGGTCCTTACACAGACACAACTCATCCATGTTTCCGCCATGGTGTTGGTAGTGACCACTGTGACTACAGCAACATCTAGAGCAATAGATTTCTCACACAGCAGCTATCCTCGCAGTTGGCACCGGTGCTCTCCACCGCCAACACCTCACCTCTCGGCCATGCTTTGGCCTTCGGACCTTGCCCTGTGGCCACGCTGTGGTCACTATAGCCGTCCCTAACATCATAGTGACTTGTGAGCATCTCCGTTGTAGTGTCAACAGCAGTTGTGGCATTCTTGCCGTTGTTCTGCTCTCAGCCTTGCAGGCTGCCTGTCTGGGCAGCCGAGCACTTGGCAAACTGGCGTCTCTTCCCAAAAGAGAGCCTATTCCCACTTTTTCCACAGCCATACGTGAGCATAATGGCATCCTCAATGAGGTTGCATTCTATGAAGAGAGGAAGGGGTGGGAGGTGTGGTCAAGGGTTTTCCGCAACAGTCCGGGGTGTTACCCCGGAGAAGACTATGACCCCGCAGCCTGCTACAAGTGGGAGGAAACCAGAGAGTACACGGCAAACTGCCAGTCTGCCGCTGATGATTCCCAAACAGCGCAGAACGAACAGGCCACGGCGCCACCGCATGATCACCGAGCTCTTCAATCACTGGTAAGCCCACCCGTTGCCCATAGGACTCGTTAGCAGTGTCGTCATGGAGCAGCACCACCCTTTGCAACAGTAGTACCTAGAGCATCTGCTTCACGCCGGGACGTATCCCATGCTACATCCGCCGCAGATTCCGCCTCTTCTCCATCTACTAACATCCTGCCTGATCTTCAGGCCGCCCTTGCTTCCGCTGGTGTTGTTGCTTCCACCTTTGCTGCCACTGCACGTGCTGCATGTGCACCAGCCAACTCTACTGCAGGCACAGCCATTGAGACATACACAGCACCTGCAGATGATCAGGGCCCTCTGGTAGTCGTTGCTTTTAACGGTTCTACTCAGATTACGGTTGCTATGGATGTAGTCGCATCAGCAGCAGCTGCAGCAACAATAGCACTCTCTAGTGCTGTCACCTCCATTGACACATCCACTACATAGGCATCAGCATTGCCCTCTTCTTCATCATCGGCGACTCGTCACATCCAGCTGCCGTTCTCAACTGTTGCTGCCATCTCCACCCTGTCAGCCGCAACATTGACATGAGTAGTCTCGTTATCTCAACATCAGCTACGTTACGAAGACACTGCCTTGCACGCTAAGTTACTACGCGAGCAACTGCTCTGCAGGCTGCACTGAATGCACAGTGTGCTGCCGAGAAAAAGTTGCGTATTGGACAAGCTGACTACGAGGCATACACAAATCACATTACTGACATGGTCATTAGTCGCCTCTAGCCCGCATTACGCGGCACACCCTTTTTCTTTGGGTTTTTAAGATGGTCCATACAGAATGGGTGTGCCACATTACGCGGCACACCCTTTGCATCCGCTGCCGGTGGTGTTGCTGCTGCATTCTCCACCTCACCCGCTTCTGCATCTGTCACCGCAGGCTCATCCTCCTGTGATCCTCTTGTAGTGGCAATCGCCGCTGCTGTAGCCACTGCCAAAGCACGTGCATCACCATTGCAGTGCAAACCTGACTTTGACTCTAACCCACCTCACTTCGCCTCTAACCTTACCTTCTACTCTTGGGAGGGCCGCTTCAGTGCTTGAGCGCAAGGGGAGCAGCTCTGGTAACATTATCATGTGTCCAATCCCTCTGCTGACTTTCCTTTTGTGCCTCTTGATCCTGAGTCTGCTTGCGTTGTACGTGCCCTGATTCGTGCCCGACCTTACAATCGCACTGACAAGATCAAGTCCTACAATGCCAACAATGCACTTCGTACTCCCGCTGACCCGATTGCCGCTTACGCACTCATCAAATGGTGCACGACAGTGACTGGACATGCAGCCCAAAGTGTTGTCACTGTTGGGTTCAACACGCTCTCTATGCGTGCTCATGAGACTGTCGATTCCTATTGGGCTCGCATTCAACGATTGTTGTGTGACCTTGGTAAGGCCATACCTGGACAGCTCCCTGTTGTCCTCTCCATTGTCAACGGCCTCATCCCTGAACTCAATGGCATCTTCCGAGAGGTGAAGGCCACTGAGCTTGAACACCTAGCCGCAAAACCTGTCCCTGAAGATGCACCAACCGACATTGGTGCCTTGTGGGAGTTCACCTCCCAGCGTCTGACAGACTAGTGGAGTTCGCTGGAGAACAAACGTATCCATCGTACAGCTATTATAGCAGCTACCACCACACTCCCTTCTTCATCCTCCTTTGCTCCAGCCTCATCTTCCACCACCACCTCACCCACAACAGCCGTCTCCCTTGCTTCTCAAGGGGATGGTGGGGGTGGGGGCCATGGTAAGGGAAAAGGCTGCACGGGTGATTGTAGTGGCGGAAGATAAGGAGGGCACGGCAAAGGCCGTGGTTCCGACAGCGCCGTCTCTTCTTCTTCCTCCTCCAGCACTGTTACATGCTGGAACTGCGTTGCCGTGGGCCATGCGGCACCAAAGTTCCCAGTGCCTCGTGATGATGCTCACCTTGCATTCGCCATGCGTGCGCACTGGGCATGCTCGTCTGGGATAGGTGGCAGTTCCTCTCGTTCCTCCACCTCCACTGTTCCTTCCAGCCGCCCTTCCTCCTCCTCTACAACTGTTGCTGCCTACAGCATCGCCATGGCTTCACCACACCTGCCCTCTCTCTGAGGCTGGCCTCCGGGGTTTGGCGGACCTGTCTACTTCAGGCCCCTCTCCGGATCCTATTTTCCTCCACCATGGGCGTCGTACACCTAAACTTCTCGGCATTCGGCCTTTGGCATTTTCATCACACTTGGCTCATCGAACGACAAGCGCCAGTTGGACTCTGCCCTCTCTCATGCCATCCACCAGAGGCACCTCTGTGATCAAAGAGGTGAGAGTGTACATTCGGTTAAAGGGACACTTGCGCGTAATGTTGCTTAGTACTTTCGTGGTCCGTCGTCCGGTCACGTTCAGGGTTGCTCCTCAAATGATGTCCCGTGAATTGAGCAGTGGTAAACCTACAGCTTGCCTCGTTGCCTTGCTGCCTATGGTCAGCATCTTCCCCACCGCTCTGCCATTGCCTCCGTGAGTCGTGACCCTTCATCTGTACGCGTGTCGGGTGGCTTCTGGATCCTTGATTCCAGAGCCACTCACCGCATGACCTCCTTCCGTTCCTCGTTCTTGTCTCTAGGTCGTGACGGCTCTGTGCGCTTTGTTCGCATTGGCCCTGGCTAGCTCTTACCAGTCCAGGGTGTTCGGGTTGTCCGTTTTGTTGGCCCTAAGGGGCAACTCTTTCTGCCCGATGTGTTGTACGTTCCCACTCTTGAGCATAGTCTGCTCTCTTACAACTCTCGATGACCAGGGCATGGACTTTTCTTTGAGCCGCGGCGCTGCCTCTGTGTTGTATCACTCCACTGGCCATGTCCTGCTACGTGGAAGACACTCTGACCGCCTGTACCGCGTGTCCTCATTTTCTCCTTATCCAGCTTCCACTGCCCTTGTTCATGTCACACGTTCTCTCTCCCCAACACACGCACAACTCCTCCATCGCCATCTCTACCACATTCATATTGTTGCTGTTGATTGTGTGCTCATGGTCTTGACGCCGTCATGTTTCTTGCCCCTTGTCCCACTAACTTTTTTGACTATGCTCAGGGAAAAATGCACCATTCCCCATTTTCCACATCTGATTCCTGCACTTCCCATCCTCTTGACCTCTTACACCCTGACGTCATGGGACCTCTCGCCCATGATCCTCTGGGGGAGTTGGCCACTATGTCCCCTGTCTCATGGATGATTTTTCCCGCATGCACTGGGTCTTTTCCCTTTCCCAATAGAGTGACGTCTGTCCCACCATCGAGTCCTGGTTGCCTCAGGCTGCACTGGCCTATGGTTGTCGCTTGAAATTCTTTCGCTGTGACCCTGGTGGGGAGTTGATGGGCCCCATGTCCCGCTTCTTGACCTCTTTGGGGGTGTGTATGAAACCTTTCGCTCCTTACACCCAACAACATAATGGCGTCTCTGAACGTTGTAACCGTACACTTGCTAACTGTGCCCGGACTCCTCTTACTTAGTCCTCCCTTTTTCCTCTCTTTTCCTTTGAAGCCATGTCTTACATGACCTGGGTATGGAACCGTGTTCCCCATAGTCCTCTTCCTCGTCATGTCACCCCCTTTGAACGTTGGTACGGCCGTCGTGCCGACCTCTCTCTTCCCCGCGTCTAGGGCTACGCTGTTGCCGTCTTGTTACCTTAGGACTTCCGTGATGCCAAACTCAGCCCTCACGCCCGCCTTTGCACCTTCTTTGGTGTCTCGACCATATCCAAGGCGTGGCGCTTCTTGGACTCTGACCACTCTCATGTCATTGAGTCTCGAGATGCCCTATTCTTGGAAGATGTCTTTCCTCATGACATGTCTCATGTCCCTCTTCCCTCCTCTCTCTCTCCTCGTTGCGTTGGCTTGGACGGGTATGTCTGTCCCAGCCTCCAATCTCTAGGAGTTCTCTTCCCCTACTCACATGGTGTCCCCTACTGTCCAATCTGACATGGACAGTGGGGACGAGGACTCCTCCTCCTCGAAGTCCTCGTCCTCCTGTACATCCTCTGAGTCGGTTACCTCCCGGACTTCCTCTGAGTCCGCTTCACGGCCATCTCCTGGCAGTCCCGGGTCCTCAGATTTGGTATCCACTCACCCACAGTCCCCCGTGCACTCCACTCCCAGCTCAACCTCTAAGTCTGTACGACAGTTGGCAGACACGACTCAGGTAACAGACACCACGGGAGGTGAATCACCTCAAGTTCCCCCTCCTAGTCACAATACGGCTGACCCAGCACTCTTCTTGAGTGCCCCCTCAGAGCCATTCATGGCCATCCTCGTCAATGTCGATGACCTGCTCGTCGCCTCTCCAAGCCATGCAGCTGTCCAGTGAGTAAAGAACCTACTGTAATATACATACAAGATGAAGGACCTGGGTTCTACACAAGTATTTCTTGGGATGGAGCTTGAGCGTGACCGTTGGCAACGCACTCTACATGTACACCAAGTTGCATACATCCGCACACTAGGCGAGCGCTTTACCTCCCCGCTTGCGGAAGTTCCCACTCCGTTCACACCGATGACTCTAGCAGGACAACGTGTGCTGAAGTCACTTGATTCGGCACAGCTGGGGGAGACTGTTGTTGTCACTGACTACCTCAGTGTGGTCGGCTCCCTCATGTACCTCGCGACCACCACTCGGGCGGACGTGGCCTTCTCGGTCAACTTCCTGGCCCAATTCTCCCAACAGCCTCGCCAGAAACACCTCGAGGTTGCACTAGATGATGTTTGTTACACATTGTCCACTACACGTGTGGGAATGTGCTACTCTGCCCAGCCCTCTATGGTGGTAGACGGGTACACAGACGGTGACTGGACACACAACGTTGATTCTCGCAGTCGCACCGAGTACATCTTCCTCGTCGACAAAACTGCTGTCTCTTGGAAGAGTAGGAAGTAAGGTTGTGTTGCCCGGAGCTCGAGTGAGGCAGGGTACGTGGCACTTGGCGTAGGTACGTGCGAGAGTGTGTGGTTATCCCGCCTACCGCAACAGTTGTGTGTCCACATCTGTTGCATCACTTTACGTTGACAACCAAAGTGCAAAGGCAATCGTCGAGCACGATGGCATGCATCTTTCTTTCACAAGACACGTCAACATTACGCATCATTTTGTATGTGAGCGCATTGCGGCTGGAGAAGTTCAGGTTGTCTGGACCCACACTAGTCGACAGCGTGCAGACTTTCTTACCAAAGCTCTCAGCAGTGGCATATTGAAGGCAGCTGTGCATGCAGTTGGTCTCCTAAGCTCTCATGATGCCCCTCGTTGACATGAGTCTTGTGCGTCTTGTCGTCTTGTGACGTGCTTCTTTTCTTCTCTGTGTGCGGACTTTTTGGCTGTGGGTCATGGGGAAGTATTGGTTGTGGTTGCAACACACGCAAGTGACCTCTTGACTCTACACACACACACACGCACACACACACACATACACACACATACACGCACATGCACGCACGCACGTACGCACACACACACACACACACGCGCGCGCGCGCGCGCGCCATCACTACAGGTGATTAAATCTCTCCAGTGCAAAGCTAATGACGCAACATGGGGCGCACAGTGGTGGTAACGCCATCAAGTTCTCAAGTGGTGGACAGTACCAACACCAGTCTTGCGGAGAGCTTGAAAGTGGTCATGTTTCATACGACTGCATTCTCAAATGGGACACACACTTGGACGATTGCATGCACCACATACGTGTTGGTTTATGAACCACAGACGTGTCGTGACCTCTGGCCTCGCTGCACACCCACCTCACTGATGCAGGTGACTGATGCTGGAGTGACATTGACGCCGGCACCACAGCGTCCTTCGTGGTGACACGTGCACAAGAAGTGGAGCCATGACAGTTCCCATGATGGCTCAGGACAGAAATACACATGTTCCTCGTTGCATCAACACTAGGTTTCCTAGTGCTACTGTTTTGGGGGGGTGAGCACCCGGGTTCGTGACCCTTAGGTTGTCTTGACAGAATCCTGTCGCTTTGCAGGCTCGCAGGATAAATTCACCAGTAGGGTTGAGATCGAGGTTTTTCTGTGCCTCGTAGTTCGAGCGAGAAGGAGCTCGCCGCTCCTCGCTCGTCACGTCCTCTCTCGCCCGCTAGCAGATCTGTCACTTGTTACTCGTTTTCACTTACTCTCACTTGCGTGTGGAACTCTTTGCATGGTGCCCAACCTATCTTGGTTCCCGCCCCACTTGTTCCATCCTCTCCTCACACCATATCTCCCTATCCACTGGTATCAGAGCAGTGTGAAGAGAGAACGCATCACGCGCGACACCGCGCGTGAGATCCTGTTGGCGCATGACACTTCACCGTCGCCGCCACCGCTTCCGCCGTCTCTGCTGTTCTCCAGCAGTCCTACACGCTCTTAGGGAGGAGGATTCTTCTCCACCCTAGCCTCTGACCTCCAGTCTCGGCGGCTGACTGTAGCCACATGCAGAAAACCGCGGGTTAGGGTTGTTTGCCCTTCCTGTAGATCTCTCCTTCCCGCACGTCGCTCGCAGCTACAATAGCTGCGATCTATGCAGCTCCCACCGCAACCGGAGCAGTGGCAGCAGCATTGCGGTCAGTACCAGTATTGCAGCCGCATCAGCCGCAGCAGCAGCAGCATCGGGAGCAGCAGCAGCAACATTGTTAGCAGCAGCCCTCGCAGCCCCGTCAGCCGCGGCAGCAGCAGCATTGCCAGCCGTGTCAGCCGCAGCAGCAGCAACATCGGAAGCAGCAGCAGTAGCATTGTTATCAGCAGCGCTGGCAGACCCGTCAGTCGCAGCAGCAGCAGCATCAGCAGCAGCAGCAGCACTCGCAGCAAGAGCATTGTTAGCAACGGTGCTGACAGCCGCATCGGTAGCTGCAGCAGTATTCCGGTTGCCACAATGACAACGGACCTCCATTGTGTGCACCACCTTGATGGTGCTGCACCCCACCACGCTGGCTCAACGTGACGCTCCTAGCGCACCTCCCTTTGGTCCTTACTACGAGGGAGGGCCGCCGCATCGTCACGCCAGACGCCGCAGAGGAATGAACAGCGATTGGGCCTCCGCATCCACAGCGGTGTCATCAGCGCGGGCTGCTCGCCACCGTCCGGTAAGCATCTCCCCGCCTTCTTCTCCTGGGAGGGGTCTACAGCCACAGGACGCTCCCGACCTCTATGCTACATTCACGCAGGACATTGTGAGTCTTGTGACTGCGCTCACTCGCACGACTGCAGCAATTATAGATGCAGCTGCAGCAACCGCCGCTACGTTTGCCGCAGCCGCTAGAGCCTCTTGCGCACCTGCCCTGACCTCAGCAGGGCGTGCAACAGAGGCATACACAGAGGCTGCAGCTGTCTATGGTCCCATTGCTACAGCAGTCACTGACATAAGGACGCAGATCTCTACAGCAGTGTCTGCCATCGCATCAGCGACGGCTTCCGCAGCATCTGCGACAGCGACGGCTTTTGTAGCATCTGCGACAGCGACAGCGGCAGCTTCAGTTCGCACTTCCACATCGACCGCTGTCACTGCAGCGGCATCTGCTCCATCGGCCGCCTCCAGCTTCGTCACGGTGACAGTCTCCATCGTAGCAGTCATCACCACCCTCAGTGCTGCTTTTGTCACTGGTGTGTTTGCTCTAGTGGTAACCCTTTTCTCCACTGTTGCCATTCTCTCCGCTGCCTCTACAGCTGTAGTTCTGCCGCTCTTAGCCTTTCTGCGTAGTCCGTCACCTCCAATCCGCGCATGATTCTCTCTCTTGCATGCTTTCGTCCCCTGCCGTCTTCCCTTGTTCTCTCTGCGGTGGCTTGTCCTGTCTGACTCGGGGTGGGCTGTCCTGCAGCATTCAGGTACCTTGCCTAAGGCACCCCCATTTTTCCCACGCCCACTGGGGCTGGGGAAACACTGCCCAAATTTGTCGGGCAGAGCCCTCACGTCGTCACTATGCCTGGTGGCGACGAGTCAGTCGTTGCTGCCCTTCAGCGTCAGCTGGCTCTTGCTCGCGAGGCTCAGCAAGAGGCTGAAGACCGCCTTAAGCTGGCAAAGGACAATCGTGCAGCCTTTGCCGATGAAGTCGCTGCTATTGTCTTGCGTCGCCTCCCTGCCGCGTCTGTTGTGCCACCTGCTGGTGCCAATCCCACTCCTGCCTCTGGCACTCCCTCTGCCTCCAGCATTTCTGCCACTGCTCAGACTGGTCGCCCCGCTGCGGCTGCCCCTCCTCCTGCGTCGCGTCAGCATGACTTCTTCTCACAACCCCCTTCCTTCTCTGCTGGGCTTGCCTTCTCCTCCTGGGAGGTGGGCTTCAGCGCCTGGGCTCAAGGGGAGCAGCTGTGGGGGTACTACTCTCCAGCTGTTGCTCCTTTCACTCCCCTTGCTGCGGAGTCTGCCCGTGCTGTGCGCGCCCTCATCGCTGCCGCTCCTGAGTCACTGATTGATGATGTCTGCACGTTTAATGCTGACCCTGCTGTCCAGCGTCTGGCCGACCCTATCGGCGCATATGCCATGCTGCGTCGTCGCACCACCGTCACTGGCCCAGCCGCTCAGAGCGCGCTCACGGTCCAGTTCAACACGCTTCTCATGCGTGGTGACGAAACCGCTGACGCCTACTGGGCCCGCGGTCTCAAGCTCCTTCGCCAGCTTGATGACGCAGCGCCTGGCCAGCTCTCTGCCGTCCTCACCATGGTCAACGGCCTCATCCCGGAACTGTCCGACCTTCTTCGTGACGTCAAGGCAGACGAGCTACAGCGCCTTGCCTCACAGCCCGTTCCGCCTAGATCGTCGCCTGGGATCGGGCCTCTATGGGATTTCACCGCTGGGCGTCTCGCTGCCTGGTGGGCTAGCCTTCAGAACAAGCGCCTCCACCACTCCGTCGTCACGGGTGTTGCTGCGCTCACCACCACTGCTGTGCCAGCTTCTTCCTCTGCTCCTTCTTCCTCATCCTCTGATGCCTCCGCCCTTGCCTCCTAGGGCCGTGGGAAGGGCAAGAGTAAGGGCAAAGGCAAGGGGAAGGCCAAAAGCAGCGGCCCCTCCTCCAATGCTTCCGGTGCCGTCGTGTGCTAGAACTGCGGCTCCTCTGAGCATTCTTCTCGTTCCTGCCCCGCCCCTCCAGACGATCTTCGTCTGGCTAGGGCCATGCGTGCTCACTGGGCCCGCACATCCGGCTCCTCTTCCGCGCCCTCGCCCTCCGTCTCCACGGCCCCTTCGCCGGCCACCACCTCTGCTCACGCCCACTCCACCATAGGCGTGCCTTCCTTCCCGCCTCCAGGCCCATGCCCCTGGGGCTGGCCTCCTCCATCTGGTGCCCCCACCTATGCTAGTCCTCCTTCCTCCGCCTACACCGCGCCGCCGTGGTTCTCTTCCTCCTCGGGCGCGTCTACTCCGGCTCTGCCAGCGTCGGTGGACGGTGATCGCGGTGATCGAGAGCGCCAGCTGGAGCAGTCCCTTCTTCAGCTTCTGCGCCTTTGCGATCAGGGAGGTGAGGGTGTTGCATCGTCGGCCAGAGGTCTCGTTTGTCAGACGGACAGTGTCCTCCATGGGGACCCCCCCGGTCACGTTGTGGGCTCGTTGAGTGTGTCCGTCCCGTGGATTGAGCACTGGCAGTCTGTCTTTGTTCCTCGTTGTCTCTCCCTCTATGCTCCGTCTGTTTCCTCTCAGTCCTCCGTTGGCATTGTTGCCACCTCTGGTGTTCTCCCCTCTGTGAGTGTCTCTAGTGGCTTTTGGGTCCTCGATTCCAGGGCCACCCACCACATGACGTCAGTCCGCTCGTCGTTTGTCTCGCTAGGTCCCGTCAGGTCAGTCCGCTTCGTTCGTACTGGGTCCGGTCAGTTGCTTCCCGTTCAGGGCGTTGGCGTCGTCCGTTTTGTCGGTCCCAGTGGTGCCCTGTACTTGCCTGACGTTCTGTATGTGCCTTCGCTCGAGCTCAGCCTGCTGTCTGTGTCATCCCTCGACTGTGCTCCTGCCCCTTGCCCCGCTGATTGTCTCGACTGTGCGCGGGGCAAAATGCATCGTTCCCCTTTCTCTCTGTCTGTCTCTTCGTCCTCCCATCCGCTCGATCGTGTTCATGCGGATGTCATGGGTCCTTTGCCCCATGACCTCCTGGGCGACGTTGGCCGGTATGTCTTATGCCTCAGCGATGATTTCTCCCGGTTTCGCTGGGTGTTTGCCCTTCGTCAGAAGAGCGATGTTTGCTCTGTCATCAAGTCCTGGCTTGTTCAGGCTGAACGCGCCTTTCAGCGGTCGTTGCGGGTCTTTCGCAGCGACCGTGGTGGTGAATTCCTTGGTCCGACCGCCCGCCTCCTTGAGTCCCGCGGGGTGTGTCTGGAGACCTCTGCTCCTTACACACCCCAGCAAAACGGAGTCTCCAAGCGTTGGAATCGTACTTTGGCTGACGGCGTCCGCACTCTCTTGTCCGAGTCCGGCCTGCCCCCGCTCTTTGCCTTTGAAGCAATGAGCTACATGACGTGGGTCTGGAACCGCGTCCCCCACGATCCTCTTCCCTGCACAGTCAACCCCTTCGAGCGCTGGTACGGCACTCGTGCTGACCTGCGCCTCGCTCGGGTCTGGGGTAGTATTGCTTCTGTCTGGCTCCCCGAGGACTTGCGTGACGGCAAATTGTCTCCTCATGGCCGCCTGTGCCCCTTTTTGGGTGTGTCTGCCCAGTCTAAGGCCTGGCGGTTCTGGGATCCCGTCCGTCAGCGCGTCATCGAGTCCCGCAATGCCTTGTTCTTTGAGTCTGTCTTCCTTTGTGACCTCAGTCGCTTGCCCCTTGCCTCCTCTCTCCTGCCTCTCTCTCGGCTGGGAGGGGTAGTCGGTCCTGCCACCCCTTCAGTCCCTACTGCCGCACCGCAGCTGTCACCCTCGTTACAGTCTTTGTCGTCCGGTCCGGCATCCAGTCCGCCCTCGTCGTCCGGTCCTGCGCCGACTTCTTCCCCGTCTTCCAGCAGCTCCTCCGCGGCCCCGTCCTCCCCTGTCTCGGACGCTGTCCAGTCAGCCGCGGTCCCCTCACCTATTTCTCCGTCCAGTCTGGTCACGCCTCCTTTGGCTGCCTCACCTGTCTCTTCCCTTCCTCATGTGGCTGGTCCATCTTCGCCACTGACCACCACTGGTCCTGCTCCGGTCTCCCCTTTTGTCCGAGGCGGGCGCCTTCGTGCGCTCCCTCAACGCTCTGGCACTACGGTCTCAGCACCCCCCCCCCAGTCTCAGACTGGGCAGTCTCCTATCCTTCCTACTAGCATGGATGCCCTGGGCTTGGCCACAGGGGTTGTCCACCCCAGCTATGCCCTTGGCTATGCGCTCCTTGCCTCAGAGCATGCGCACGCATTAGATCTAGCTGTTTTGAGCAGCATTACAGACTGTCACGCTGCGTCAGCCACCACAGCTCTGCCACCTGAGCCAACCACGGTGCGTTGAGCACGTGCTTCCACAGACGCCCAACAGTGGGAGGCGGCCATGCATGATGAGCTGAACGCTTTGGATGATCACGCGGTCTATGAGCTAGTTGACTTGCCGCCTGGTCGCAAGGCTATTGACGCTCGTTTGGTCTTTCGACGGAAGTACAAACCCAATGGCGCTCTGGACAAGTACAAGGCGAGGCTCACAGTGAAGGGGTTCTCCCAGGTCCCAGGCATCGACTTTGATGAAACATTTGCACCGGTCGGACGGTACACCACAGC
>SZWC01000485.1:16186-26279 GCA_023375785.1 Penium margaritaceum
GCACGTACGCACGCACGCACGCACGCACGCACGCACACACACACACACACACACACACACACACACACACACACACACACACACCTGGGACGCGTCCATGCGCACGAGCATGGAAGACACGGACGTGCCACTGTACGGCAGCGGCACGTCATCGCGAGTGGTGCCAGGTGGCGACAGCGCATGGACCACCTCCGCCTCCACCTGCCCTCGCCCTTCTGTCAACGACCTCCCTCGCCTTGACCCTAACCCTAACCCTAACCCTAACCCCGGCGTCTGCCATGCTCCAGGACCACCACCACCACCACGAGCAGCGTCGCCGGCAGCAGCAGCGGCGTAGGTCGGGCAGACGACGAAGAGGTGAAGGGTGACCGCCGCTGCACATATCAACAAGCGCACCGGCGGCAGCGGCAGCAGCAGTGGCCACGGCGGTTCCGGCATTGGCGCCCAGCAGAGGTGACTGGACGTTCCGCGGAAGATGGCGCGGTGGCGAGGTTGCGGCAGGGCGTGCGAGTGGTGGTGCGCGCTTGAGTGCGCTGCTGCTTCCGAGGCCACGAACTCGTTCATGTTGGGACAAGCGGGCGTGCTGCCGCTGGCGTGCTTTTTTGGGTTACAATGTTACCCTATTACAATCGCTCCTCTGGGCAAATAAATTAGCTTGTTAGTATTTATCTCTGCACCGACAGTCAGGCAGCCTTTTCTTCAGAATTTGAATATTGTCTCCGCTCTCTGCGTCGCTCCTCGGACTTCGAGCCTTGCGAGGCAAAGGACACGAAAGGCTTTTTGTCCTCGTCCAAACACGGGTTTTTCGCGTAAGAAGGAACCGGACAGAACGGAATCAGACAATCAAAGCGAGTCATCCAGATAACGGACAGTATGCTTTGTGCAACGATGTCACAAATTGGTACAGGAAGCTTGGCCCATTGGGCCAAAACCGCTGTAGTTGAAGGTCTCCGACCCTCAACTCATCCCATCCAATCGCCCACAGGCCAATAACCCGTTCAAGAAATGAGGAGAGGCCGGCCCGCGCTACACTCCTCCCACCTAGGAGTAGACCCGCCTTTCGGCGTCCACAGAGGGACTCGAACCCTGGCGCTCTGATACCAATGTAACGAATTGGTACAGGAAGCTTGGCCCATTGGGCCAAAACCGCACTTTTGGCCCAATGGGCCAAGCTTCCCATGCCAATTCGTTACAAACAAGCTGGACGGGAAGCTTGGCCAAGCTTCCCGTCCAGTCAAGTTAGTTGTTTGGCTGGACTAGCCAAACAACTTATCCCGGAAACGAAACGTTAGGAGAAAAACAATTTGCGGTAGATTAACGCAAAAAAAATCATATAATTTTACTAAAATTAGATCTTATGATATGAATTTTTCATCTAGAAATCCCACATTTTCCTTTTCTCCTAGAAAGCATTCATCACTACGCAACATTTCACGATAACATATTAATGAATGCGCATTTTTTCTTGGGAAAGAATAATCTTGTTTTTAGACATCTTATATTGACATTATCTAACGCGGAACGTACATAGGAGACTCATTAGAAGTACATATAAGATCTTTGTATTCTTTTTCATTTTACAAGGAATTAATGTGGTTCTTGTGTCATCTCAATTTTTTTAAGTTTATTGTTTTCTTCAATTCCATTATGAGGGCCGAATGAATGATAATTTTATTTCGTTACTATATAACCCTATGCACGCTTTGCATGCAACATACTGCTCTTATTTTTTCTCGGTTACCTCAAGAGTAGGTCATAAAAATCCACCCCCTCCTTCACTCCCCCTCATCCTGGGTAGGATGTGCGACGATAATCGAGTGCTGATGACGTCCAAAAGAACAAAGGGAGTAGGTCAACCCCGAAGGTTATCACCAGGCTCTTCAAATTGAGGGAAAGCGCTCTTTGCCGTTGACGTGCGCACACGTGGGTGTTATTCGATGGGAGACGTAGTTGCCTTTTGGGTTACATAGTAACCCTTTGTTTCCTCACTTTTGTGTGTTTATGCCGCAAGAAAATAGTGATTGGTGGATCTCTCAAATCCACCAATCAGGGTCCAAGAACTTGTAGGACTGAATGCCCCACGATGTCCCTGGACACCTTACGAAGGTCGTCCCAGGAGAAACAAATCACGTACATCGACCTAGATGTCCGGACAAACCCCGGATAGGATGGAATGACCAGTCCGATGCTAGGACCAAAGGGTAAGGACTGTACGTTGGGTTGGGTCCAACCTTTGCCTCGCCTTGTCTTATTTCACAGAACTGGTCGTCATGGTAAACTCTTGAGACTCGTGAACCCGGCTTCAAACAGGGTCAAAATGCAATTGAAACGAAATTCAACCACTATCATACAAGAATGTAAATCAATCAAATTATGCCTAAAGTCACGTCATATTATCTTTCATAACATAATGAAACATTCAAAATTCATCTGAATTTGTCCAAGGTAATTGTTTTGTCAATTTCATCATAGACGTGTGAAACTATCATGTTAACAATACAAGAACAAGTTAATATCAATCAAATACATTTATCATTATATAAAACCACATTCATAAAAAAACGAGAAGACATGTCTTTTGAGGTTCTTCTTCAATATGTTGGTGAATAGTCATACATAATATTGTATCGTCAAGCGCATTTGTTCAATTTTCACTTGTTTTTTCTTAACTTTAACATCCATACAATCTAGAATAAATCTAGCATGGCTTGAGTTACTTTAGAAGAAGTTTGCCAAAACCAGATACAATGTTTAAGAGCACGCATGGGCGAACAAAAAAATAGTTTAAATGAATGCGAGTGACAGTTTGGCAATCTGTTTACAACCAGTTTTGACTTCCACGGGTGAGGTAAAGTCTCATGGAAAACCTTGCATTATGTGTTCCAAATCTCGGGCAATTATTTAGCCTCTTAAGAGATGCTAATATGAATATTTTTTCTCGGTTACTATGTAACCCTATGCACGCTTTGTGTGCAACACGTGCCTCTTGTTTTTTTTGTTTTGGAGTATGCCCCAGAGGTGGAAACCTACACTTACGCCTTTCGGCGAGAACTTTACAGGCAAGCTATTGTTCCACGTGGGGTAACCACGCCAGGGGAGGTACCCCGAGGGGTTATGTGGGAGTCGAACCCACTAAAACCACCCCTAGTGAGAACGTCGTAACACTCCCGCGACGGAAAAAAAGCGCGTACAACTGCACCATTAGATGCTCCCGTCTTCAAAATAAGGGTCTCTGAAGGGTTCTACTTATACGTTGGGATAGGGAGAACGATCGGATATTTGGGTCCCACCTCAACGAACCACGACTGGTTAATTCAAGTATTATCGCTTGTCCATGTTGTGTTGGACTCGACATGACGTAGATCATGGCTTGTGAGGGAATTGTCTCAACAAGAGCCTTGAGGTATGGTTTGATGGGGACCGTTGGATGTGAAATTGCTTCACATCGATGAAGCCAGAATTGATGAAGGAGAGTTCCTAGAATGAGGGCCCATAGGGGACGGCTTTTCTTGTTTCATTACACGTAGAACATGAGGGAGGTGTGTTGGAGACTGACGTCGAAGAAGTACGTGCGGTTGATCCAGGATGAGAGTTGAGTGCCAGAGCAAATGTGGGGATAGCCAATGACGTAGTGTAGTATAGTTTCCTCTTGGTTACAACGGGGGAATTTTCAAGAATTGGGTAGGAAGTGATATCGTCTTCTTACCTGGATAGAGCAGAGGAGAATGCGAGAGAGAACTTCTCGAGCTTTGTGGGAGAGAATCCGGTGGTGTAGGATGGGAAGGATTGTTTTCTAGTTTAAGGGAGACAATCTATGTTGAGACCACTTTCTCAGAGGAGCAGTGATTTGCCGTGGAGGGGAGAGGGAGGGGAACAATCTTTCGGTGGGAGGAGGAGCATGTTTCTGGATAGGAAAACGGTGGAAGGGGATATAAGATGATCCGGCATGCAAGATGTATACGTTGTTTTGTATGATTGTCAGGACTACTACGTGGATGGGGAGATGGACACATAGTAGCCGGGGATGAGGGGAAAGGATGTTGGTGTCGGGGTTGACAAGGAAGGTCTTACACACAAAGTAGGTGGGATGGACTTTTGTGGGGGAAACGATCTCTGATGGGTGTGTTAGGAATGTTCCCCTTTGCACCTAGAAGTTTGTGAGGGTGCTATGCTAAGCGACCGTTTAAGGGGAGGACAGAAACGATCGCCACTCTTGAGGGATCGATCGAAAAATCTTGCTAAGGAGTTGGATTTGGGAGGGGGGTACCCGAGGGTAGCTAGCTCCGTCTTTGTGTGTTTGCGATAAGTAAATGAGGCGGTAGACGTACATATATGTTGGATCCGAAGCTAATTTTGTATCAGAAAGGCTTCCGTGGGGCGAACGTCAAAGGGAGTGTTTGACGACCCGCGAAGCCATCTGTAGAGTGCGAGGGGTTCCGCTAACAAGTCGTCACTACGTTTGAGAGGGGAAGGATTTCTGGGTTTTATTGAAGGAAGGTGTGGACGTATTCCTTTCATTGATCCAACATATTAAGAAGAATGGACTTTGGGGTTTGGGATAGGGAAAAGAAGTGACCTTTGTAAGGGAAGCCTTGAGATGAGATAAGAAGTATTTTCCCTGGATTAAGGGGTGGAGTGAGGAGGGAGTACACCCGCTTAGCGTTGAGAGCATTGATTGTTTGAATGGGGTGGACAACACAAAGTCCCCCATCACGCACCTTGGCTGTGGAAACTGCTAGCGGGATGAGCTTGAGCGAGGTGGCAGCATTACGTTTGTGTGGGTAGTGAGAGGAGAGAAAAGAGGAGAAGATGTGGGGAAGCAAACGCTTGACAGTGGAAGGGGAGGGACAACATCGGCATGATATAGATATTTTGGTTGGAGGTACGTGTTGGAGAGCGACACCTTGGCCTTAATCTTCGGCTAGATGTTGTTCCATTTCTGGATCCCCTTTTGTAGGGATGTCATGAGAGGATCCTAGGTATGTTGTGGGTCATGGATACAGAAGAAGCGGATTCCGAGGACCCGTTTGGTGTCATTGGGGCCCAGTGAGGGGACGGACGAGTAAAAGCGAGAATTGTTTTGATTAACCTTGAGTCCTGTGACTGTTGCACATCGTTGGAGGAGGGACATGGCCATGTCGGCTTCTCTGGCATAATTTACAAATATGGTGGCATCATCCGCATATCCTACGAATGCTTTTACAAGGTGTTCACTCATGCGTACACCCGGGAGTTCATGTCAAATGGTGTTTGCAATGAATTCCATGCCGCACATGAAGAGGTATGGTGCAAGTGGGCACCCCAGTCGTACCCCTGACTTGATATGGACCTTTTATTTTCGGAAGCCGTTTACAAAGATGCATGTTGTAGAGAGATTGTGTAGAGATTCGACCCACGAGACAAAGAGAGGGAGGATTACTGTATGATAAAGGGCAAGAAAGAGGAAGGATCTATTTAGGGATTCATAATATTTTGCAAAATCCACGAACAACAAACTAGAGTTGGGGTTGGAATTGATGGCCCAATGTTGGAAATCAAGGATTTCAGATATTGTGGTTTTTATGGTTCTACCGCGAATGAACCCAGCTTGATCTGGGTGAATGATGGATGGCAAAATTTTGGCCAAATGATGTGCTAAGAGTTTTGCAGGTATCTTGTAGTCCGTGTTCAAGAGAGAGATGGGACCGTAGTTGGAGATGTCTTGGTTATCTCCTTTTTTGTCGATGAGGGTGATCCTAGAGCCTGTAAGGTTTTTGTCTACATACACATGGAATTCTTAGGTGAAAAAGACCTTGTTGACCACTGTCATGAGCTGGGGTAGGAGGAAAGGGGAGTAGGCGACGTAGAATTTGACTAGGAGACCATCCGGGCTAGGGCACTTAGCCCGGGGGAGGGAGTCTATGACATCATTAAACTTCTTGTGTGGTGAAAGGGTTGATCAGGTTGTGAGCTACATGAAGGGAGGTCATCTTATGAGGCACACAAAAGAATGCATGGGAAGCTGGGATGTTAGGTTTTTCTTGATATAGATGGGAATCAGCAACTGCATCCCCGAATACGCAGTTGCTGACGACAGATCTAAATGTGAGTGGTTCTTTTCATCTGGAGCCCGTTTTTCACATAGAATAGCCTCTGTTGGAGCGCACGCATAGCATTTATGCCATGGCTCGCATATTCAAAGATCCACAGCCCTTGCAATCGGCAAACCAAACTTTCCCATCTTGGGCCATACTTTGGCATAAATAAACTTTTGCGGGGCCCATGCGCTGCCTTTGATCCACGGAACACGGTTCGGGGCCCATGTGAACGGAAACCCCGTATCGATGTTGTGTGAATAGTTTTGACGTAGAAAACTCCTTGCCCGAACTAGCGATTTGCGTGTCGTCCAGAGGTCTGGCCAGACACGTCTTGGTCTTGTGACCCCTTGGTGGTTGGATTTCATGGTTGGTTGAGTTCCATCCATTTTCGGCGCTCGTGCTGTCTGCGGGGTTTTCCGTGGGGGTACGGATTTCACACCCCTAATGTCCTACAATTGTGGCCTCGATAGCAAAACATTCTCAAAATTGGCTCCTTAAACGCTATTTCTGACCTAGAATATCATATTAAAGGAAAGCCTGCATTCCTACTAGGACATAGTATAGACCGCCCTTTGTGATTTTTCACCTCTTATGACATGGTTGCGGGAACGATTTTGAGCCAGAAAAGTCACACAAAATGGACACGTTTCTTACTTGGTGGGTCTCCATAGCAAGGGCAAGATATTCCGTACGCCAGATCAAGTAATCTCAACAGATCATGGGCATGGACCAAGTAAGGAACACATTTTGAGTTTTTATTGCAGCTGCTTAAGCAAGATCTCAAGCCCGTAAACCCAGGACAGGCTAGTTAAAAAATTCTTAATCAAAATACCAGAATGTTTAAAGTGTTTCAATTTAATCAAAATACGAAAATAAATTATTCTACATCGTAGCAGTGGCATACTAAGAATCGAATAAACTAAGTAGAAATATGATTGAATTCTTGTTTTGTAAGATAAGACTTCCTTCATTCAGATTCTTTAATGAAACCCCATATATCTCAGAGAATGAAATGTCTACAGGATTGATGAAAGTATTATTTCAGAATAAGTGGATGGAGCAATCTCAAGTATAGTTTTTCTAATGTGAGAAAAATATATAAAACACAACATGAAATATAAGATGATAGTCTGATGATTATATCAAAGTCATTACCTATCTGAAGTTTTTCATAAAAAACATACAAGTTAATGAATCTTAGAAAATTACTCCATAATAATACTGAAAAATTAACAATAATCAATCATTTCAACCTTTTTACTTTCTACAAAACATTCACAATCTTAGAAGTGGTACATAATTTTCATTATGGTTTATTCTTAGCTAAAACAAAAGCTACAAAGTCCGCTCACAAAGCCGCAAAATGTAGTACAAAGTACTGAAGAATCATGCTCGAGACATAGAAATGTATAAATTTTTATTAGTGATTTCTCTTAAATCATTATAAGTTTCATATAACATAAGGAGAAATATATGAGAAAATATTAATGATGAAAAGTTTTCTAAAATAATAGTATTATTATCTAAAAAGAGTTCTCGTAGTGAATCTAAAAAAATGAAAATAGCTCACATCATAAGATTCCAAAACACATGTATGTTGGATGAAATACGTTGTGAAATGAAAGATATATATGCTTGTGTGTCAATTAAAAGAAAATTTAGAAAATTTTTATTATAAAACAATTATAATTATATTTGTTTTATACGTTTAATAGTTTTTTTTCAATTCTTATACCTTGGGTTTATGTGTATCATCAAATATCTTCTGTCCCAGGTAGGTTTTGGTTAATAAAGCGTACGTTTTATTCCCTGCACAGTTCATGTCTATGTCCTCTCAAACATTTTTTCACCTGGAATTTGGCACCTCCCAACCTACAGACTGAGCCTCACAAAGCTAGAAACAAATACTGCGGTTTTGTTCCGTTTGCAAGGGGACTAGACCTAAAAATAATTGAGACACGTGTTAAAGTAGCAAACAGTTAAAACATCCTTTGGGTAGCAAGCCTAGATTAGTCATGCACGTTGTAATTTTGTTACATTTTTCCCTGTTGGGCCATGCGTGTAATGGTCTTGTGCGACATATGTCCATTGCATACATACTCTCTGGGCTATGCTCGGTGTTTTGCCCGAGCGACCTGCGTGCGCTATGTGTGGTGCACGATTAACTCCCGGGGTTAGCCCTCACATCCCCCACCACCTCTCTCCTCCAATATCCCCAGTCCTCTATCATATGGTCTTACCCTTGTCCTGTCCAGTTCAACATGGCATCAAGCCATTGAACGGGCTTGTGGATTCGCTCCTTTGGCCTTCAGTTTCTGGAGTTAGCATCTGCTCCCATCGTCGTCGTCGCGGGTACCGTTCATTGTCATGGGTGCCCTTTTTGGTCCGGGTGTCTTTGGACCATGTTGGCCGTTACCCCCCTCTCCCCACCAGGTGTACCCCTTTTGAGGTTTCCTTATCATTCCCCCCCTCTCCCCGCTACTCTTTCCCCTTCTTTCTTTGCTCTACCTCGTTCGTTTCCATTTTTCACTCCTCCCTTGTCGACGCACAACCTGTTTTTTCTTGCAGGTTGTCCCGTCTCTCATCCTTCTCCGCCTCTGACCTGGCCTCAGCCTGTTCCCCGCTCTACGTGTTCGCTTTGCGCTCTTGACCCTTGGCTCCTTCCCAAAGCTCCCTAGCTCCGGTCCTAGGCCCGGCCTCGGCCACGTGCGCTCTCCCTCCCCCCTCCTTGGCTCTCCTCTCTGGGCTCTAGGCCCTAGGTTCTATGTTTTTGACTCTAGCCTCCTAGTTATAGGATCTAGATTCTAGAATCTGCACATTGGACTCTAGGCCCTTGGCCACTCTTGCTGTGTGTGGCCTCTGGCCGACACCCCCCCCTCCTGTTATCTTTTCGATTTCTTGCTCGCGCGTCTACCCTTCAACGGCCTTTCGGCCTTTGCGGCTTCCTCGCCCCGCCCTTCTAGTCTTCAAGGATCCCCTGCGCTAGGTTTTCTCCCACCTTTTCCTTTTTTGCTCCCCCCTCCCTCTCTCTTTCTCCCTCTCTCTCTCCCTCTATCTCTCTCTCTCTCTATCTCTCTCTCTCTCTCTCTCTCTCTCTTTTCTCTATCTGCTCTCCATCTCCTCTCTCTTCTCTTCACTCTCCCTCTCTCTCTCTCTCTTTATCTCTGTGCTCCTCTCTCTCTCTCTCTCCCTTTCTCTCTTTACTCTCTCAATCCCCTTTCTCTCTCCCCTCCTTCCTCCTTTCCTTCTACTCTCCCTCTCCACTCTCTCTCCCTCTCCTTTCTCTGCTTTCTTTGCTCTCTCTGCTCTCCCTCATCCATCTCTCACCTTTCCCCTCTCTCCTTTATCTCTCTCTGTCTCTATCTCTGCCCTCTATTTCCTGTCTCTCTCTCTAACCTCTCAGCTTCCTCTGTTATCTCTCTCCCCTCTCCCTTATCTCTTTCTCTATCTCTATGTCTCTCCCTATTCTTTCTCTACTCTTTCTACTCTCCATGCTCTCCCTCCTCCCTCTCTATTCTTCCTCTCAAATCCCTCCCACCTCTTTCTCTCTGTCTCTTGCTATCTATCTCTGTATCACCCACTTTCTTTCTCTCTCTCCCACCCTCTCCCTCTCTCTCTCTCTCTCTCTCTTACTCTCTATCTGCCTCTCTCTCTCTAACTTTCTCTCTCTCCACCACTGTCTCCTCTATCTCTCTCTCTCTATCCCCCTCTCTCTCCCCACCTTCCCTCTCCCTCTCTTGCCCTCTCTTCCTCCCTCTCTCTCTCTCCCTCTTTCTTTCTATCTCTCTCTCTCTCTTTATCCCTCTCTCCCTCTTCCTTTCTCTCTCTCTCTCTCTCTCCTCACCCACCCCACTCTCTCTCTCTCTTTATCTCTCTCTATCTCTCTCTCTCCCTCTCTCTACCTTTCCCTCGCCCTCTCTCTCTCCCTCTTCCTCTCTCTATCCATATATCCTAGCCCCTCTCTCTCTGTCTCTCTCTCTCTCTCTATCTCTCTCTCTCTCTCTCTCTCTCTCTCT